>JALMGA010000001.1:15495179-15993700 GCA_023333525.1 Aspidoscelis tigris stejnegeri
ATATAATCCAGTATAAGACCCAGTGCAGAAAGTGCTTTGCTTTTATTGTATAGACTCAGGATTTCACGGTAGGCTGCAGCTTGAGATAGAAGCCATCTTTTTGTTAAATATATTATAGCAAGCAGACGCAATTTGGGTCAACCTATTTACCTTTACAGTTCAACCGTCCAGCCAGTATTTTAATACAAGCACTTGTGTAGCTACAACAATTATCCAGATGAAAAGAATAAGCATTTCAAAGGCAACAGCCTAGTCTATGTGGTCAAAAGGATGTACAAGGACTTGGTTAACTGTCTGCGGAATTATATTGGGTGTTTTTTTTAAGCCCTGCAGAATATTCATGCAGATTCTTCTTCAGCCTGGGATAACTGACATCTTAGATCATAATGGTTCCTTTGGAACTATTACAGCCCTTAACCCACCTAGTAATTGGGGAAGGTGGGTGACAGCTGAACGTCTCTTCTTTTTTTAACCTTCTTTCTGCAAAAACTGTAATCTGATCTACAATATACATTTAGAGCATGGAGATAATTTTAGGCCTTTTCACAACTTTGGCTCTTGGGGAAGACTTCCCCAAGAAGTGAAAAGGGGGGAGAGTTCTGGCATCCACATTTTGGACACTGGACTTCTCCCTAACCACACCAGGGGGCCTATTTGCACTACATCCCATAGTGTATGATTCGGGAACTGCATCCACACCTTGAGGAGGCTGTTACAGCCTCCACACACACCCTGCCTTCCCAGAAGCTCCTTAATCATGCTCTAGGTGTGGAGCATGAAATCATGAACCTTAATTAAATACTTACCTGGTGAATCATGAAATCATGCTCTAGGTGTGGAGCATGAAATTACTAACCTTAACTAAATACCTGGTGCATCCAACAGTGAGCATCCAACCTTTTCTGGTGCTCTGGGGTCATCTGAGGTGCCCTGCAAGCATGCTGGCACCTCGGACAACCATAGAAGCGACTGTGACTTCTCATGCACAAAGCGTCAGCATCGTCATAGTGACAGTGCTGACACATGCGCAGTCACAGAGGGCACTGCAAGGAAAATGGCAGCACCCTGAAGAGGACTGGCCCCGAGATTGGTCACAAGTGAGTGACCAATTGTGTGGGGCTTAGGCTGTAAGTGACTAGCGCTCGCAAGTGTGTGCGCTAGTCAGTGATGGGTGATTGCACTCCTTTTCTGTCCTGCGGTTGGGAAGGGAAGTGCAAAATCCCCCAAGGGCTTTAGTGAGCCCTGGTGAGGTGCAAATAGCCACCATTATGGTAGCAATTGCAGCACCACAGCGATGGTACGAGTGCGTCTGCAGTGACAGGGAGATGCAGCACTAACCCCAACTGTGCCCCCCTTGCAGGATCTCTTTGAACTTCTTCCAGCAGGGAGAGATGCAAATCCAGACACGCCTGCCTACAGGGAGCATAGTTGTAGAGCAGTTAGAATAGTTCTACATCTACACACCCCAGGGAAGCTGCTGCACACGCAGAGCTGGATCTGAGGGAGATCCAGCTCCATGAAATGTGAATGGTGTGTTCAGCGCCTCCCCCAGAGTTCCCTAACCTATGCAATGTTGAAAAGCTCTTTAAAATATTTGCTCTTTCCTTGTATTGAGAAGGAAGATCAATGAGTAGTTGTGTAGTTGGACTGCATTTTATAAACCTGCTCCAATTAATTCTGGCTGAATCCCATTCTGCGCCACTTGAGATCCAGTGTATTCAGGGCAAGTTTCCTTACTTTTAACATCCTCATCTTTGCAGCCACCCATATGCTCAGAGGAAAGCTTTTCAAAGCACTCAAATAAGCAAAACAGTCATGACCTTTGGAGAAAGTCCAGGTGTCATTGCTAAAATAATTTTGATGCATTTTTCATGTGGCATAAGTAATTAGTTCAATGAGTCAAAGTCACCTTGTAGATTAATCAAAGTATTGATTATTAAGAGTACCGTTGAAGTACTGTGGTATCTTCACCCATCAAAAAACAAACCAAAAAAAACCTTAACAAGCTATAGAGAGCTCTCATATAATTATAATTGTGATGCTCTACAACATAGATTTAACTAATTAAAGTATTTTGCTTCATTTTCTTTCATTACCTTATGAACCACCCTGAGATTCTTTAGGAAGAGTATTATAAAACTCTTTTAGATAAATATTTATTTGAGACATAATTCTGTCTCTCTGTTTATAAAGCATACAAGATGGCTCAGTTTTAAAAGAGGAAAGAGCCAAAACTTAAAACCGATAATAAAACTCTTGTTGAAATAGTAAAAGCTATTTACAGTCTTAAAATATATCACTATCCATTCTGAACTATTGGAAATGAAATCTTTATCCATCTTCTAAAGGCATTTCTGCACTTGGTCTTTGTATCCTGGGACAGGGCAGACTGCCCCATCATGGGATAGACAACCCATCCGAAGCTGGGACAGGTTGCTACTGCAGCCTGAGAGAGCCATCAACATTCAGACTGTCCAGCCCACTCCCTGCCTGGCCTTTTCCATCCTGAGGCATTTTCGCACTACCCTTCCCATCTGCTGGATGGGAAAGGAGTGCAGTGACCCAACGTTCACTAGCACTCGGACATGAGTGCTAGTCAACTTTACCTGCTTCCTTCCCCGGCAACGGATACTGGGGCCTGGTCCTCCTCTGGGTGCTGCCATTTTGGCAGCAGCACCTCCATGACTGCGTGTGTGTCTGTGCCATCGGCTTGATAATACTGACGCTCTGCGCGTGCACAGTTGCATCTATGGTTGCTTGAGGTCCCAATTAACTTGTGTGGGACCGCAAATGACTCCGGAGCACTGGCAGGTGTGAATGGTCACACCGCTGGATGCTTCAGGTAAGTCCATGGTTAACGTTGGTTGACGGGTGGAGCACAAGTTTGTGTTCCACACCTAATCAACAATTAGTGCACTTCTGGGGAGGGAGGGCACTTTTGGAGGCTGTAACGGCCTACTCAGTGTGAGTATACTCTTCTCCAGAGGTGCACTAATTAATGACTAGAGGCTGTAATGTCAGTTTAGAGGTTCACCCTGGGGTGAGGCCTCCATGGTCCATTATAGCTGGCCTTGGGCAGTTTGTAGAACCCAGTGTTGAGGTTTGCAGCTATCCTAGGCTAGGCCACCATTTTGGGTCCCCTAGGATGGCCCTCACGTGATCTAATGTGGATGAAGCATTATTTGGGGGACAGGGCCTCTGTTATCTTGCGCCCATATGTGAGAAACCAGTCCTAGAGCGGATCATCGTCTAGTCTACCGTGGAAAAGCCTAAAGCAATAGTGTTCCTTAAAAAGGGGGGGGGCTGTGGGCGTGAAAAGCAAAATGGAGGCAAATTTTGGTCCTCTTCATGGCTTCATCCCAATGTGGGAGAAAAAGATATCTGATAGGCTCAACCTAAGAGACAGGAGGGGAGGTGTCCACACCTGCCCTTTTCCTTCTGGCCTAACAGACCTCAAAACTACCTTGGCTTTGGTCTTCCCTCCTTGTCCTATTGAAGGTTGAGCTGAAATGTTGGCTAATTTCAATACATTTTGAAATATGCTGGGGCAGTTGATGGGAAAGGTATACACTGGGCGCTGCTGTCATTCCTCTGCATAGCGGTAGCAGGGGAATTGCTTGCCATCATGTGGGAATCCATTTCAGAGCCCCTTTGCACTTACTTCCAGTGCTAGTTACTGTCCTGGGCTTACCTAGAAACGGGAAAGAAATACAAACAAACAAACAAACAAATAAATAGTTACTGTCCCAGGCTTACCTAGTAGCTCTCACAGTGCGGACAATCCATCCTGGACTGGCAGCATCACTCCAGCACTAGCCATGGCAACTTTCACCACACATCAGGCTGTTGCTAGGGTGATTGCAGTGTGCCCCACAAACACACAGCTGCAGCACCACTGCCCCACTCCGACATAACATTTGCACCAGGGGTTGGTGTGACGCTGTGCCTGGAGCTCACCAGAAGTGTACAAGATGCTTCTGGTCAAGCGCTATGAAGGTTCAGAATGGCCTCACATGCTCTGGGCCACTCTGGGACTGAGGTGGGATCACAGTGTGTACATGCAGCATCGCAGAGTGTGCAAGGTCATCCTGATTGGGTAAATGGTGAAAGGCCTTCAGACTCTAGTCAGGCTTTGTTTAGTATTCTGGTCTGTCAGTCATGTTTAATATGCTATTGATTTTGATGTGTTTATTTTATATGTTGCAACCTGCCCTGAGACCCTTGAGTGTAGGGCGGGATAAAAATACGAATAAACAAAAATACGAATGAAATGTCTGCTGAAGAGATGTGCACAATTCAATCTGCGTTTTTAAAAATTCGATTGCATAGTTCATGTTGAAATGAACACGAAGTTGTTTGGATATCCAAAAATTCCATTGGACTGAACCAGTTTGGACTTGCAATTTTTTTAAAAGGGCTTTTAAAATTGAAAAAAAAATTGATATATTTGTTTTTGAGACAGCTGGATGGTGAGATGAACAAATGGTATTCACTCCAATGGCAAAAAGAAGGTGCAAATTTCATTTGTGCACATCCCTAGTCCTCCATAGTTGGCACCATAATGAGAAGATTCTGAGGCTTCATAAAAGCAGAAGGGCTGGAACATTCATACAATGGATGAGGGCCAAGGGTGAGGCCCTAATTGGAAGTGTCACGTTGATCTCCCCAGACTACATTTTGATCTTTGCTGGGGAAACCAAACAGAGACTTTGAATAAGAACTTCACACCCACCAACCCCCTTTCAATTACTTTCTTCAGGCCATCACTGGTCAAGCATACTGTCTGTCTGTTAGTACTCTCCGTCGTTTGTACTGCATTTGTTTGTATTTCAGAGTGAGTTACAATAAATCTGGGACTATAAACAGAGATAAGACTCAGTGCTTTACAAGCCACAAATAACAGTGCCTGGAAGGGGAAGGCAAAGCTACTTCAAAGCTACCATATGGCTGAATGCATATGATGGAACTATTCTATGGACAGCATTGCCTGGACTGCTGACCCAGAAGCATCCTCTTCCACAGCACTTGGTAATGATGGCATTGCAGGGCACACAGACGTGCCCATCATGCTCTGGTCACATCAGTGGTGGATGGAGCACAGGATACAGGAGATGGGTCAAATTTGTTGTTATAATAACATAAGAGGAGCCCTGCTGGATCAGGCCACATCTAATCCAGCATCCTATCGCACACAGTGGCCCACCAATTGCCCATGGGCATCTCAGGCAGAGACAAGGGCAAGCCTTTCCCTGCTCTCAAATCCCAGCAAATGGCCTTAAAAATATCCTGCTTGTCCCAGCAGCCTGAAAGATGTACTTAGGCATCCATTCTAGTAGCCATTGATGCATCTATCATCCATAAATTTGTCTAACCCTTCCTTAAAGCCATCTAGGCTGGTAGCTGTTACCACCTCTTCTGCCAGCAAATTCCATAGACCGATGTTCCTCTGGGTGAAGAAATACTTTCTCTTGTTTCACATTGCAGCAATGCCCATTTTAGTCCATTTATGACACTCCAAGGCTATTGGAAAAATGTTTGCCCCCTTACCTTCCCTCCCTTTTGCTTTTGGGGCTGAATCTTTGATGGCAGTAAAAAATGTGAAACATAAATGAAACAAGAAGCCACATTAAAGATATTACTAAAGAATTGTGACATTTTTTCCCCCTTGGATTTTCCTCCCCCTCGTTTGCTAAAGTGCTTCTAAAGGCAAATTGGCAATATACAGTCTACACGCAGAGTCTGGTGTTGCTGGAGGGACAGGATTATTGACTGAAGATGCCCCTAGAATTATTTATCCTCCCTGGATATAATAAGAATCCAGCATCGACACTCCAGCTGTCATTGTGGTAATATGAGTTTATCAAAAGAGATCTTTACAAAGCAACTTTGGTTGAGTGAATTATTAATGGTGGAAATATAACCTTTAACTCATTCAGTCTATTGTGCCGCTTTGCGCTACTCCGTCTTGCGTAAACATAATGTAACACAATAAATCAGTGGGCAGATGCAATATTAAAGATAAGATGTATTGCTTGAATTATGGATCGCCTACACAAATATCATTTAAAGGTTCTATTTTGAAATGATTCTTCTGCTTGAGGGGTTGACAGTGATTCATATGCACAAGTTTTGTTTTATAGTGGAATTGAACAGTATAAGGGGCAGTTTCTATGTCTCCTCAAAGCAAAATAACTTTTACTTGCTTACAGTCCCTGTTCCACGTGAAAAACAATTTTCTAAATTATTTGTAAGTGATGTGTTCTTAGGCCATTTCTACACCTACCTGGATGCCCTGGTCCAGCAGGATCAGGCCAGGTTGTCGCGGTTCTGGCAGCAGGAACAACTCTCTGACCCAGAACTCTCTGATCCACACTCAGAAGGTTGTTCTGGGATAGGCCCTGCACAGCTTCTGAAGATCACATGATCATTGTAGAAGGATTCTGGGTTCTCCAATGGTTAGAAAGTCACATTCCTTGCCATGGCCTGCCTCCAGACACACTGTAAAACTCAGGATTATCCCAGGGCTATGTTGGAATAGATACACATGTCCCTAATTGTGGTATCATCAACTCTCAACCTGGGTTTGACTGAAAAAAATGAGAGTACTTACCTGTCTAGATGTTTCTTTGCATGATCCACCATCTTGGGATTGGCCCCCATGCCCATGTGGAGTTTTGCATCATTAAATACCCCAATGTACACATTGCACCATTGCAGTAGGAACACCACCAGACCCATATGTTCTTCCCCCACACTGCTGCCTTGCTGCCCAGGCAACAAACATTAATTCTGGGAGTAGAATACTGCAGAACACTGCTGAATGGTGCTACAATATGAGTCTAGAGGCAGCCCCTGAGCCCCAGGAAGACCCATTTTGGCGGCACAGTTTGGGGCACTGATGGAGGTGTGCAGCCTGTGCCATTCTACAGACCACATAGATCGTCTATACTGTGTCCAGTGTAGTCAGGGTGTTAGCATGGTGTGAAGCCCCCACTTCAGCCAGTCCATCATAGAGAAGGGAGGCTCTGGACCTCTAAGTGTAAGAGTCAAAAGGCCTCTTTAGTCATTTATTATTGGATCTTTCATCATTACATAAATGCTTAGTTTGGAATGAATATGCCTAGATATGTTCCGCACTGGTTTTCTTGGGAGTAGGGTCTGCTGAATCCTGTGCAATTTGTGTCCAGGAAGACGTAGAAAAGATTGGGTTGTACCATTTCAAATTAATGCATGAGCATGCATTATCATGGTAGGATTTGCAAAATAAAAATTGACCTGGGTAAATTGACTGAGAAGTGACTGGGACTCTTTACAAAGTTTCTTTAGACCCCTCACATAATGGTTTTAAGCTAGCCGCTTTCTGAAACCATGGCTTTCTTGACTTGAACCAAGCTCTACATTGATCATTACCCTCTAATATTTTTAATAGGCAGCAAAACGAAAGTGGGAGGTCAGAGTAGCATTTGGAAGGATTCACTTTGGGAGAAATATAGATGTGTCTAAATGTCATTGTACGGATCACCTTCCGTTGCTCCCATGGTAGAGGGTGTTATACATCTTTCCCTGGCCCCAGATTGGCTGTTTGGGATGGATTGTAATCTTGGATCGAGGGCTTCTCAATCCAGATCTACCTCTATCCTGTGCAGACCAATCTGGCCTAACAGAGAATAGGGCCTCCATGATTTGGATTAACATATGGATGTAGAGACCCTGTGTCCGGATCAGAGGCCCTCAAATCCAGACCAACACCCTTAAATTTTTATTGATAAATTTAAAGATTACATAATATCTATCATGTGTACATTTATGAATGCTTAGTTTATAATCCTTAACAAAATCCAGCTAATACTTATGCACTACAATTACCACTATGAATTCATTCCTTTATCTCCCTCCCCTCCCTTTCCCCGGCTGGACCTGCTTCTTTTATTTAGCCCATCATAACCTTCCTTATTTCTTCTTTTAACAATTCTTCTGCCTCAGGTCTGTTACAATACTGAATCCGGTCTTTCCATTCCTCATCTTAATATTCACCCATTGGTTTCTATTATAATCGAGTTGATTACATATACCCTTTTGTATATTCCACTTGGTTCTGTCCGTCCATCCTTGGGCGATTGCTGATTGTGCTGCCTTTATTCACACTGACGAATAATAACTGTGTGAATTAGGTTGTCCACCCATCTTGCTTAAGTTCCTAGGAAGGCTCGCTCTGCTTTTATTTCCCCACTATTACATCTGTGCTTTCTTTTGTTTTTCGAATTATGGCTGTGCAGGGCCCAGTACTGCCGTTTTATGTCTCTCTGCTTGCTGCTGTTCACCACCTGAAGTGCTCCCCGCCCCCCTGTTTTTTATGTCTCAGTTTAAGTCTAAAGTGAAACACTACGTTTAAAGAGATGCTTCTGAAAATTTGATGGGATTGATTCTCCAGTCTCCATTTTAATCACATTTTCTGTTCACCGCAATGGGGCACTGCCATGTGAGGTGTTTATAGGGTGCACGAGTCAGACTGAAACTGTTCAAAATGCTGCGTGTCCCAAATATTGCCAGTGAAAAAAAGTTCCTGTGTCAGCTCTGCGCTCTCAGCAGAATTACGCCAAACGCTTTGCTAGGACCAGGGATTATTGAACTCCAGCTCTCATAGATCATGCTGATGGACCATAAAGTAAGGAATAGTTAGTGTTCTATAGTTTCATTGTGGGAAAAGCACTGATGCAATTGACTTTGGAAGCTGGCTGACTTCTACTAAGGCCCTTTCTGAAGTTAACAGCCCTAGGCTGCTTCTGCACTTGGCTTTCCATCTTGGGAGAAGTACGTGACAGACTAACGTGTATTAGTGTTCGCATCTGGGAATGCTAGTACACATTACATTAAGCCCCATGCACCCAGAGACTTACCTGTGTCTGGGTGTATGTCTGGTTGCCGTCAGGCTGCTGCCATCTTGGATTCCAAGCCTAGTACAACCGTGTCTGCACTGGCACCATGGCGATGATGACGCTCCATGCACACAGAGATGTGTGTGGGGTCATTCGAGGTGCTTAATAGGGTCTAGAGTGCCTGCGCGGAAACACCCTTACATTCTCAAGCAGAAGACAAGGGTGAAATCCACACCTGCTCTTGAATCCCTGCAGGTGAATTTTAGAAGCATCCTATCTGTTAGGGGTATGCGTGAATGCAATTTTCAGGATTCAGTTTGAATCAAGTACCTGGGAAATTTGGTTTGATTTGAATTGAATCTTTAAAATTCAAATTTAACCAAATCTATTTGTTTGAATTTTCAATTCGAATTTGCACGTACGAATATTGACAACATTTGTATGTGTCTGTATGCATCGTTTCGCATCCCATATGCATCTGTACATGTCCATACATGTCTGTATGCATCCCATAGTTATCCTGTATGCAACCCGTTTTCATCCTGTACGGTTCCATACAAATGCATACAGATGTGGGAAAGATGCATATCTGCAAGTACACATGCGAATGTCCAGATAATTTGAATGAATAGATCCGAAAAGTCAAAATTTGTTTGAATCTTTAAATTCAAATTTATGGACATTGTATTTGAATCCATATGTCAAAATTTGGCCAGCTTCGATTGAATTTCGAATACCTTCAAATATTCTCGCACACCCCTACTATCTGTCTCTCCAGAGGTGGTACCTAGTCATCCATTCTAGGAGCCATTGATACACCTTTTCTCCACGAATTAAGAGAAGCCTTGCTGGATTAAGCCACAGCCCTTCTAGTCCAACATCATGTCTTGCTCAGTGCCCCACTATTTGCTTCTGAGCATTCTAAAGCAGAAGACAAGGGCAAATTCCTCCTCTGTCTGCTTCCTGTTGAGGAGTTTGGCGAGTTAAAGGTGTGGTGCTCTGCCAGCTGGATCACGTTTGAGGATATGCATATACCTTATGTTGCCAAATCCCTAGAAAAGGACATAATGCAGGGTTGTGAACCTGAATTAAAATTCCTATCAGCAGCACTGTCTGTAACAGCTGAAAATGGTAGCAGTCATTGCCACTGTAGGTTACTGTTAAGTGAACTGTTTAGCTTCCTGCATTAAAAAGAAAGAGTTTGCAGAAGCAAACTTAGTTATCTTAAAAAAGAAAAAGAAGCCAGTTCCTAGATTTTATTAAAGGTAAATACATCCATTAGTCAAGCTCAATCCATGGTGAATCCATAGACAGAGGTGTCCAGTTTTATTGACCAGGATGTAGAATTAGTTTACCATAACCAGTAGTTAAAAGGGACCAAAACTGCTCTGTTCAGAGGAGAGTTGTCTTCTGCTGCCATGTATCCACTTGTGATGGTGATAAGTGCCTCCCAGTGAGCAGGTCGCCCCATTTCCAGGTGGGATTCCCATCCGAGGTGGCATTTTGTGAGGATGCAATTCCTTCTTCCCAGTGGATGTACTTCAGATTGTCATTGCGACTGATGACTCAACATCACTTTGAGTGGCAGTTGTGATGTATCTTTCCTAGTGCCCTCAAAGAAGCCATTCATTTTTTTTTTCAAGTGGAGACCTCTCTTCCATGACCCTCTGCATTCAAGTGTTTGCTGTATCATGTAGGTACAGCCACACCTAGGATGTTCTAAAAGCAGTAGGGTCTGGAACTGCTGCACTGGGATATGTTGAGCTTCCTTGGACCTTTCCACACTTACCTTCAGTGGACTGGACACCTGGCTTTCAACAAGACAGTCTCCAGTGGGGTGATTGATCCTGCTTCAGTCCCCATGATGGCTCTGTATATGGTGTATATGAGAGGGGCAAGGGCTCCAAAAACTCTGGAAGCTCCAAAGGCCTGGGGGATGCATTGCAACAGTGCACCCTGCTGTGCAGATGCACTGGGCCCCATGGTATACCAGACCATGGAGGTGTGCTGTCTGCACATCTCTGTGGCCCAGTATACCACCCTCAGTAGATTAAGAGACAGACCAGCCCACCAAATTGGCCTGCTGGTCTGATCTACATTCTGTCCTGTGTGGACAGAGCATGCTAGCAGGGATTGCTCCACTGGAGCCTCCCTTAGACCTCAACAATGTGTGAAAGAGAGACTCCTAGATGATAAGAAATAATTATTCCTCTTTACCTTGGTCAGACCTTATCTAGAGTACTGTGTCCAATTCTGGACACTCCAATTTTAAAAAGACATTAACAAACTAGAGCAAGTCCAAAGGAGGGCTACCAAAATGTTTAGTGGTTTGGGAACCATGTCCTATGAGGAATGGTTGAAGAATCTAGGAATGTTTAGTCTGCAGAAGGGAAGACTGACTGGAGACATGATTATATCCTTCAGGGGTCTGAAGGGCTGTCACAGTGCAGAGGGATTGTCCCTATTCTCACTTGCACAAGATGGGAGGATGAGAAACAATGGGATGAAACTTCAAAGGAGTCAATACAGGTAAGATATCAGGAAAAAACTTCCTGAAAGTAAGGGCAGTCAGTCAATGGAATAGGTTGCCATGGGAGGCAATGAGCTCTCCTTTATTGGAGTTCTTTAAGGAGAGGCTGGATCTACATCTGTCTGGGATGGTTTAGGATGGACTCAGTGACGCTCAAGCTCCCTTCCAACTTTATACTTCTATGAAATTCACTTGCTGGTCTGCTCTACCAGCAAGTGCAGAATTGTCCTTAGACACCTGAATTGTACAATAGATCAAAAGACAATTTTCTGTGGGATTTAAACCTCAAATAAACCCAATGAATGCTTGAGCAGTTTCCAGGCTCATCCAGATACACTCCCAAACATCAGCTGCTACCGACTGGAGGTATATTATAGGCCATTACTAAAGGCCAAGCAGAGAACTGTTGAGCATTTTCCAGGGATCAACTGCCAGGGCTACCTAGAGGGCAAGAGGCAAAATAAGACCGCTGTTCTGCACAAAAACAAACTTTCTTACACTTTACCCTGGAGCCGGTACACAGAAGGGATGGGAATTGAAATTCAGCAGCATCTAGAAAGCCACAGGTTAATCACTCCATTGTAACATCTGATTTCAACTAACTTAAATGCCTTTAGGTTTCTGTGATACCTGCAGCCTTTGGTTTGCTGTTGTACACAGTTAAACATCAGGATTGCATGCTCCCTAATTGTGCTTCTTTCTTTGTAATTAATTTTGCATTGCACACTATTCATCATCTAAGCCTTGGGGTCTTTGCACATTTCTTTCCCTGCTATGCGTTTGTGTGTGGATACTGAGGGGTAAACAATCCTTTGGTATTCCATGCTTACTGATACAAGACAATCGACTTCCTATTCCCTTTCTTCCAGCGGCTGTTGTTTTTCCTTTTCTTTTCCTTGTAAGAAACAGACAGCAGCAGTGACTCAGAATGCATTGTGCACTTGCATGTAGGCATATGGTGCTGCTAGATGTAGCCATTTGTCATACCTTTTGGGTTTTCACTGGGTCTCTTCAGGTAAGAAAGTTAAGTGATTGATCAAGTTGGGTTTTGTAGCAGTTTGCTTGCTTGCTGTATATGCTGACAACAGAAAAAGAGTTGGATTTTCTATCCTGCTTTTCTCACCCCTTTAAAGGGACTCAAAGGGAGCGTCCCCATGCACATTTTGGTCCGAATTGAAATCGGGTTTGGCACAGGGTGTCCCCATTCATTATAGATTTGGTCCGATTTCCACGGACCAAATTGCCCAAACCCAGACCAAATTTGGTACTGGAAGGCTGTGTCCCCAAGCAAGCCATTTGGGTCTGTTTGGGCACCCATTGGACTGGGTGTGGGACCGAGATCAAACTCATGGAGGACAGGTGTATCAATGGCTGGTAAAATGGATGCCTAGGTATTGCTTCCAGTTTGGAAAGACAAGGAGAAGATTTCTAGTTGCCATTTGCAGGAAGTCAAGAACAGGAGAAAAAAAATTGCCTTCACCTTCTCCTTGAGATGCCCAGAAGCAATTGGGGGACAGGATGCTGGACTAGATGCGCTGTGGCCTCATCCAGCAGGGCTCCTCTTATGTTCTTCTGGTTGTCCCTGCATAGCTCAAAGCTATGATGTAATATTCTCCAGAATTACCTGCCAGAATGCATGCTGGTCCTCATCAGGTCAAAACACAGTTGAGGAAGATGAAAGGAGGGTCCAACCTGAACTTCTGCCTCCTACACCTGCCTCGTGACCCTCCTACATGGACTTCTGCTGTGAGTTTGCCAAGAACTGTTTGCTTGTGTGTCTAAAATCTTTGGGTACCCAAGTGCCTCTTTGAGCAAATTAAATCACTTGCCTGTGCCTTTATAGGGCTGGCGCTAGACTGTGGTCTTGAAACACACAATTGACAGTAGTTAAAGGCGGATAATTAGCCTGCAATTATCTCAGGTTTCTCTTTCTTTTTTCTCTTTTTTCTTTAAATGAATGACTTTCCCACCTACGTTCTTTGAAACTTCTACCCTGTGCAATTAGTGTGCTTTTCTTTTTTCTGTCTCCCTCCCCTCCCCACTTTGCCAGGATGTGGGAAAACAGTCCTTCTGTTAGGGAAATGAGCCCACTGCCAGCTGTGGGGAAGAGCAACTAAGAAGAGTTGTTTACTAGACTGTTTGACACAACAAGTGGGGATGATCACAGATGTATGTCGTCCACACGCAGTGGCATCAGATTGGACGGTGTTTGTAGGCAGAAGGATACACTGGCTTAATCCATGGCCAGATCTTGGCAGAGAAAAACAGAGGTTCTAGTGTTACTGCTAATCCTGACTGTCCTTCCCAGTGGTTCCTTTAGCCAAAATCAGGGACCCATGAGGACAAGAGATGTACACAAATGTTCTAAACATTTGTAATTCGATTGAATTTGATCAAATGTGGATATTTGAACTTGAATAGAATGTCTACACATTCAAATTTAAACATTCAAATGAATTTTGAATGGTCCGAAACGTTCATTGGAATGATTCGAATAATTCAAACGTATAGATACGTATGTACAGATACAAATGTACACATACGTATCTGTGTGCATCTCATACGTACCTGTATGCATTTGCGTATGAAATGCGTACGGATGCATATGACACGTACAAATGTTGTCGACATCTGTGTCTTCAGATACGAATGTTGTCGACATTCGTATCTTCAGATTCAAATCTAACATTCGAATGAATAGATTCGAATGTATTCTATTTGAATCGGATTTTGTCGCATTCGGAGTCTAAACATTCGAATAGAATAGAATGCTTTGACATTCGAATCGAATAGAATTTGAATGCAAAAAATCCCCATTCATGTACATCCCTAATGAAAAGTGGAGTTCTGTACCACCCTTTTCCATCCTGTTACACAGAAGGTTTTGCAACACAAGGCTTTGGCACTAACACAAGATACTCGGCCTCAGCAGAGGTCCACACACCCTGCTGGAGCATCTTTCGTTACTCAGCCATTTCTTGCTTCTTAATGTATCTATGGCTGCTTTCATACCTGAGCCCGTTCATTTTTATCTCACACTTAAAGTTTCAGAAATGCAATCAGGAGTGTAATATTTGAGGATTGAAGAAGGAAAGCAAGGCCTTTGCTCAAGCATGAAACAAACTGTGGGAGATGCATTGGGAATGGTGCCAGCAGCTTCCACAATAATCGTTTGCAGCTACAGTCAGTTACAGCTTCTGCAGTTTTAGGTGTGCATCAGAGGTAGCTGTTTCAGGAGGGCAAAGTACACTCAGTAGCTTTGATTTAGGACAGTGATGGCCAACCTATGACATGCGCGTCACAGGGGACACACCAAGCCCTTTTGGGTGACACACATGGTCACCCTGGCACCTGGGCGTGTAGTGCTTGCTTGTTCTTGAAGTATACGAAATACCAACTTTCAATGGAAGATTTAGCAAATGAAATTCAGCAACAAAAGTCACTGATGTAAAGAATTATTTGTTTTTGCTTTTAATAAAATACATATATCAAAATATATATCTTTTTTACTAGAGCTACAAATATCACAGAATTGTGGATATTTCTAGATGTGACACAGCACACGGGTTAAGCTAGGTTTTCTTGTGAATTTTGACACACGGAGCTCAAAAGGTTCGCCATCACTGATTTAGGATCATTGTTCTTATACAGTGTCCATTCACACTACAAGCACTAAGCTAGCCTTGTACCTCACCAGCAGCACTTGCAGTGTGAATGGCTGGCCCAGATCATCAAGACAATGTCTGAACCAGCATCCAGTGTGCAATTGGATGTTGTCAAGTTGATCTGACAACTGCTCATGACTGCACAGCCACAGTCACATATCCATGCCCACCTGCCATGCCATAACCAGAAGAGAGTGTCAAGACTGCCACCCAGGAGTGATCTAGCTGCTCCTTGGTCAGTGTGTGGACTCCTTTTTTTTTTTTTTTTTTTAGCAGACATAAGAACATAAGAACATAAGAGAAGCCTTGCTGGATCAGGCCACAGCCCATCTAGTCCAGCATCCTGTCGCACACAGTGGCCCACCAAATGCTCATGGGCATCTCAAGCAGAGACAAGGACAAACCTTCTCCTGCTCTCGAGTCCCAGCAGATGGCCCTAGAAGCGCCCCATTTCCTCCCCCCCCCTCAGCCTGAAAGATGCACCTAGGCATTCGTTCTAGTAGCCATTGATACATCTGTCATCCATAAATTTGTCTAACCCTACCTTAAAGCCATCCAGACTGGTAGCTGTCACCACCTCTTCTGGCAGCCCATTCCATAGGCCGATGACCCTCTGTGTGAAGAAATACTTCCCCCTGTCAGACCTTACGCTCCTACCCATCAGCTTCATAGAGTGCCCCCTGGTTCTAGTGTTGTGCGATAGAGAAAAGAAAAGACAATAGCTGTATTACTCCTTGGAGGGCTGTGGCAGTGTTGGGTGAGTTCCTATGGCTCCTGGTGCGGATGGAGCAATCCAGCGGGTGCCCCAGATCATTCCCCTGCCAAAGTGTGGAAAGGCCCTTTTGCTTGGCTTTCTTCTTCATGCATGTTTAGTTCAGGGTTGAGCAAAGGTGCGTAGCCCATTATGTTCAATGAGGCAGGTGTTAACTGAAAATCAAAACTGACCGCATTTCTGTTGTTTCTCCTTCACATTCTCTTTCGCATGAACACAAACTGATGTTAACATAAACCTTTAATTTAGTGGAATGCTTGTTCAAGGCAAAACTGTTGCCTTCTGGGCAAACGTCATTCTCCCAAGTCCCAAAAGTACATTGCCAGCAAGTTCCATGTCTGCTGCCACCATTTACCTGAATCTGTCCGTTCTTCAATACTCGCTTCAATCAAGAGAGGAGGGGGAAGGCTGACAGTGGCACCAGGGGATCTGATTTATTGCCATTTTTCATCATGCTGATTTTATTCATTTAACTTTGTATTATTCTAAAGCATCCAGGGATTCATAAAGATGGGCAGTGTAGAATTGCGTTCAATAGCTGCATTTCCATTTGAGGATTCGCAGAAACAGCTACTGAGTGCAAATAGTGCAAATAAAGCTCAACTAGTAAAAAGTCAGCGAGATGGAAATGCTCCTTAGATACAGCTAGTTGTGGCTAGCTGAAATGCGGTAGACGGATGAAAAACAATGGTACACAGTTATTTCAGGTTACAAACTACACACAAAAGGCAGGAAAGAGAGAATAGGAGGAGGTGTAGCTTTGCACATTAAAGAGGCGTTAGAATTTTATGAATGTCTGGATTAGATGCGTATTAACTTTTTTCTCCTTTGGTTTGTTCAGACCAAATACTAGTTACTCCAGTACGAACCCTTTTCTTTGAACAACCATGGTGTTTGGTTCAATTCAGCAACCTCAAACACCTTTGAACTCTGATTGAAAAGGGTATGTTAAATTAGTTTGTTTGAACGCCTCTTTGTTTGGTTTGAATTCAGATTCTTTTGCAAACAGGCAGGTGTTTGGTTCAAACTCGAGCCTTTCAGACATCCCCTGTTGATTTTGAACCAGTTTTGAACCCAAGCCAGTTTGACACAACTCTAGTTTTGGTGAATCAGGCTCATCCACAGAAGGATTTTGGGTAAGAATACTGGGCCAGAAAGCAAATATAATATTACAGACATGGCATTGCTCTCTTAACCAAATTCCCAAAGGGAGCCAGCATATGGAAAATGGGGCAAAGAAGGCATCCAAAAAAAGAATGGGTAATTGTAATGGAGGACTTCACATAAACTCAATAAGAGAGAGATAAGATCCCTACACATACTAATTGACTGTACCTGAAGCCTAGTTGTGGAACCAACAGGGGAAAGGGGATCCTGGACTTGATCCTAAGTAATACTCAGTGTCAGGTAAAAGATACTCTTGTAGGTATATTAATGGCTACTAGATCCAAGGCTTTCAGATTGGAGAGACAGGCAGGATGCCTCCAAACTAGAGACATGCACAAATGTTTTTTTGACATTCTATTCGAATCAAATCAAATATCCGAAAATCCAATCCAATTCTAATATTTTACATTGGAATTTAACAAGATTCGATTTGTATTTACCAAATTTGAATCTGTTCAATTCAATTTTTGATTCCAATCTGCACATACGAATGTCGACAACATTTGTAGGTGTGCGTACGCATCTTCCCCGCATCTGTACGCGTCCATACACGTCTGATTGCATCCCGTAGTTATCCTGTATGCAACGCGTACGGATGTGGGAAAGATGCAAATCTTCAAGTATGCATCGTGTACAAACCCGTACACATACAAATTCCTGGATAATCTGAACGAATGGATCCAAAATTCAAAATTCAATTTGAATGTTTACATTCAAATTTTGGGACATTCGATTGGAGTTCAGATGTCAAAGTTTGGCACATCCGATCAGATTTCAAATGCCTACAAATATTCGTTCACATGCCTACTCATTTGCATGGAGTTGAGAGTAAGTGAAGGTTTTGCCTTTGTCTTCTCCTTGAGAATGCCCAGAAGCAATTGGTGGGCCATCCTTGATGGACTGTTGCCAGATGCAGCAGGGCTCCCCTTATGTCCTCATTGTCTAGCTTTATCACCTGTGATGCCGCCTGCCTGCTGCAATGGCTTGCTTCTTTCTCTCTCGCCAGTCTCCCACCACCAATCAGAATGTTTTGCCTTGTGAAAGAAGTCCTTTTCTTTCATCCCTCTAGGCTCCCTTTGAAACATGTTTATCTTGCCCCATGACACAGAATCCCAATAATGCCTTTGCCGGATTAGATTCTTTTCCCATCTATTGCCTGTGAACCATCGAAGTGAAAGTTCTATAGCAGCTATAAAAGAGGAAGGTAGAGGTTGGAAAGAAAAGGGATTGTGAAGTCTTTTGAGACATTATCATTTCATCAAACACTTTAGGGCAGGAACCATAGCCTCCCTCTTCTCATTATCTTCCCTAGAGCCTAGGAAAATAGATTTGTCTGAGGGAAAGTGTGCAGGTCAGCCCCTGTTCTAATCCAAATTGAGCCTTGAAGGTAATGTGGTTTTTATGGCTACGTTAGGATGTGAATATTAATCTTTTCTCCCTGGCATTTTGATTATTGTGTTCTTTTGCTGTAGTCCGCTGTTTAGGACCACTTTATGGCATCATTCTGGAACATGAGTGGGATATGGGTAAACCATGGGTCTGTTTGCACTTGGCCTTATTGTGGAATATATCTCAGGATAGGTGACTGTTATCCGCATGCTAATGCAGACTCTGGGGGGGAGGGGGGTTTCCACTGACCTCCCTTAATCCGTATCTAAGATGATCCGGATCTAAGGAATGGTTCCTTCAACTAATCCAGACCTAGTAGATCTGGATTAAGGGAGGTACCTGATGTGTCCCCATGGGTGGTGCAGCACCCAATAGCAGTGGGTGCTAGCCTGCCTACAGGAGCACCCATGTGGCAAATCCGGATCAACCCATGTGGAGCCTGCCTGTCACCCCAGGTTTTTGGAGGGACAGGGGCTGCAATCTCCATAGATGCTCTGGAGATTCTTTGAAGATTCCCCGGAGCTTTGTCATAAGCTCCGAAGATTCTTTGGAGTGATCTGCCGCAAACTTCGAAGATTCTCTGAAGCCTTTGACAAAGGCCTGTGGGACTGGCATTGCTCTCACATGGGGTCCTCTTTGAAGCCTGTGCTGTTCTTCGGAGCCAGCTTCGGAGATTGTGCACAGGCTTCGGAGATTTGGGGTCTACAGGAAATCCGGATTATAGGTCCTGAAGGGCCCATTCAATCCAGATTTCCCTAGAACTGGTGGAAACAAATGTGGCTCTAATGGAGTCTGCAGTGGAAATGGGATCTTCCTCCTCTGAGCCTAATGGGTTCTTAATGGGTCCCTAATGGGTACTCGGTGCTAGTAGAAAAAAGCCCTCTGGTAGCTTTCACCTGGAGCCTGTTTTACCCTGCACTAGCATGTGGAGAGCAGGGCCCTATCCCATGATATATTCCAGAATAAAGCCAAGTACAAACAGTCCCTCATGGTTCGTAGTCTATGGGTGTTTTTCCACCGTGCTCCTTTAATCCAGATCTAAAAAGATCCGGATCTAAGGAATGGGTACATTCCTTAATCTGGATCTAGTAGATCCGGATTAAGGGAAGTACCCAATGTGTTTCCATGGGTGGTCTAGCACCCAATAGCAAAGGGTGCTAGCCTCCCTGGTGTGGAAACACCGGAGCACCCATTTGGAAATCCGGATCTACCCATGAGGGGTCTGCTTGTCATTCCAGGTGTTTGGGGGGACAGGGGGTGGAATCTCTGAAGTGGCTTCGAATTCACTTCGAAGTAACTTCGAAGTCTGTCCAAAACAGCTCCATTGAAGTCTGTGCTGATCTTTGGAGTGAACTTCGAAATGACTTCGAAGTGACTTTGGAGTCACTTTGAAATTCACTCTGAAGATCAGCACAGACTTCAAAGACTCTCTGGAACTATTTTGCACAGACTTCGAAATGACTTCGAAGCTTAGGTTTTGGGACTCCCTCCCATGGGTGCCCCCTCCCCCTAGCCTCCTCTAGACCTCATTGCCACACAAGTGTGGAAACAGGCTCCCTTTAATCTGGATTTTCTGCCTGAAGACCCCATTGTAGACCCCATTAATGGCGTCTATAGAAAATCCGGATTAAAGGCCAGAAAGTACCCATTTGATCCAGGTTTCCCCAGCGGCAGTCGAAACCATCGGGTCCAAAATGGGTGCCGTGGTGGAAATGGGATCAACCGGCTCACACCCAAATGGGTCCTTAATTGGTGCAAAAATGGGTACTTTCTGACAGTGGAAAAACATCCTATGTTGGCCATACTCTCTATTTTGACCAATGAGAATTTGGGCCAGGGGGACACCTTAAACCGTCACTGCATGTCCTGGACCATCCGTTGCCTAGGGCAGCTGTGAAACATGAAGTGGTGGAGCACATTTTAATGCTCCACAGCAATACAAGGCATGGCTGGTAGAGCCCAGCACACTTATTTAGCACCTCATCTAGGTGAATGGGACAGCACAAGCACCCTTGTGTGCCACATTGCCTGGTCACTGCAGCAATAGGGCCATGCATGCCCCTTGGTGCACTGCAGCACCACAATCGCTTCCAACTTAGAGGCGATTTGCACCTTCCCAGCCCCGTCACTCTTGCCATCTTAGTTGGATGTTGTTATGAAGGTGTTTTGTTTCAGAAGTCCTTAGAAATCAGCTGTAGCTGCCCTCTCTTTAGAGGAAATCCTGTATCAAAGGCATTGTAGTGACTCAGTTGAGATATAATTATGGTTTGTGTCACCTTGGTTAGTTCTGGTATCTTAAAGAACATCTACATTTCCAGACCTGAGCATCTCCATGTCGGTTGCTATGCATCACAGGCGGAAGATGAGCTCGGTAATATTACCATATAATCATCTCTTTAAAACAGGGAACTGCTGAAATGAAAATTCACAAAGAATATCATTGGAAATCTAGTGCATGCTTAATAACAGATATCATAACACTCTTATATATTATAGCTTTAATTAGGTGCAATTCTTTTGTGCAGGTGGATATTTTCCACTACATTAAGGTTTGCTCCAAGCAGAAATCTCTTAACTTCATTTCATTTCTTTGGGTTTTGAAGTGCAGAGACAACATGCACAGTAATACCTTTGTCTTGTGATCTTGATCTGATGGACACTTATCCAATGCATGGCTCACCTGATCAGAATGAATTTTTTTTAAATTGCTTCTGTAGGATGGTCACTTGGAGAATTAAAATGTGCAGTTTTGCTTACTTAGAGCCTGTTCACGCTTGTAAAATGCATCCACCTGCTTACTAGGAACAGCTACACTACATCTGCGTCCTCTTGTGGCTGCGGTGCAGTGAGTGGGTGTGACGATATGACTATTGCTGTGCACACAGTGTCTCATTTGTTGTCATGGTGATCTAGCCTGCCCTGGCTGGGTCGTTTGCACTTCCAGTGCTGCTTAGCCATTCCAGGGGATTTCCAGCACTCGAAGTGCAGATCTCCTCCAAGACACTAATACCTTACCTGACTTGTATGATATTATTATACCGTACCAGTTGGGTAAGTGCAAAAGGGCCGTTAGGGTGCTAAGTTCCTTCGTACATTCAGACACTGTCATGGTTTTAATATGTTTAATTTATTATTGGTTTTAATGTGTTCATTTTATGTGTTGTAACCTGCACGGAGACCCTTGGGTATAGGGTGGGATAAAAATGCAGATAGATAGATAAAAAAGAGAGAAAGAGAGATAAGAAAGACAGGGCTTTTTTCAATCACCCCACTTAGAAAAAAGACATCGCTTCTGTAGACACACACAAAACAAGGCACTAAAGTGGTAAAACAAATAAACTTGCCTCATAGTTTGACATGTTGCTCTCTTGCCTCAAAGTCTAGCAATGCCTTCCTCACAATAAGGGTTCATCACTTAATGGACACCCCAAACGATTCCAGAATTTCACTACCCTGAAAATACCCTGCTAAAATTAAATAAATAGAGGTCCCACCATTAACAAGACAGAAGGTTTTCTGTGAACTGCATACACATCACTTTGGTTTCCAATGATGGATGAAAGGCGGGTCAAAATTTCCCTGTGAAACACTCTGAGATAAGGACATAAGAACATAAGAGAAGTCCTGCTGGATCAGGCCACAGCCCATCTAGTCCAGCATCCCGTTGCACACAGTGGCCCACCAAATGCTCATGGGCATCTCAAGCAGAGACAAAAACAAGCCTGCTCTTGAATCCCAGCAAATGGCCTTAGAAGCATCCTGCTTCCCCCCCCCCCTGCCAAGCCTGAAAGATTAACCTAGGCATTCATTCTAGTAGCCATTGATACATCTGTCATCCATAAATTTGTCTAACCCTTCCTTAAAGCCATCTAGGCTGGTAGCTGTTACTACCTCTGACCATGTAGCCCAGCCTGTGCAAAATTCAAGGACAGGGAACCAAAGTTCCCTGGCATCAAAGTTTCTTTCCAGTAAAGTTTCATCAGACTATACCAGATGCTCAATACTGTTATTGTTAGGTCCTCCAAATTATACATCTCTTGGCGTGTAAAATGCAGACCAGAAGTTCTTATCTGGACCGCGATCTGTCTGTTGACCATTCCTGCTTTGGAAAATAAAGTGTGAATTCCCATGAAAAAGAAAGAAAAAGAAAGGTCTTATCCCCTGCTTTTCAAACAGTTTGGTCTTTTTATAGTCTTGGAATGCAGGATAGCTTTTTAAAAAATGTAATGTTGCATTTTAATTCTTGCAAATTGCTTGCCAATTTAATACCAGCAACATCTAAACAGTAAGTAATTGCTTATGATAATGAGTGCAAACTAATTTACTGGAATATGTTAGTATTCACAATGCACTTTTAAATGGCCTGCTGTTCCAAAAATACGGCATTCTCGTTTTAACTGCAGCTTCTTCTTCTTCTTTTTGAATGGTGCTGCTGCTACAACAAATGTTGATGGCACCATACCCGCTCTCTTCAGTAACAACTTCAAAAAGTGAGCTCCCAACTTTACTGCCGTCTCCCCGAGAATTGAGCCCATGTGAATACTGGATCGCTTCATCTTCTGAGGAAGAGCAATTGAGAAGTAGCAGCAGCAGTCACAAAAGAGGCTTAAATAATTCAGTTTAATTACTGATTGATGTTTTGGAGATAAACATTTATGCCATGATAGAGTGCAGTTGTTCCCATATGGATGGTAAAGATTAATTTAAACAAATTTTTAAAGCTAAGCAGTGCAGTCATTTATAGATTTCCAAGACTTTTCTCTCTCCCCCCCCCCATTGGCCTCTATTCTAGAAGATATTATATCTCCACTGTCTCAGTCAACCAATGGCGTAGTGCCGACATTATTTTTTTCTTTCTGTATTAAAACCAAGAGAAAGTTGAATAGATAAAAAGCTTCTTGAGTTCCTATTGCTGATAATAGTGGTTTAAGACTGTTACCAAAAAGTTTGTGCTGGAATCGTTCTTCCATTGTTTTTTGGATCTATCTACTTCACGATAAGCTATTCTCTGAAGATTTTTTTAAAGTTATTCAGATCTAGGGATGCGCACAATCGAATTCAATTGAATGTGGACATTCAAACTTGAATAGAATGTCTACACATTTGAATTTAAACATTTGAACCAATTTCGAATGTACTGAAACTTTTGCTCAGCTGATTTGAAACATTCAAATATACAGATATGAATGTACAGATACGAAGTTAGCGATACGAATTACACATACATATCTGTATGCATCTCATATGTATCTGTACGCATTTGTGTACGAAATGCACACAGATGTGTATGACACATACAAATGTTGTTGACATCTGTATCTTCCAAATATGAATGTTGTTGACATTTGTACTTCAGATTTGAATCTAAAATTCGAATGAATAGATTTGAATGTATTTTATTTGAATCAGATTTTGCTGCATTCTGATTCTGAACGTTCAAATTGAATGGAATGTTTTGACATTCAATTTGAATTGAATTCAACTGCCAAAAGAAGAAGAAGAAGAAGAAGACATTTGTGCATGTCCCTATTCAGATCTTCTGAAAATGAATATTTCTTCACCCAGAGGGTCATTGCTCTATGGAATTTGCTGCCAGCGGAGGTGATAACAGCAACCAGCCTAGATGGCTTTAAAAAAGGCTTAGACAAAGTCATGGAGAGCAAGTGTATCAATGGCTACTAGAATGGATGCTTAGGTATTTCCTCCAGGCTGGAGAGGCAGGCAGGATGCTTCTAAAGGCCATTTGCAGGATTTGAGAGCAGGTGAAGCTTTTTCCCTTATCTTCTGCTTGAGATGCCCAGAAGCAATTGGTGGGTCACTGTGTAAGACAGGATGCTGGACCTGATCCAGTGGGGCTCCTCTTACGTTCCCTTATGTTACTATATCCAAAGCTCAGGTTATCAGACGAACCATGGAACATGGCATGAACAACCCAAAAACTGCAACAAGTGAGTTCTGACAGATCAGGACACTCATCTAGTCCACCATCGTGCCAAACAAGGAATGTATTAGTTTTCAATCTTGGTTAGCAGTGATCTGCACAGCAGAGCAAGCAGGGACGTGAGGAGAGTAAGACTCCAGCTAGGTTTGCACTTAACATTACTGGCATTGTCTATGGGTGTGTCCAGACAGTTTAAAGCTGTCTTAAATTTTCAGATTCCCTGTGCAGGCCATGGAAAGTATGGAGTTAAAAGCTACTGATAAAATAGCAGCTTTTAACAGCACACTTTCCCTGCCGCTGCTGATAGATGGTCATGTGACCAATCGGGTGAATGGTGGACCAGCAGTGGCAGCAAAGTTTTTGCTGCTGTCTGGAGACACCCTATGTAGGTGACCCTTAGGACAATTCAGGCCATTTACATGCTGGATGAAGGAACATTCCCATTCCTGTCCAGCAGCATTTGGCATATGAATGGCTGGCTGCTTGATCTGTTCTTGGCCTCGTGTCTGGATGTCAAGTTGCCTCACTACCCCTAATCGTGACAAGGGTGGGATGAGCCTTATTAGAAGACCAACATTCGGAATCGTCACGTTCCCATCACTCCCAGACCCTTCTCATGGGGCAGCTTGTGGGCAGCTTTCACCCTATCCACAGCAGGTGAGGCTCAGGAAAACAGCTTGGGACACCCCAGGAACAACTGCAGTGGATTGTGGTGCGAGCAACGCATTCCCACAATCCACCTTGAACTGTCTTCCAGGCCCTCTGGACCATATTTGCTCTGTGATAGATCAGAAACGAACGTTGAAGATATAAAAGGCAAAACTCCAAATCCGATCACAGTGTTATATTTCTAGCAGCACCCAGCAAGTTCCGCTGTGCTAATCTGTCGCAGTTCTCTGTACTTAATGTACCCTGTGATTGGTACTTTGAGCTAGTTCATATCCTATTCCAGTGCCAAGTTCATGCAAACATCTGTACTCCTCAGTGGCGGGTTACACAAACTGTACAGAACATGCTTGTTAATTGGCACCAATATCTCCACAATACGTACACAACACTTGTGCTAAACGCATCTTTTTCCAGGCTTATAACACAGGGCTGCACCACATACCCTTCTGCCTAGGGATGGGCAAAAAATATTTGTCAGCTTCAAAATTTGTATGAACTCCAAAGCTTTGAACGTTCGCTTTCAAATTGAACATTGGCTATATTTGATGGCTGACATTCGCATGCAGAGCGAGGGCTTTTGTGCATTTGTTTGACGATTAATTACATTCAGAAAGGTGAGGAGGTAGCACAACAGCTGCCCAGTCACTTCTGAAGTGGATTTAGAGCAGATCTGGAAGGGATTCGGAACAGATTTGAAAGGGTTTCGCATATTTGAATGTGAAGAGCATTCAAGGCGAATTCGGATCCTAGCACATCTGAAGTGCTTCCATCCTCACGAATGCTAATTCCCCTTGTGTCCAATTCTGTGCAAAGTGAACAGGAAAAATAAATCTGTGCCCATCACATCCCTATTTTTGTCCTTTTCTATAAATATGACCAAGCCCTCAGGGTCTTTCTTGTGCTAGCGTGAGGGCACAGCCATCACAATTGATATTTCTGTTCTCATTGGATTTGTCTCGTTCTCTTTTGAGTCCTCCAAGTTAATGCCTGTTGCTAGGTCTTGATTGAGATAGCAAAACCTATAGCTTTGTTGTGTACCGCCTATAATTTGATGGGCTTTGATCTTTCTCCAGTGGACCAAGAAAGAGATCTTGGGTGATGTTGACCTGGGGCTCAGCAGCAGTGGAAAAAAGCAAACTCAGTGCTAGAGATAATTTAGGAAGGGAATAGAAAATAATTGTGCAAACATTGTTTTGCCTCTTTATTAATCTATGGTGAGGTTACATTTTGGTCGCTAGACCTCAGAAAAAGGATAATATAGAACTGGAAAAACTTCAGGAGAGGGCAACCAGAATGATTGGGGGATCGGAACATGTGACGGTTTCTGGGTACAGGCTGCAAACTGTTTTGCTTTTGGGCTTTGCAGGCTTCTTGCAAAGCTGCAATAGCCAGCCTTGTTGCAAAGTTTGTTGCAAACCCTGGGATTTGGGCTGCAAAAAGAGCGGGAAATCCTGTGCGGGCCCTGTTGCAGTGATTGGCTGGAGTAAGGTTTTGGAGGGAAAAGCTGTCCGGGGATCTGAGTGCTGGAGGGGCTAGAGAAGGAGTTCCCACCAATCAGGCTGGAGGGACAGCAACCTCTGTTAGGAGTCTCCAGCAGCATTTTATTGCGGCTAGAGCCAATCAGGATCAGGGGTGTGAGTATAAATGAACACAGAAGACAGCAGACTATGTCTTCGTGCTGGGACAAGAGCTGAAAGGAGAAGAAGAGCTGAACCTGAAGGAGCCAGACCAGTAGTTGACCAGGGGTCTTCGTGCTGGGACTGAGGCTGAAGGGAACAGAGGAGCTGATCCTGAGGGAGCTGGAACCAGTAGCTGACCAGTGGTCTTTTGGGCTGAGTGATTTCTGAAGGAGGCAATCGGGTGGATTGTAGCTCTGAGGGAGACTTCACTAGCAACTGACCAGGCTAGATGATCGGTCAAGCAAGGACGGGACGGGCCTTGTGATCATCTAGAGCCACGTTCTAGTACCCTGGCTGAGCTTGGGCTGTGGCCGAGTTAGTCAGGAGGGAGGAGGAACGTGTGGAGGCTTGTCTTTTAAAAGGTGAACTATTTTCCTGTAGAGGAAAGGGTTAGCTCCTAGCTTTAAGAGACTTGCAAATTTAAACCAACAACTACCTGAACCTTATTATCTTCTAGTATTGCTTGTGTGTAATAATAAACTTGTTTTAGTTTACTGTTGAAACGCTTGCTACCAGTGTTTTGTGTCCACACTGTAGTATTCACTTGGCCATTGCACAAACCCAGCATCCTAACAGGGCCAAGCTACTCCTCAGAGAGGGCAGGCACTTACTGGAACGCTGGGCATCGTGGCAGAACACTCCCCTTATGAGATTAAGCTGCAACATCTAAGCCTATGCAGCTTTGAAAGGCAGCAGCACTTAAGCCTGAGGTTCATAAAATCATGCAACAGGTAGATAGGGCAAAATTCTCACAATCATAGAAGCAAAGGTCATTTTATAATGCTGAAAGGCAGGAAGGTTAGGACTGGAGGGGGTGGTGTTGGGTTCTGGCCACTAGCCTGGTTGATTTTAAGAAAGAGACAAGTTTATGGTGAATTAGGTGAATCAATAGCTACTAGAAAGGATGCCTAGAGACTATCTCCAGGTTGGAGAGACAGAAATGATGCCTCTCAAGTCCATTTGGAGGGAATTGAGGGCAAGGGATGGATTTGCTTTTGTCTTCTGCTTGAGATGCTCAGGAGCAATTGGTGGGACACTGTGTGAGACAGGATCCTGCAGTAGATGGGCTGTGGCCTAATCCAGCAGGGAACTTCGTATGAGATTTTGTAATAGTGCAAATTGTATGCATCATTGATTGTATGCACAGGGAATTACATAATGCTGCCATTGTATGCATAGGGAATTACACACATATAGCCACCCCTGAATTGAAGCATGCAAGCTTTTACTAAAGTCAAGTCAGAAGGATGAACATTTGTCTTTAAGGGCTGCCAGAAGCTGAACCCTACTCCATGGTGCCTACAAACAACAATGTAAGATACATACTAGTATTTAATGCAGAAAACCAGCATACCTGTTAGATCAAGGCTGTGATAGGTCAAACATTGTTTGCTTTATTACTGTGGTCTGTGTGAGCCGGCATTCTTCTTCTTTTCTTTTTTTAAAATAAAATAGTAATGGATAAAATAAAGAGTCTATATCAGTTTTACTGATGTTATAAACAACAACAGCGTCAACAGTGTGTTCATTTCAGTGAAGACTATTACAGGCTTCATTGAATAGGCCAGACTATGCCCAGTAATTACCAGGACTATGAAAAACAAATAGTTCAAAGCATAATACACCCATTTGTCACTTCTGATCTCCTTCCTCGGACACATGCAGTTAACTTGTCAGTCAAAAAGAGCGGGATAAATCTTCTGCAAAGCAGAATGATAGCAATTACCATAATGACACAGCCTGTCACTTTTTTTTTTTGCATGTGCCGAGCTAGAATTTGGATGGGGTGGGGGCGGGGGAAGGAGAATACATGAAATCATTGATCTGATAGAGCATAAGAAGAGGAGGGTGAAACTGAAGTTGGCTTTGTTTTTCCATGTCTCCAATTAACAGCCCCAGTGCTGATGACTTCCAAATGTCATCTAATCTGGTTTTTTTTCCCCCTCTGCTGGCTCTCATTCACTTTATGGAGGCTGTTTTGGAGTCAATTTCGTAGCTTTCAGGATTAATTTCTGAGAATGAGAGGAGGGTCCCTGGGACCCTGTTGAGTTTTCTTTGTGATTAAAGCTTTGGGAATAATGGAGGGTGTTAACTGCAGTGAGAGTTCTGGGAAAACCTGATCTTGCCCTAGAAATGCATGAGATAATGGCTTTCAGGCAGCCCTTATATCCCTTTCTGAGAAGTCAGGTGAAAGAGGAGTCAGAGTCCTGAATGTTGAGAGATGGACAAAAAATACACAATATAAGGGTCACGAAGACATTATCCAGTGTGTTGAGACAACCAAACCCAACACATTACCAATCTCTTTGCCAGCCCTCATTGGCCCTGAGTTGATTGGTGCTTCCTTCTGCCAATCATCAGACAAATTTACCTTTTTCCAGGTGTTCTACTTGGAACATGTGCTAAGCACCATACTAGGAGTTGTTTACCTGCCATGTCCCACATAGACCCTTTGGTGGTGTTGCTAATTACTCTTTCTCCTGCAGAGACTTGCTAGAGAGCAGATGCTACAGTGAAAAAGGCTCTTTTTCTGGCCCTGGTTTCCAGTAGTACTTAAGGGAAAGATATTTGAAGATCTAAAGAACAAGCTGACTGCAGAGACTCAGCACTGACTGGGTAGGAGAAGTGGGATTGGACAGTTCCTGGAGAGGAACCTTTTTAGGTTCCATAGCACAAGACCAAACATTTGATTGGGCCCAGAAACAAACAGGTGACAAATAGTGGCAACAGCAACCAGTCTGGATAGCTTTGAGAAGGGATGAGATTAATTCATGGGGAACAAATGTATCAGTGGCTACTATAATAGATGCATTCTCCATGCTGGGGAGACAGGATTTGAGAGCAGGTGAGGCTTCTGTCTTTGTCTTCTGCTTGAGATGACCAGGAGCAATTGGTGGGCCTCTGTGTGAAGCAGGAGACTCGACTAGGTGAGTTGTGGCCCGAACCAGCAGAGCTCTTCTTATGGTCTTAAATGTGGTGACTGAAGCAGAGGAGTCACCCTGATGTTTTCCCTGTGCCTAGTTATTAAATGGGCTGCTGGATATTTGATCAATTGAAACTCTCCAGTCCAAAGCTTTTTGGAATTCAAGAACCTCAACTTGGAGAAGGATTGTTGGAGTAGAATGTCTAATGGCAGTAAGCCCACAGCAAAGCTACCGCCTTCCAGTGAAATGCTAACAACTTCACTCGGTGGCACCTCCTAGGGCAAAGGGAGGTAAGATGATAACTGGGACCTTGCCTTTGTGATAGTCAACTGTGCCTTGATCCATCATGGTTTATTAGGACCACTGACTAGGACTTATTAGACCACCAGAGGCCAAATATCAATGCCTTGCCTTCCCACTCCCATCAATCCACTGGACAAGCTCACACCTCTTTCCCCTTCTCCTCTTTCCTCTGCTACCTGGTCCCCATTATCAAGAAGGAATTTGCATTGTTCGCTGGATCTGCGCTCACCTCCATTGCCACCACATTTCATCTCAACTTGGCACAGTTTCTGTGAATGTTCCATGCTGAATTTATTCACAGTGCCAATGAGGAAGTGAATTTAAAGGCTCTGTTTCCTTTGTTATTAGTCTGCAAATCAAATGAATTGTGAGTGGCCAAGCATGGTTCTACCAGAGTGCTTATTTAAGATAGGTGATATAATCCTACCTGACAGCAATTAAAAGAATTCAGCTGCTTTCCTTGACAGCTAATAGAGCTGGCAAGGCAAGCATCATTGCTGGAGAATATATATTTATATATTTATATATATGCACATACATATGGGTACATGTTTATTTATTTATTGGCATTTTTATCCTACCCTAATACCCAAAAGGCTCAGAATGGGTTGCAACATTAAAAACCAAATACAAAATGAACATACTAAAATAATAACAGTGGGCCTTCTCTCATCTTTATTTCACCGGGAGACTCTTCCACGCAACTATATAGGGGTGTTTACGAATGCAATTTTTGGGATTTGATTCAAATTGAATATCTGAAAATTCAATTTGATTCAAATCTTTAAAATTTGAATTTACCCAAATTCGATTCAAATTAAGCAAATTCAAATCTATTCATTTGAATTTTCAATTTGAATTTGCATTTATGAATGTCGACAACATTTTTATGTGCCTGTACATATTGTTATGTGCATCCTGTATGCATCTGTACACGTCTGTATGCATCCCGTAATTATCCCATGTGCAACCCGTGTTCACCTTGTACAGATCTGTACAAATGCATACGGATGTGGGAAAGGTGTGTTCGTGCAAGTATGCATTGTGTATGAACCTGTACACATACAAATTTCTGAATAATTTGAACAAATAGATTCAAAAATTCAAAATTCATTTGAATGTTTAAATTCAAATTTTATGGACATTTGATTCAAAATTGAATGTCAAAATTTGGACGAATTTGATCAAATTTCAAATGTCTTCGAATATCTGTGCACATCCCTACAACTGAAGATGAGGGATGGGTTGGGAATTTGCATCTTGAATGCCTATCCCAACCAAGAGTTACCCAACACTTCACAGGGAGGAGACATGACTGCAGTCTTCAAGTTTCTGAAAGGTTATCACAGTGTGGAAGGCTTGTCCCTATTCTCAATTACTGAAAATGAAAGGATTAGAAACAATGGTACGAAACTTCACGGGAGCCAATACAGATTAGATATTAGGAAAAACCTCCTGACAGTGGGGGCAGCCAGTCAGTGGAATAGATTGCCATGGGAGGTGGTGAGCAATCCCCTGCTGGAGGTCTTCAAGCAGAGGCTGGACCTACATCTGTCTGGGATGATTTAGGAGATGCTGCATTGCCCATCATAAATCATTCCAAATCTAAAGGCCATTGGCTGGGAGTTGAGAGCAGGTGAAGGTTTTGCCTTTGTCTTCTGCTTGAGATGCCCAGAAAAGATGCTGGACTAGATGGGCTGTGGCCTGATCCAGAAGGCCTCCTCTTATGTTCTTAAGCTGGGATCATCACCACGGTTTGTAGCACTGAATTTCAGGGTTTAGCTGCGCCCTGAATGGAGATAAATTCCTTTTGAGCGCAATAACTGAAGGCACAATGGCAGCATGTTTCTAGGGCTGCTTCATTTATGGGGCCACCTAAACAGGCAATATTGCCCACTTTCACTGGGGGAGGAGTTTACTGTAGCTTCATGCATCCCGTCCTAACTATCTGTTTAGCCCCATCTTCTGAAGCCTGCTAAAACTACTCTGCATTTCAAGAAGATGAAAAAATCAGTGGAGTGTGGCCAAAGTAATATCCTTCTGTCCCTTGGATGTCCCGGCTGCAAGGAGGAATGAAGTCATTCTCTCACCATCCCAACAATGCTTAGCTCCTCTCCCCTTCCCAAGAAGCCGATGCTCCTTACTGCCTCAAGCACTCTGATGTGGCCACTTCTGGACTGCAACCATTTCTTCATCTAGTCCAAACGTGGATGCAGGGAGGGCAAAGCTGCGCCTGGTTGCAAGCGGCTTTTCTCTATGGTGCAGTGGATGCATGTTGACTAGATGTGCACGGATATTCATAACATTCAAAATTCGTCCGAATTTGACCTAATGGGTATTGACCCTGGGTATCTGAAAGAGCACCTTCTCCCATATAGACCTTCCCATGCACTGCGATCTCAGGGAGAGGGCCTTCTTCTAGTTCCTTCTCTTGCAGAGGTACTAGGCATAGGGACTTGCAGGACGGCCTTTTCTGTTGTGGCCCCTAGATTCTGGAACTGCCTCCCTCTTGATCCTCACCAGGTGCCTACACTGTATAGTTTTTGGTGCCTGGTGAAAACATATCTTTTTACTCAGGCTTTTTCTTCTTTAAAAGCTTCCTCAGGGTGCTGTCCTGTTAGGAAGGGAGGGTGGGGGTGTGAGGTTGGGGGTTATATTTTTAATTATGTTTTACTCTTTGATATGTCTTAATTTGATTGTAACCTGCCCTGGAATTTGGCACTCTATCCCAGGCCACAACCTAGCCCAGTGCAATCAGACTGTATTAAAACAAGAGGCAGGGTCTTTGCTGGCCATCATTAGTGTGTAGATAGCAGAGGCCTAGGCCTTTTATGCTCTTATCTGTGAAATGGGGTTGTGCAAGACCTAGCCCTCTCTCCTGGACCCTCTTTCCCATCCCCTGGAACAGAAGAGAAAGACCCCATGCTCTGCTTAGGCTGCTCCATCCATATTAGAAGAATATGCTCAGTCTACACAGCCAAAGCAGCAGACCCCCCCCCCCCCCCGCAGTTTTAACAGGTTTGCTGGCAGCCTGGAAGCCTCTGGAACAGAAGAGACTTTTGTGTGGAAGGGGCACACACATCCTTGTCCTGGTTTAGCAGAGAGATCCATTCCATCAGTGTACCAAATTGTGCTGCCGAAATGAAAATTGTGCTGGAACAGCTTTCTGAGTGTAGGAGGCTTGCTCCAGGACGGTGGGACTGGTCCTGCTGCCAGAACAGCTCCAGCGTGACCTGATCCTGCCAGACTGGGACTGCCAGCCAGGCGCAGAAACGGCCCTAGACAAACTTGAGAAAGCCATTCCCCCTGGGGACGCTTGTGTTTCTTCACTTAAATTCATTTGATTTCATTTCCACCCCGCTCCACTCGCTGCTTTGATCAAGTCTGTGAAGATGTTTCCTGACCTTTTTCCATTGTGCCTTGTGCAACAGACACTCTGAGCTGGGATTCTGAACAGAGAGCACAGAATTTACTGAGAGCCCAGAGTTCACACTGGTCGATCGTGACCCCTCTGTGCCTCTTTCGTCTTTGGTTTTTCCTCAGTTGTTATAGATGTGTCTGAACTGATGCCCTTTCCCTTTCACTGGTGCATTTGCCAAGATAGCCACGCGGAGGGGGTGCTAATCCTAACAGTTCAGGCGGACTCATCTCTAAGCCTCACTGAATTCAAGAAGCAGTAGGTGCAGATCTGCAAACTTAAATAATTTTGCCACATGAAGGTAAGGGCAGATGAAAGTGCCCTTCAACTTCCTAAATTACAGAAACCTATCTTTACTCCACTCACCATTCCCAAGACACACATTGCTTGTCAGGCACTATTAATTTTTGGCATTGGATCATTTGTAGCTAGAAGTTTATCTTGACAGTCTAAGCAATGGAGCTAAAATGACACTTGCTTTTCTTCTCTCCCCTCCCCTCCCAATCTTTAGTTCTCCCTGCTCCTTTTTGTATCCCTTCAACACTATGCATGCTTCATATGTTTGGGAGCAGAATGTATGCACAAGCTGTGTTGTTGCTCGGTGCCATAGAGACGTTTCACTCGTGGACAAATCATTGCCATTTTGATCTGTATCTCTCAATATGTCGTTTGGTCTAGCGGTTAAGGAGCCGGACTCTTATGTAGGGAGTACCAGGTTTGATTCCCCATTCCACCACAAAGCCAGCTGGGTGACCTTGGGCTAGTCACAGCTCTCTTCTGAGCTCTCACAGCCCCACTTACCTCACAGGGTGTTCTGTTGTAGGGAGAACAGAAAGATTTGTCAGCTGCTTTGAGTCCCCTTAAATGGGTGAGAAATACCTATAGTTTTGCACTTCTTTATTTTTAAAAAATATTTTTGTTGATTTTCTCAGGGTAACATAAAATATACAATGTAAAAAGATAGTTAAAAATTACATAATTATCCTGTAGGTCAGTGATGGCGAACCTTTTGAGCTCGGTGTGTCAAAATTCGCAAGAAAACCTAGCTTAACTCGGATGCTGTGTCACATCTAGAAATATCCACAATTTTGTGATATTTGTAGCTCTAGTAACAAAGTTATATTTTTGACATATATATATTTTATTAAAAGTGAAAAGAATTCTTTACATTTGCTAAATCTTCAATTGAAAGTTCGTATTTCGTACACTTCAAGAACAAGCAAGCACTGCACGCCCAGGTGCCAGGGTGACCAGGTGTGTCACCTAAAAGGGCTTGGCGTGTCACCTGTGACACGCGTGTCATAGGTTGGCCATCACTGCTGTAGGTCATATTATTGACTACATCGTATTTTTGCCATGTAAGTCTAACGAAGCAAAACACTGTTTTGCATTTTTGTAAGTGCATTCTGTTGTTTTGTTGCCACTCCACTGTATTTCTGTTACTATTCACACACATAGATTTGCATTTCTATTGCTATTCTGACACACAACTTGCCTGTATAGGTCTGTTCCTAGGCATTGCATTCCATGCATCTGATGAAGTAGGACTTAGGCCCTATCTCCATGCACTCTGTTTAGTGCGGATTGTACTATTTTTAGTCTGGATGCAGGTCCGCATTCGAATTTAGCCATCCCTATGCATTTGCAGGCTCAATTCAAATACGGGTGTCCCCATGCAAACTGCGCTACACCCCTGCACAGGGGAACTGCGCTACACCCCTGCCCCCTCTCTCCCAATAGAAAGCTATGCTGATGTCACCAACCTCTGTGCCGCCCGCTGTAGTCAGGGCAGGGATAATAATATGATAATAATAAAAATAATATTAAAAAGCCAGATTGTTCTGTAAAGCCACTACAGGGTTTGGTGGCAGATTACTGGAGGTGCGCACCTCCGCTCCACCCTTTATGGCAGTTTAGCACTTGTGCACAATTTAGATTCAATTATCATGCCTAACTTGGTGATTGGGGTGGGGTAGGTATAATGGTCACAGAAAGAGACTCTTGGGATGGTGATTTTTCGCTGTAAAACTGGGGCATTCTGTTATTGTATGCACGTTTCAGAAGCTGTTCTTTGTCTTGCACATTCGCCTGACTTCGCAGTTAGGGATGGGGGGTGGAATAATGGTCATGGAAAAAGACTCATTTCTGTTCAGTCACCATTTATTGCCAAAAATGCCCAAACAGTTGTGATCTCCAATGCACAGGACAGGAATGGCAAGCATCAATTTCCTCCTTAAATAGCTCAGGAGCGTCCCCATGCTTGCACTCAGCCTCCAAAATAATGTGGACTTCGCTTCCGAACCAGAGCGAGAACAGTTTTCCAGAGGACTAAATTTAGCACGGATTTGGTTGATTTGGTTTGCAGGTAGCCTGGTTTGGGAGATTTGCACGGGGATGCTCCTTGCCAAATTCGCATTCGATTCAGACTTTATAATGCATGGGGATGTAACCTTAGTCTACAAAAGCTCATACTACAAACTTCTTTCTCTCAGTGTCTAAGGTGCTATTAGACCTCCTTTTGTAATAATCCATAATTGGGATGTGCACAAATATTCAAAACATTCAAAATTCAATTGAATTCATTTGAATTTGGACATTCAAATTTGAACTGAATGTCTATAAATTCGAATTTAAACATTCAAATGAATTTTTAATTTTTGAATCAAATCTTTCGAATTATCTGGACATTCATATGTGTACGGATCTGTACATGATGTGTACTTGCCCGTACGCATCTTTCCTGCATCTGTAGGCACTTGCAGGATGTGTACATATGTGTATGGGCACATAAGATTGTTGATGATATTTCTTATGTTCAAATTCAAATTGAAAATTCAAACAAATAGATTTTAATTTACTCAATTCTAATTGAATGTGGGTAAATTTGAATTTTAAAGATTCGAATCAAATCAAATTTTGGGATATTCGATTCAAATTGAATTGAATGCCAAAAAATGCATTCATGCAGACTCCTAATCCATAATAACATGACTATGTCTTCGAATTCTTCCATAATAGTTATTCTCTGTAACTGCACTATATCTGCCTCCATCTGTACAGTCCTGTCTATCCCCTACGATCTTCAGGGGAGGCCCTCCTGACAATCCCATACCTTTTAGAGGTTGATGCTGTTAATACTAGAGAGATGAGCTTTTCTGAGTTTACCTCAAGACTATGGAACAGCCTTCCTCTGGGCATATATAAGTCCTCTTCTCACTGGTGAGCTTTTGTCGATTAATAGAAACATTTCTATTTACCCAGCTGTTTTGGTATCTAATTCTGCCTTGGAAGATGGTGAAAGTTGTTAAAAGCTATCACAGAATCCATAAGAAATCCAGCAAGGGGATTCAGATTTGATTGTCTTTGATTGATTCTGACTTTGTTTTCTGTTAATTATGTTTAATAGCGGGCTGTGGCTAATTAGGACAGGTGTAACTTTGTTCACACAAGTGCATTCTTGACTAGATTTATCCACACAGTACACTGCAAATTGCATCAGAAAGCACTGAACAATCTGTCTGTGGTGTCAGATATGTGCTAGTCCAGTCATTAGGCCAATTCGCACTTGGCCTCTTAGTTGTCAATTAGTTAACATCTGAGCAGGTGCATCTGTACTTGCAGAAGGCATTTACAGCCTACAGTGCCCCCTGCCTGTCCAGATGCTAATTGCACCCTAGCTGTGGTGCATGAAATTGTGCACCACAAGCAACCCCATCTTGACCCAAAGCTTACCTGGCATGTCCAGGCAGCAAGCACTCACACCCATTCTGGTGTGAGGGATCACCTGAGGTGCCACACAAGCACACTGGTATCTCAGATGACCCCTGATACAACTGCACATGTGCAGAGCGTCACCGTCATCATCACCATACCTCAACCAAAATGGTGGCACCCTACGGAGGATCGGATGTGTGATTGGATCCAGGTAAGTGTCCGGTCACATGGGGCTTGGGCTATCATGTACTAGTATTCCCAAGTATGAACACTAGTACATATTAGTCTCTTCTGCACCTTTCCCTTCCAGTGGATGGGAAGGCAGGTGCAAAACTGTCCATTGTTAGAAACAAACCAGTACATGTGAACTGGTTTCACTTCTCTCCTCATATTAGCTGCCTCCAGCAACTTGTCCAACAAAGACTGCTAGATGGGGGTTTCACTGTGATGCCTCCAAAGTAGGAAGGAAGTCTACTCCTCAGCTGTCATCCTTGACAAGAAAAATAAAAATCCTTGAAAATGCCTTAAAGTAACTATTATTTGGCTTGCAGAGTACCCCAGTCTTGCTAGGAGTTTCCAGTGGTGTTTCCAATCTCTCTGAAGTGGGACTGCAGAAGCATTTCAAGTATAGTGCTAACAGATGGTAGAGTCATTTGTTTGTTATCGGTATAGGTAGGATCTGAACTGTGTTCCTGGCTCTTTATTCTATGGTTTGCTCCTTCAGCTGTGCCCACCATCCCCTTCACTACGTTCCTTGAGCATCTGGCACCATTAATAAGTCATGAGGAGTGAATCGGTAGGCAATACAAGTTCCCTGGTCTTCCATGCGTAACGCTCATTTATATTCATGGGCAATTCAGTCAATATGCAGCGGTAAACCCCTTAAAACAAATTAGGCAATCGCTAATGTAATGTTTGAATTTCACCTGTGAAAGTTACATAATTTTTTTTAACGTATAAAAAGTAGCACGAGTAATATCTCTGCTCCCCTCCCAAAGGAAAATGCCTATCTCTTTTTAGAAAGTTACACCTGGCAGAGGAAAGAGGAGAGGAGAGAGAAGAAAATCTTGCTTTATTTATATATGTTTCATTTTTAATTTCCATCAGATGCCTTGGCAAGTGTTCAGAGTAAGGTGTTCCTTTGTTACACTGATTAGAATTATACATTTATACATTTATTTACATAAGGACGCAATAGGAGCCTTGCTAGATCAGGCCACAGCCCGTCTAGTCAAGCATCCTGTCTCATAGTGGCCCACCAATTACCTATGGGCATCTTAGGCAGAAGGCAAAGATGAAACCTTCACCTGTCCTTGAATGCCTGCAAATGGCCTTTAGAACCATCATGCCTGCCTTTCCAGGCTGAAGGCAGTCCCTAGGCATCCATTCAAGTAGCCATTGATACATCTGTCTTTCATGAATGTATCTAAGCATTTCTTAAAGCTATCCAAGCTATCCTCTTTTAGCAGTAAATTCACCTCTGGGGGAAAAACATCTTTCCCTTGTTGGTCCAAACTCTCCTGTCCATTAGCTTCATAGAGTGCCCCCTGGTTTTAGTGTTGGCTGCAGGCCCAGTGAGGAAAGAGACATGTGATAGTGATGGGGGCCCTTACTAGGTGACCTTGTTTTGACAAGCTGGATACAGCCAGGCCCCAGTCACCTATATAAACGAGGATGTCCTATTAAATAATTCAAACTGAGGTCCTATCAGGTCTGTTCACGCCTAGATCATTTTAGGTTGTCCTCAGGTTGTCCTTGCTTTGGGCTGCATCATTCACACCTTTATCTGTGATCAACCTGAGCCTCTTTCATGGAACTCTTGGCTCTCCACCCCTTTTGCTGTGTCAAATCTACCTCCTTTCTTATTGGATGCTGTTCTGTCACTCAAGGGAGGTGAGAGTGTGTGTTTGCGGTTCTTTTTTAAGCCTGCTCTCCCACCCGCATGCCCCCCTGCCTTTTTTATGTCCTTTTCTTCTCCTTGTGATTAATTTTTAAAATAATAATAATAATAAATTTGCAGGAAAATGCAAGATAGAGGAATCATACACATAAACTGAGGAGAGAAGGGGAGGTACCTCTGCACTTGCACATTGGTCAAAAGGAAAGACTGGACCCACCCACCACAGCACAGTTCAGCCTCCTTTAGCCTGTCCCCCTGCTCACACTGAGGAAGCGAAGATGGCCTGGGATGCCAGGATGGGCTGAGTCTGGAAAAAAGCACTCTGTTTAGAATAGTCTAATGGAGGTAGGCCAGCTTGGAGAATGAACTGAATAAAAATAATGTGAGTAATGCAACCTGAAGACGACCTGAAGTTGTCCTAAACTAAAGGTGTGACCAGGGTCCCAGAGTAGTGTGAACAACTGTGTACTATGGTCAGCATGCAAAAGATAATTATAATCTCACATAATGTAGTAAACATTGGGCTATATAAGAACATAAGAGAAGCCTTGCTGGATCAGGCCGCAGCCCATCTAGTCCAGCATCCTGTCGCACACAGTGGCCCACCAAATGCTCACGGGCATCTCAAGCAGAGACAAGGACAAACCTTCTCCTGCTCTCGAGTCCCAGCAGATGGCCTTAGAAGCGCTGGTCTTCTCGTTCAACACTATTTCATGGTTAAAATGTTCTTAATTCTGTGGAACTGGTGAACTTTGAATTTGTCCTTTTCTAAAGTAAGAGCAGAGAGGCTTCTTCACCTTCCCCTAGCATGCTTCAAAAGCTATTTAAAGGTTTTAGGGTAAAAAAAGGTATTAAACATCAACTGTTTAATGGGCCATGGTCACATCTTCATTTTAAACTTTCTTTGGTCCATGTTCAGGTCTGATTGCTCACACCATTTCATTTCTATCTGGTTTATTTGTGGACTTTCCACCCTCCATTTGGACTTTCCTGAATGGAAAGTCTACAAATAAAACTGATAGAAATGAAAAGGTGTGAACAGTCAGACCTGAAGTTGGAATGAGAAAGGTTTAAAGTGAAGTTGTAACCACAACTAAGTTGTATGTCATGTTCCATAACAATGTTCGTAATGTAACTGTTTGTGGCTGGTTAGCATACAATTGCCATCACAACTTGTTAGAAATTAAGCATATTTATATGATCTGAAAAGAAATCAAGAGTTTCCCATGGCACATAGACTGTGCCCATGTAATAATGAAGAACCTAAACACTGAAGCATGTTCTTTCCATTTACAATTTTGACTTAGGGAATTGCCAAGATCTAATTTGGCCAGGTTTAAGACTGATCTTTGGCAACCTCAGCTCTGAATATGTTAGGTTTTTATTACATGATATAAATTCAAGTGTGTGCAAAAATGTTGTCAGTAGCTATCAAACAAGTTGTAGATCTCCAACAGGTTCCCCCAGATCTAAATAGGGTACTTGGTTTTTGTTTTTGTTTTATCAATATGACCTTGCAAATCTTGTTGATTATAGCTGTTTGTATTGTTCGATGTTGTAGTGAATTTAATGAATGAATAAAATTAAGCAAATTACAGTGGGAAGAACTATTAGAACACCAATTGCTAATAGACATGAGGAGGGGATGAGTATTTTTTGTGGTGATCAAGAACTTGCGTGGATGAAACTAATCCAGAAGGGTCTTCTGGTTTCGTGGGCTTCCTGATTTCAGGATCTGTTATTTGTCATTTTAGTGAATGAATGGATAAAGTAATGAACCCACATTCTTTGAGTTTGCAAGCCTTGATGCAAGCAAGAGTTTATGTTGTGGATATTAAATCATTTTTGCCTAATCCGTATTGCCCCTAAAAGAGCCAGGATCCAGCCACTGCAATGACTGGCTGACCTGGGTATGTGAATGTAAAGAGTGCCACACCTTCTCATAGAAGCTAGGGGACAATGCCAGTGTGTCATTGGTCAGCCAGGATCATGAGGGCAGTCAAAGTCCCTCCTTCACAAGAGGTTCACCTTCCTTCACCATGAACAGGATGTGGACAAAGAAGAAGAGTTGGCTTTTCTACCCCACTTTTCTCACCCATTTAAGGGGACTCAAAGTGGCTGATAAAGCTTTTCCATTCTTCTCCTCACAACAGAACACCCTGTGAGGTAGGTGGGGCTGTGAGAGCTCAGAAGAGAGCTGTAACTAGCCCAAGGTCACCCAACTGGCTTCATGGGGGAGGGCGGAATCGAACCCGGTACTCCCAGATAAGAGTCTGGCTCCCTAACCACTAGACCAAACTGGTAATCCATTGTAGGTAGATTATATGAATAATAAGTGGAGGGTTAGTCAGAAGGTGGCACAGGTGACGTGGAAGGAGGCTTCAGGAAGACCAGCTTTTGTTTTCTTCAAAACATCCTCAAACCATAGAGCTTTTACTAACTGGACACTGGAATCCCTTTTCAAAGAAGAGCTAAGGACAAGAAAATATGGGCTTGTTAATATTCGTTATAATTGAATTCAGATTTGCATTTCTGCACTTCCTAGGCCAAGTTCCAAACTAGTGAGTCTGGACCAGTAAGGCCAGCTAGTTCAGATCATGGCAAGGTGTGGTCTGGAACAGTGACATTGGTATGACAGCACTGATCCCAATCAACCTCCGCACCAGCCTCAAAGCTCAAGTGAACTTTTGGGCTGGTCTCTGAGGGCTGGGAATGAAAGATGGTAGACTCAGAACCCCTGGGGGTCCTATTTCAACAGCACACTTTGGTATGCAACTGAAATGGATCTGCCAGTAGCTTGGACAATGGAGGTGTGCCTTCTGTTTAATTGGGTCCACTGGTCACTCCAGATCAGGGGCCTCCTGATTTGGATTATATTCTGTGCTGTGTGTAACAGTGGTGGACGAAGCCTCTCTCATCCGCACTAACAAGCAGTCAGTAAATGTTCTAAACTAGTACTGATTACCAGGAAGCATAGAAAGGCCTTAGAGAAAGTTTGGCCATTTAAATGGAAATTGGTTGATGCTGTAAGAAGGAGATGGGTGCTAAGAAATGAGAACTCAGGGCCTTTTTGCACCTTTGGTAGGTGCAAAGGCCAGCAAACTTATGGGATGCTGTGGGTGTCTGATGCATCCCAGACTTGCCCAGCACTTGCGTATGGGCCAGGTAAGTGCAATTGCTGTTATATTAGTGGTGAACGCATTGCCGCAGCAATGGCACCAATAGACATGTTCCAACTGTTGCGATGGTGATTGGATGATCCACCCTTTGCTGGAAGAGGTGCAAAAAGGTGCATGCCAGCTACTCTTAGCAGGTAGTTAGGATACAATGTGCTCTATCACTATCTGGCCAGGGAATGGTCTGGCATGTACAGAGCTGCTTCTGGGATGGAAGTAGCTCTGCCCAGTGTGTATGTCCTGTGCTGGGGTATATTTGGGCTTCCCCTTTCAACAGAGTGCAAACAGGCCCTCATTCCCTGCCCTCCTTTTGTTGCTCCCCAGATCTGAAATGAATAGTGAGACCAGTGCTTTATTAGAACAATTGCTGAGGTTATTTTGTGTGCTTTAATAGTTAATGGGAGAGCTGGACATTAAACCACCAAGTAATGAATTTTGCATTATATTATTTGCCTTCCTTGCAAGATAAACACTAAGGGGCCTGTTCACAAATGACTTGTAGCCAATTTTTGCATAATTAACACAGGAAGTATGGAGAATAGCAGCTTTGTGGCTTAGACAAAGGAAGGTTGAGTGTTCATCAACTCAGATTAATTAGCTGGTTATCTGGATCTCAGCTGGCGTTCTGGACAAGGGAGGGGCAGGGAGAGAGGTGAAAGAGCTCAGCTAGAGTTGAAGCTCCCTTGGACAACATAAGAAAAAGTGTGCATCATTTACAGCAAGTTGTTTCTCAAGAGTGTAACAGAAAACGAAGCACTTTTTTTTCTTTTTGCAAAATTTTCGTGCATTTGCAGCTATCTTTACAGTATATCAGATTTCTATTAGGGTGCCTCTTTGTAGTCCCTGTGTAGCTGCTTTCTCTTGCCTAGCCAGGATGGGTGGAAGCTATGGAGGGAGGGCAGAGCCTCTGTGGAATCACTTCACCCTCGTCCAAGTGGGACGATTGATACTACGCAGTATCCGCGCAGCATGCAAAGGAAACTGTGAAGTAAAAAGCTACTGATTAATCAGCATTTTTTCACCTCGCAGTTTCTCTGCTGCTGTGCTGCTGCTGCAGGCAATTGATTGTCCCATTTCCAGTCTCATGATCAGCAGCAGCTCAGCAGCTGCAAAATATTAAGGCAACCAGGAGGCATCCTTAATCTGTGCTTACCAGCAGCATGTGTATCATACGCAACTCTGGGGCTGCCTTCAGATGGTGTGTCCAGTTCTCTGTCTGAGTCCTTGGATGAGAAATTCCAGATGGATGCTCCTCCAGACATTGGACCCCCTCCTGTGGAAGCAGCACAGGCCTCCTAGTTGGAGTCTGCCCCTTCTAGTGCAGGTGAGGCACTATGCCAGACAGACCTGGCTGACAGGGCAGGGGCGGGGCACGTCTGTTGGGAAAAGGCACAGCTGTGTTGTTCTGCTTGACTTCAGAAGAAGAAGAGTTGGCTTTTCTCACCCATTTAAGGGGACTCAAAGTGGCTGACAAAGCTTTTCTATTCTCCCCACAACAGAACACCCTGTGAGGTGTTCATAAGAGAACTGTGACTAGCCCAAGAACACCCAGCTGGTTTCATGGGGGAGGGCAGAATCGAACCCAATATTACCAGATAAGAGTCTGGCTCCCTAACTGCTAGCCCAAACTGGCTCACAGAGAAATGGAGCTGATTTCCAACTCATGATTTATGACCTTTGGATTGACTGATTCTTGAAACCTGATATCTCCTGGTAAACTGCCTTTACTTTGTCACTGCTGTTCAAACCAGCATATGTGTGTGTGTGCGCTACCCTGTTGCCACCTTCCCTGGATAAGACAGATGGCTAGAGGGGATGCAGAATCTTATTTAGATCCTTCAGTTGCCTCTCACTGTCTCTGAGAGACAGCAGGGGAAAACTGCATAGCAAAGCCAAGCCCTTGCCTTTACGGGTGCTTTTGGGGCCTCTGAGTGCAGTTGGGACCGCTGAGTGTATGCATGGCAGCCATTTTCTACAAAATAGATCCTGGGAGCAAGTGTCCAGACAAGTCATATTGCTGTTTTGGGGGCGGATTTTCCCAGATCAGCAATATGCTAAGATTTCACCCTTTTTCTTGGGGCTGTGTTGAGATTGCCATTGGCTGCGTCCAGACGCACGGCCCTCTGAAGCCGTTTCCCGTCGGTCAGACCCGATGATCGGAAGCTTTGCAGGGACAGCGCAGTCACTTCTGGTACTCCTGACAGGGCAACTGGAAGCTGCACTGTCCCACCAAAGCGGCTTTGCATCAGTCAGACAGAACACACCACACAGTGGGGGTGCAGCGTGTCCCTGAAGAACTGAAATAAAAACATGCTGATGGACTAGCATCTTTTTACTTTGCACCCTTCAGTCAGATGCTGCACCGCTGCTCTGGGCAGAAGAAAGCTGTGCTCCTTTGTGGTGAGTCTGGACACAGCCGTGGATACATGTGACAATCCCAAAACAGCTTGGGATAATCCCATGTTTTAGGTCCTGTCTGGAAGCACAGGGAAAGTTGGGAAAGTGATGACAAGCCCGCCACTATGTGTTCCAGAACTCACACTGTGGGTGATTTTGTATCTTTAGTTCCTGGGACCCCCACCTCTAGGGAGCCATATCTATCCCATTATGGCTATGATCATGAAAACCATGGTGTGACGGATCCCTGCCCAACGCCTTCCTTTCCTATTGTATCTTAACCTTGTAATATGCTTAATCTGTAAGCTATAGCTAGGCATTGGAAGGTAATTCCCCTTCTCTCTCTCTCTCTCTCTCTCTTTCTTTCCCTCTCTCTCTCTCTCACACACACACACTTTCTATGTCTTCAAATTTAAAAGAGAAAGTTTTTTCCTCCTCGTAGGCTTTTCACCTTGCCACATTGTTTCTAAGACTTTTAAAAGGTACAGTATTCTTATATGAGTCCCCTCAGACACTGTTTCCATTCACAGACAGTAGCCTAAGACTCTTTATAAAGATTAAACAAATAGTTGTTTATTTGTAACAGACATCTTGTAGAGCACATAGACTTGGACTTCACTTTGAATAAACAGTAGAACTCTCTTTTCTTTAAACTGAAAACTTCAACTCAGGACTCTTTTCCCAGCTTCCCTCAGGATTGCCTAGAGCCCATTTCCCTCCTGTTAACCCCCCTCTAGTCAGTTAACCCCCAGGCAGAGAACCTAGAACAACCATTGACTAGGCCTTTATAACCTCTCTCCCTATGGATGCTGAACCCTGATTGGCTATTCCTGGGGTTGATGTCCCCCGCCCAACTGGAATGAGCAAGCCACACTTCCCAGTGACTTGACAGCTTCCCTAGCTATAATTCACTGTCTGACTAATCTGATAATTAGACCTGGGGTGTCTGTCACACACAGCAACAGAACCAATGCATCTGCATGGCACCATTGCTATGGTGATGGGACAATGCAGCACTAACTGTGCCTGTGTTGCCCCTCCTCAGCCTCCCTTCGAACTTCTCCCGGTAGGGACAGGTGCAAATGGAGCCATGCCTGGCTGTATCAAGCATAGATGTAGAGCAGTTAAAATTGTTCTACATCTGCACGCTCTGGGGAAACTGCTGCATGCATGCAGCTCCCTCTGGAACAGTAACTCCTCCAAAAAGTGTGGATGATGAATGTAAGAGTTTCTGTGGAGTTCTCTAAGCACGTAAGTGTGAAAAGGCTCTTCAGTTCCTTGGCATGATGTTCATGCAACACCGTCACTAGTAGACCACACAGCAGTGGGTGTTGGGGACCTGAAGGCAGGCTGGGAAATTCATGGAAGACCTTCTTCCTCATCCAGAGCCAGTGTTGACAATAACAGCTCTCAAGATTGTAGCCTGTCCTCTGGAGGGAGGGGGAACCATATGGTCTTGAAGGCCAAAGGACCATTAGAAATCCGGACTTATTATCTACAAGGAATGGATGTCTGTTGCAGGTGACAGGTGACAGCTGCAGACTGCAGTCTGTCATGCTATGAGAAATGTGGACATCAAAGGGCTATTAAATATCCATGGGAGGTGACAGGAGGATATTGATGGCTTGTACCAAGTATTCTCTTTTCCATTAGATCTTGGACTTGGAGGCCCAATCCTTTGGCTTGTATTGTATTGATGTGCCCACTCCAAATCTGGCAAAATTAACCCCATCTGCTCTAGCAATCAGGGGTAAAAAACAATGTTTGGGGGTTTTTTAGAACAGGCAGGCTCAACTAGTGCATGTTCAGGTGTTCTTGAACTAAAGTTACCAGTAATCTGAATGCATACCAGAGTATGAAAATCATAATAGCCATGGAGGGCAGAAGTGCAGCAAAGCTGTGTCTTTAGCTTACTTGGGCTCAGGCAAAAAGCCAGCATTGTTCAGAGTTAGCTGCTTTACCTGACAGATTTTTTTTTTAAATCCAAATGCCTTTAAATGGAGATGATAGGAAGGAGGGAAGGAAGGAGGTAATTGGTGAGAGGGGTGGGGGGCAGTTTAGAAAGGAAGGAGAAGGAGGTCCTCTCCTGTAGTTTCAGATCACAGAGGCATTCAATCTGCATGTCTCCCATGATCTGGAACAAGACCCTTAGTCAGAAATCTGGATTAAGGACCTCCTTAATACCTTTCCAGATCCTTCTTGTGCAGACAGAGCAAGTCTAAGGGAGATGTGGCCTCATGTGTGGATCTATAGGGCATAGAAGTGTTGTACATGAATCCTTAATCCAGAGGCACTACCCTTCTTGTCCGTTGGATGGGATAGGAGCGTGATGATCTAACGTTGACTAGCACTCACACTGGAGTGCTAGTCAACCTTACCCGCTCTCTTCCCCTGGGATTGGATACTCACCTTATTCGATCCTGGGGCCCGGTCCTCCTCTGAGTGCCACCATTTTGGCAGTGGGGCCTCCACTGCTGCGCGTGTGTCAGTGCCGTCGTCTTGTTGACCCTAACACTCTGCGCAGTCGCAGTCGCATCTATGGTCATTTGAGGTACCAGCATGCTTTCACGGCACCTCAGACGGCCCCAGAGCACCAGCAAGAGCAAATGGTTGGGCTTCTGGACGCTTCAGGTGAGTAATTAGGTAACATTGGTTAAGGTGTGGAGCATGATTTTGTTCTCCACACTTAGTTATTAGTGCGCTTCTGGGGAGGGAGGGCAGGCTTGGAGGCTATAACAGCATGTGTACGCTCTTCCCCAGAGGTGCACTAATTATGCACTAGAGGCCGTAGTGCGAAAAGGCCTCAGATTAAATTTCAGTGCAAGAAAGCCCTTTGTATGAGCAGCTAATTTTGCATATGCATAAGTGATGCTCATTCACACTAAGAACACCAAAGTAAACATATTTTTTTAAAAAAAACAGGTACTGTACCTAAAAGATGAAACAAAGACAAAATATTTTTTTTAAAAAATCCTTCCTTCCTTTCCAAACATCTGTTCTTCTCAAATATCCAGTTGTTCTTGGATGATCAAACTAAAGATACAGAACATAAGAGGAGCCCTGCTGGATCAGGCCACAGCAGCCCTTCTTGTCCAGTTATAGTGCACCTGAATTATTCATTGGATTAATCCTATTTATTAGTCAATCTACAGCTTCAGTTATCTGTGCAATGAATGAGCAGAACAACTTTAAAACAAGCAAAACTGATGATTAGGAAGAGGAGATTGAACTAATTTCCACAGTAATCATACAACTAAATATTTCATAACACCGTTCATTTGTCATTTATTACTCTCATTTGTCAAAGCAGATTGAAGTTACATGTTAATACTGTAATTCAGGCTCTGTCTAGTCAAGTTTCCTTCTGAAACAATTAATAAGCAAGTAATATCTTGACTTGTAGAATTCACGTTGTTGCAGGTTTTTAAGATTAGTCTTTTGTCTTTACAGAAATCAGTGATTATAGCTGTGTTCACACCTAAGCTTTAATCCAATTTCAATCCACTCTCAGATTGAGAGATTACATCAGGAAAGCGTCAAGCTGTTTTCTTTCAGCTTTAACTCTCAAAATCCAACTTTGGTTTAGAAAAAGTGGAAAGAAAATGACTAGTCATTTTGCTGATATGTTCACTCACTCCAGAAGTGGACTGAAGCTGGATTAAAAGCTTAGGTGTGAACACAGACTATGGCTTTAAAAGCTTTAAATATCACACAAATATGTTTTCATTTTTTAATACTGTGCAAATCCACGAAATACTTCTGCAGGAGCAGCAGACCTTCAGAGCTGCTTCCAAGAGACCATCAAAATGGTGACAAGTGCATTGGCTCAGACCCTTGCTGCCTTCTGCAAATGTGTGGCTGGGTTGGTCCACTGCTGAGGAACACATGGAAGATAACTTCATAGTGGTGTCTCGTTGACGTGAACTCCAGTGGCCTTTCCACAGGAGTTGTGGCTTCCACATATCCTGCCCCTAAAGCCACATCTGCTTTAGTACAATGCTCATTCGGGGTAATTAGTTTTGGAATCAGGCTGCAACATTTAGGCCTCCTAAGAGAGGTCCTAGGTGGTGTGGAGAAGGTAGACAGAAAAATAATCTTTTGTCATGGGTCTATGGAATTTGCTGTCAGAAGAGGTGGTAGCAACAACCAGCCTAGTTGACTTTAAGGAAGGGTTAGACAAATTTATGGATGACTGGTATATCAGTGGTTATTGGAATGGATGCCTAAGTACATTTTTCAGGCTGGGGGGACAATCAGGATGCCTCTAAGGCCATTTGCTGGGATTCAAGAGCAGGAGAAGATTTGCCCTTGTCTCTGCTTGAGATGCCCGTGGGCAATTGATGGGCCATGGTGTGCGACAGAATGCTGGACTAGATAAGCTGTGTCTGATCCAGCAGGGCTCCTCTTATGTTCTTATGTTATTGTAGAACACTAGGACCAGGGGGCACTCTATGAAGTTGATGGGCATGAGAGTTAGGACCAACAACGGAAACTTTTTTTTCTTACCATCAGTCTATGGAATTTACTTCCAGAAGAGGTAACAGCAACCAGAGGGCAGCTACAGAGGACAATCGTATCAATGGCTACTAGAAATCATGCCCAAGCACCACCTCCAGGTTGGAGAGACAGGCAGGATGCCTCTATAGGCCATTTGCAGGGAATCAAGAGCAAGCAAAGGTTTTGCCTTCATCTTCTGCTTGAGAATGTCTAGAAACAGAATGCTGGACTAAACAGGCTGTGGCCTGATCCAGCATGGTTCCTCTTATGTTCATATGTTCTTATATCCTTATTTGATGACTCTCTTCTTTTTTAAGTTTCTATGAAATTAGGGCAGATTCAGGCTCCACCAGCCTCTTGAACTCAGCCTGTGTAAAATGTCTGGTATCTGATACAGCTGTTGCAAATAGCTATAACTTATAACTCTTTGGAAGAATATCCCTAATTTGGCAATCAGATACGGAGTTCATTTGCATGGATTTGTAGCTGATGAAGGGTGCTTTCCATCTCCCAGCCCTTCAAAACACAAAGGTTGTGCTGGAATAAATTCATGCGCTAAGTTTCAAAATACCAAAGGCTCGCACGCATACTGAAATCTGTTATTATGTATAACTCTTGTATACTGCGTAGTTGGTTAATGATAGATAGTAGTAACGTTTGTATGTAAATAAATCTATGATAGTACATAAATTGGCAAATTAGATGTATGTATTATATTGTGCTTTCCAGAAATATGCTTTATTAAAAATTGTAAATGTTAAGTGGCATTTTAATGGATTGTTTTTTATGTTGTAGACCATTCCAGCATTGTTAAGAACTCACTGCTGATCTCTTAATAAATTTTATGGGCATTTGCCAATTAAAACAAAAATGATGCATTCCAAAAATGATCAGACCAGCAGCTAGCGGGAATTATAGGTTGGCAAGATGGATTTCTTTACTAAGGTGTCCTCAGACCCAACCACTTCAATCCACATACATATATCTCACACATATGCACAGTGAGTTGACAAATGCCCATAGTATCCAAACCTAATAGTTCAATTGAGTACCTGCTGAGTGGGAGAAGTTCTCAAAGAGCGTTTCCCACTCTGGTGCTTCCAGATGAGCTAGTCTACGACTCTTGTCTCCTTCTTCACTAATGTTTGGCACTGTTGACCTGACTATTGGAATTTGCTGTCCAGTGATCTCCCAAAAGCAGCGGTGATAGAAAGACACTTCTAAATAGGGGTGTCCACAAATACAATTTTCGACATTCGATTCATAATGAATTGAATTTTCAAAAATCTGAATTTGTATGAATAAGGAAAAATGAATGTTCAGACATTCAATTCAGTGCAAATACATTTGCATGCATTCATACAAATAATTTAGATGCTCGTATCTCTGTGGGTACATATGCATCCCGTTTTCATCCCGTACAGTTGTCTACGAGATGTGTATGGATATGTACAAGATGTGTATGTACCTGTACAAATGTCCAAATTATCTGTACGAATAAATGACGATATTTGGCCTTTTCTGCATTGGGCTTTATTCCTGATTATATTCCGGCATATGGGCCTGCTGTCCCCATGCTAATTCAGGATGACAGCAGGCTCTGGGTGAGTTTTGGTGTAGTCTGCACTAGGCCCCCATTCTGGGATATAATCCAGAATAAGGTCTAATGCAGAAAGGGCTTATGTGATTTGTTAATTTGGTTAGTTAACTCCAAGCAAAGACCAGTGTGAGCTGCAAATCCAAAACAAGTATTTGAAAGTATTTCAGGGAAAGACAGGATGCCAACTCTGTTTTTATCTTGTTTCATTTAGGCTGACTGTTATTTACCTAAATCAGGGGTAGGCAAACCACGGCTTGGGAGCCACATGCGGCTCTTTGGCCCCTTGAGTGTGACTCTTCCAGCTTAGGAGTACCTTAATTAAGTTAATAATAATGTACCTACCTATATAGTTTAAGTTTTAAAAAATTGGCTCTCAAAAGAAATTTCAATCGTTGTACTGTTGATATTTGGCTCTTTTGACTAATGAGTTTGCTGACCACTGACCTAAGTAATTTCTTTTCTTTTCTTTTTCTTACAGCGGGAACAACATATATTTTTAGCAAAGGTGGTGGACAGATCACATATACGTGGCCCCCCAATGACCGGCCCAGCACACGGGCAGATAGACTGGCAATAGGGTTTAGCACAGTTCAGAAAGAAGCCGTCTTGGTGCGTGTGGATAGCTCTACTGGCCTCGGAGATTATTTAGAGCTGCACATTGTAAGTATCATCAGCAAAATTTAACATTACTGTTTTATCTGTGTGTTTTAGCTCAGGCTTTTGCTCTGGCTACTCGGAGACAACCCTTTCCTGAAAGTGATTTTCTGACACTGAGTAACGTTTTTTTTTTTTTAAAGCAGTTAAGTGATTTGTACATTTCAATACAATTTTCAGAAGAGATTTTTTCGCATTCGGAAAGTAATCCTATTGGTTAACAGCAGAATGGGAGGTCTTAAACCATTTTAGACATGCTGGCTTTACTGGGATTTAACAAGGCCAAGGACGGAGTTCTGATTTTCTTTCTTTCTTTGGTAAATCTGGGACTCTTTGGGTGTTACACTGATTTATGAGATCTGTGGGATAAAGTAACAAATTATACGGTGTGTTGTGAAGTGATGCTATAATTAAGCTCTTGTCATGCTCCAAATACAACATTCATTCAGTCATTCCATGTGCACATTCTTATCGGAAGTTTTACAGATTTTAAAAAATGAGTTCCTTCCCCTTAGCCAGATCTGGAAATAATTGGAAGTGATTTGGTTATTTTCTTATTCCATTGATGTCCTAAAATCCATTGCCGTTGTAGATACTTTCTGAAAAAATTGGAAGAAAAATACAGCTAAAACACCAGTAGACTGAACCCTTATAAACAAAAATGATCAAATACAAGAAAGGGGGGGGGGAGGAGAGAACAAAAAAGATAGTAAAAAAGAATGGAACAGCCATATAATGCAACAACATCTGCTGACCAGAAGCTAACTAACCACTCTTGTCAAACTGTGATCAAGCTGGAGGTCCCTTCCAGCTCTATGATTCTATGGTCTATGTGACTGGATTTCTGAAATCCGTCCCTGGGAAGATCAGTCTGAAATAGGGATGGATCCAAATGAGGCCTAACGTATCTGCACTCGAGTGGGAAGCACGGATAGCAAGGAACGCATCATATGTTTGCTGTGCGGACGCCGGAGCACTGATATCCAGAAGGATCAGGCCTCTCTGTGGTCCTGCCACCCAAGATGCTGCATGATTGGAGCACTCAGCTGTCAGTCACCACTCTTTTCCACTGTGCACGGGCATGCCAGGGACAGACTGCCCACCAATCAGTGGCGTGCTTGGGATCCCGTGGCTGCCCAGCTGCACTCAACATAGCGATTTCCAGTCCCACCCACATGCATTCCCTCTCCTGTTCCTGTGCAGAAGCGTCATCCTTTGATCCGGAAGTTGCAGGCAGGAACGGTTTGAAGACCTCATTTTTCAGGTCTTCCTGAAAACCGGATTTGGAGGCCTCTAGACCCCATTAAAGACAGATCTCACACGAGGCTGTTTGGAAGCGGCATCCTTGAAGGGGCCCTAATCTGTCCCGCTGTGAGGAAGGTAATCTTGCAGATGTGTGCCATATGTGTCCTTATTGGGTACTTAATGGGGGCTTAATGGCCCGTGCTGAAACACCCTTAGAATTCTCTAATAGGATCCCTACTGAGAAGAGTGGGTGGTTCAGGTATGATTGGTTGCTCAGAAAATATGGACAGAAGGGGAGGATTTACATAGGAAGTGATAAGAAGAGTGTGAAGTAGGGACATTTTTGGGTGCTCAGACACATGGACCTGAGGCAGAGACACTTTCTGCACTGTGTCTTATTCCAGAATATATCCTGAAATACGGACCTGCCACCCATATGCACATCCTCATATCAACATATGGATGGGAGGTCCATATTCCAGGATATAATCTGAATAAGTCACAGTGTAGAAAGGGCCAGAAAATCCATATGCAATGGTCCCACTGTGTCTAATACATCTTAGATGAGCCCACAGTTATCTGATGTAATTCAAATAAATCTCTTTCTATTGCCTTAACCAACCTGATACGATCTAGATATTTTGGTAACAGTTTCTCAGAATTCTCAATCCATTGCATCTGTTCTGACTTCAGCCATTGACTACTGCTCCTAAAAACTGAGGTTGGTGATATTTCATGTCCCTTACACCTGGAAGGAGATTGCCTATTTACATAGACAAGGTGAAATACATGAGTGGCAAGAGTCCAGCTATGATTTCGGACACCCAGCTGTACCAATTTGATGAAATGATCTACAGTATATATGAATCTTTGGTGATTGATAAGGGTAACTGATGAGTTGTGTTCCAAAAGCATCTTAAAGATTGGAGTTGGCTTCAAGTTGTATTGCACTGTGTGGTGGTTTGGCCCAATCCAAACTGGATACGCAGAGAGGGCAAAAGAAAAGCACAATCTTGTCCACATCAGCCATAAGAGTCTACTATAATTGTTCTCAGCTTTCAAAACATACCATATTGTGTGAATATCATGGAAGGATGTGTTAGTGCATTTGTGATGGAATCTGTAGAAGCAATAGTAATTGAGATCCCATTTGGCCAAGCTGTGTTGTTAATCTTGATGAGAGCCGACCGATCCTGCCATTAGGGTGCAGTGATAAATTTGGAGCTGAAAACACTGTTGTCACCCTGGAATGTCTGGCTGGGTAATTTCAAGTTGCCTTGGAGCAAATAAGTAGCAATCACCATGGAAAGTGTCTGGATTTTTATGGCATTATAAATAAATGATCAGTTGAGATAAACTTAACTAGGGCAGTCGACAATTTTTGCAGTTTAGATTAATCTCAACTTTGTTAATATATTAAGCTTGAGTTTGATTTAACAACCTTGCAGCTTTGCTCACCGAGGAAAGAATAGCTCCTCTTGCAAGAAATTACTTATTGATCTATTAGGAATTTACACTTTTGCCCTCGGAAAATGGTCTACGGAGATTATTTCCAATTCACGTTGTGCCATTATGGTGAATTATGGGGTCTGACCTTTTGTACGCAAACCTTTTCTTTTCCAAGCCTCTCTGGGACTCTCCTGCCTCAGGAATTCTTATTAGCCTCTGTGCATGTAATGATGATGGAAAGTTTTGGAAGCATTGATACAGTAGATTCAAGAAATAGCTGCCGGAATGTAGTAGGACTTTTCAGCAATGGCCCATCCACATGGATTGCAGGCAGGGATGCTCAACTTGCATCCTTCCAGATGTTCCTGAATCCGACTCCCAGGGCTGGCATAGGATGCTGGGAAATGTAGTTAAGGAACAACTGGAAAGGTACTAGTTGACCACCTCTGATATATTGGTTGGGGCAGAAGTCACTCTAAGTCTGATGTCTGCATAATTATAAGACCTTGGATCAGCTGTGTCCAGTTTTCACATCACCTAGTGTGGTGCATAGTTTGCATAAAAATACTTCTGCAAAACCACTTTTGTGCAGTATTTCATCCTGTGATGGAAAGAGGCCTCGTGATTAGGAAGAATTTCTGAAGTGATGCAATTGGTTATGACTGGGCCCAGTGTTGTTTGGCCATCTGAAATTATCATAATGATTTGTTTTGAATTTATGTTTTAGTGTGAATGTGACTTAGGATCGAGACACAGGAATGGTACAAGTCCCTAGTAACAAATTTCTCATGAAATAAAGAGCTTCATATGAAACCATCAGTGGAAGCTTGTGGAACTCCTCCATCATGGGAGGGGAGAGGGGGCCATGAGCCCTACTATAAACTATATTTTGATCAGCAAAATATGCTTCAGTGTGACCAAAGAAAGGCTTCCTGTCCAAGTATCATGCCACACCTACGACTAATGGACTCCTGATCCCAAGATCACTGCTAGAAACTACCCTGTATGTCATTAAAATCAGTAGCTGAGCTAGAGACAGAGGTAAAGAATCAGGATTACAAGAGATTTGGTGTCACTGTTGAATTAGTATATCAGATTTTCATTCAATTAACCTAGGACCATACTGGGAATGCTACAGAAATATGTGGCATTCCTACTATAGCCCTGGGAGAATCATGAGCTTTTACCTGTGTCTTGAGGGACCCTCAGTCAAAAAATTTGAGGGATGCCTCCTTGTTATTGTACATCATCCAATTTCATATGTCCAGGGCAAATGTTCTTTTGTTTACCTAGAGCAGAGGGCAGATTTGATCTCACAAGGATCAGATATACCTCTTCTCTTTTGTAGGCCAGTTTAAAAGCATTAGTCTGAACAGCAGAAAATGCAAGAAAATTATATGCTAAGCCGCTGCCGCGTGAAAGACCAAATCTGTCTTTAATGTTAGAACACCAACACAATAGCTGTGCATGGAGGCAGACTTCTCAGGTTAACTATTTCTAATGCAGATTACATTTTAGAGCACCTGGTAATTTGCAGCTCTCTGCCAGCTAGTTAGAAGAGACTTTTGTAACAGAACTGCATAGGAGAAAGTTATGTCTCAAGTTTTTGAACAAAGTAGGACATCTGAAATTCTGTGGTGTTTTTTTTTTTCTGATGAGAACACAAACAGGTCAATTTCTCTTCCCCTTTTACACACTTTTATCTAGGGATGTGCACAAATATTTGTTAACATTTGAAATTCGTGCAAATTCAGCTAAATTCAGAGATTCGGATTTGAATTGAACGTTGGCACATTTGAAGATTGACATTCGAATTTGAATCAAATAAGGACATAAGAGGAGCCCTGCTGGAGCAGGCCACAGCCCATCTAGTCCAGCGTCCCATCACACACAGTGGCCCACCAAATGCTCATGAGCATCTCAAGCAGAGACAAGGACAAACCTTTTCCTGCTCTCGAATCCCAGCATATGGCCTTAGAAGCGCCCTGCTCCCCGCCCCCCAGCCTGAAAGATGTACCTAGCATATTATAATTTTTTTGCATTTTCTGGTGTTCAGACTAAGGGCTTGTCCCTATGCACTCCGTTTACTTGTGGATTCGAGATATTCCCAGTTCGATACATTCGTATGAAGCTTTGTATGTGATTCGTATGTGATTTGCATGTATTCATATGGGATTCATATGGGATTGAGCATCCAAATCTAAATCCTACCACACTTGAAGGGGGTCTATTCAAACGAATATGAATTTTCTTGCATCTGATTCAATACGAATGAAATACAAAAAAACATTCATGCTCTTATTTGCTTTTTTGACAGTCCGTGTGTGTGTGTCTGATGGAATTGTCACTGAATTGCCAGACATGTTTACCTATCTCACATAGTCGTTTTGAAATTTCAAAGCAATATAATATAGCAAAGCTATTGTTGGGAGAAAGAATTATTGTAGCAAAAGATTCTGTAATTCCAGCAACACTCTGCAATCTGAATTACTTCTGCAAGACCTTAGGAGAACAAAGCAAGAATTCAGTGTGATCTTTGATGTTACAGAAGTCCATGGGTGCATTTTATTGGTTCATCATGTAAATATGGAGGGGGGAAATGTGTCACATGGATGAGGAATTCTCAGCGTGACAATGAGATTGTAGAATGATTACAAAATGGAGTAGCTACAAAATAATGGAATAGAACAACATAATTATGAGCAGTTTGGAGGCAGCAAAGATCATTTTTTTAGTTTTTTTTAAGTAGGTTGCCTTCAGACTGCAAGAGGTCATGTGGGATCTATACAAGCTCTTGCAATTGCCTCTTGCCATTCCAGCTAGATACAATGAGCATTCCCAGGCTTACCTCAACAAGTTCCTTTCATGATAGTGCTGTTCGAGGCTACCAGAAGCCAGCCAAGCACCCATCTACTTCCTTTGGTCACCTTCATGCACTTAGCTGGCACCCAGTAGCCCCTAACAGCATGATCATGAAAGCAGCTTGCTAGACTTTGAAGTACGAAACACTATTATGGGAGATCTTGGCTGATTTTGTACTAGCAATGACTACCCCATTCGGAACTTTGTTGGGAATGTCATAGATGTGTATGGTGTTCCTAACACAGTGCCAGAAGAATTGAAGGTTCTGCCCTGTGTGTGGAGGCATCCCTAGTTTAGTCAGCCCCTGAGACCTCAGGGGTGAGGGTGGAATAAAAATAAGGATATAAATAGTGAGCTTAAGTTCCAATGCATTCTTGGACTGCATTATTTATTCATATTGGTGTGTGAAAGAATATAAAGTGTAATTTTGTTTGAGGTTTGGGAGCTTAAAATGGTTGGGGGCTAAAGAGCCGGCAAAGAACTTTGGTATTTTGGAGTTTCAAGATATGGCTTAGGAGATCGACCAGGCCATGACCTGCAAGCTCGATAACGTTAGCAGAAATCATTACCATGGGAAAACTAAATTTCTCTCAAGTTTGAAAATGACCCCTAGGAAAGGGACTCTGGATTAGATGGGCCTTGTGTGCATGCGTTTTAGTGCTTGGAAGTCATAGGCCTTTCCTGCACTTACTGTGGTAGTAATCTGGATCAATGGGTGCCACTGATTTGGGGTGTTTTTCCACTGTCACTAAAAGTACCCATTAAGTACCCATTAATGGGTACGAAATGGCATTTTTGTACCCATTAATGGGTACTTAATGAGTACTTCTAGTGACAGTGGAAAAACACCCTTGGATAATGTGGAGCCCACTTATCCGAATTACTCGGAGATGTGGGGTGGATCAGTGCTGTCTACACTGGCTGTGCTGACCTACAGAAAAGGGCAACCAGAATGATTAGGGGTCTGGAACACCTCCCTTATGAAACCAGGCTGCAGGGTCTAAGCCTCTTCAGTCTGGAGAGACGACGATTAAGAGGGGACCTGATTGAAGTATATAAAATTATGCACGGTATAGAAAAGGTGGATAAAGAATATTTCTTTTCCCTATTGCACAACACTAGAACCAGGGGACACTCTATGAAGCTGATGGGTAGGAGAGTCGGATCTGACATAGGGGAGTATTTCTTCACCCAGAGGGTCATCGGTTTATGGAATGTGCTGTTGGAAGAGGTGGTGACAGCCAAAAGTCTACATGGCTTTAATGTAGGGTTAGACAAATTTATGGATGACAGATGTATCAATGGATGACAGATGTATCAATCAGTTCTGGATCACAATGGCATGCTGTCTGCACAGCTCCCATGATCCAGAACTTGACCCTTGGTCCAGATGCAGATGAACCCTAAACAGTGGAGGCAGGGCCTCCTTGATCAGGCTTAACATGAGTATCAGGAGGCCTGTGATTTGGACTAAACAGCTCCTTAATTCAGGTCACCAAGGAGTGCAGGGAGCGCGTTAATTTTCTTTAGTTCTCTAATTTCTTTAAGGTTTTCTTCACAACAGCTATAAGTGAATAATTTGTCCTAGGTATGATGTTTCCTGAATTACATTCTGCCTTATTATAATGTGCAACAAGTAAAAATAGAATGTGGGCGTTGTAACAGCACAAGAGCAAATGCCAAATGACAGCTAAAGTTGCCATACGGAATCCAGTCAAAGTTCGCATATCTTTCATAGTTGTGTAGAAGAAGGAATCTGAGCAAATTGTTGCTTGTAAAGCAGGCAGCATCTGCTACAATTCCCTCTTCTATCCCACTATTAAAGACTCAGGAACCTTGACCTTGATTCCATATGGCTATGCTAAATATAGCAGACTGAAAGAATTGGTTGGACTCAGGAGATGGGACAAAGCAAGGAAGGAGCATATAGATTCTAGAAAAAAGCACAGTATAGTTTAGGTTTGATAACTGAAGCCGCTGAGCAGACTGTAGGATGTTAAAGCCCTTTCTGCATAGGCCCTTATTCCAGATTATATCCTGGAACAGGACCCTGCAGTTTGCATGCTGGTGTGGACTACAGCATGCTCTGCCTGGGAATCTGGAATAAGGCCCAGTGCAGAAAGGGCCTGTGCATTGTCCAGGATGAGATAAGCACAATCCCATTGGACTGTGCCAAAAGGATGCTAGGGGCATGGTGACTGCATGCCAGTATGTGTCAGAAGAGGACCTGGCATGTTTTGGCATGCGGTGACTGCACATCACTGGCATGTGGCCCATTCTTCCTGGTGAAATCCACTCAAGGGACACTCCTTTTGCAAAAATTGTAGTAAAAATTGTTCTGCAAAAGGCAAGATGAGCCTGGCCTCCTCCACTGGTTGTTGTGTGGATTCTGAACCAACCTACCTGAGTGGGCCTATGATATGGACTGCTGAACATGGGGATGATTCTGCTATTTTGCAACACAAGTCCAGATGGAAATTTTGACATGAGGGGACTTTTGTAAGATCTGCATGGTGCATATTATCTTCTGTTGTGTGGATCCAATCATGGGCCGGTTAGAACAATGCAGCCCAAGATCAGAGGGGTGTCCCATAACAAGGGCCATCTGCATGATGGATGGTCCATCCTGGCCAAACTTTATAGGCCAAAATTTCACAGTGTCTGGCATTGATTGTTGGCCCCTTTTCATCTGGACACGCAGAAGCAGCACATTTCTCACGCCACTTCCAGAAGCCTGACAAAATAGGGGTGGGCTTCTCATGCCTAGTAGACTAGCCCAGGTGGTCACTAGCATCCACGTGCGAGTGCTGAACTGGTAAACTTTCCAGGAGTGCTAGATGGCATGTGGTCTGATCCAACTGGATTTCTCTCATGTTCTTATATACAGTGGATGCCTAGGTCCTGTGTTCTGGTTAGAGGGACAGGCAAAATGTCTCTAAAGGCCATGTGCAGGGAGTAGTAGATGGCAAATGAAGGTTTTGCCTTTGTCTTCTTCTTTAAAATGCCCAGATGCAATTTGTAGGCCACTGTGTGAGATGGGATAATGGGCCTTTTTCTGCTAGGGCTTTTTCTGTGGTCTGCATAGTGGAACAGATGTGCATCTTGCGCGGGCTAATTACTCTGATCTGGGTTTCCTCCAGGTTCTGCTGTGGGTTGCGTTGGAGGCCGGGAACAGCACTGAACGTGCATTGGGCTGTTCTCACAGAACCTGCAGGTGCGCACAAGCACACCTGTGAGTGGTGAGCTGCCACTGCTGCAGCCACTGCCAGCCTCCTCATCGTCCTAAGCCGAGCAAAGGAGGATAGGTTGTGGCCGGGTAAGTGAGCGAGGGGGTGCCACCTCCGAGGGGCAGCCTCCCCTCCACGCACCCCCTGTTGAAACAGGTGGAGGGAAAAGAAAGGAAGGCAGCTGCTGCCAGCCTCCTCCTCCCAAAATCCTCAGCTGCCTTCCTTCCTTTTCCCTCCACCTGTTTCAACAGGGGGAAAGAAAAGGCTGGCTCAGTTTAAAGCCGAGCAAAGGAGGACAGCCAATGGCTGGGCTCACTTACCCACCCACTGACTGTCCTCCTTTGCTCGGCTTTAATCCGAGTCAGCTGGAAAACCTCTGTTTAAACAGGGGTTTTCTTTCCCCACATTTCCCCTGGAAAATCCAGAGAAAGAAAACTGGCATGGGGACAGGGCTGGAAAATCCGGAGTGGATTCGGAGCATTGGGGGATTTAATGGGAACCCCCGATGCCAAATCCAAATCTGCCTCGGATTTTAGCCCCTATGGGGACGTGCCCTGCATGTGGGAAAAGAGAGAATATGGAGTCCAATCCCATAAGGTTCTTCTTATGTTCTCATCATGCCATTTTCTCTTCTACTTTTTCCTTCTTTCTTCATTTGCAGAGGCAAGTGGCAAGGTGTGGAGGCAACAATTAAATGAGCGGTGTTATAATGTCAGACAGGTAGTGAGTACCTTGGGGAGTGGCTGACAAGGCATTGTGAGCTTTGAAAAGGATTATTGGACCAGATGTGTCAGGGCTGGGTAGGGAGAAAAAAGAGGACAGGGTTCCCGCACTATGAATAGATGCAGAGAAGAGGGATTTTAGCAGGTGTTGCTTACACAATGAGCTACACCTGCAGAAACACTGCAATTATGTGGTCTAGACCAATTCAGACATGTGGCCTAGCAAGCAAAACCCTTGTTACCAGTGAGTGAGTTTGTTTAAAACATTTCTATACTGCTGCTTCTTTTTGAATAAAATCCAGATGTGGTTTAGAATTCAAACAGTATTTAAAAACGAAGTGGAGGTCAGGAGATGAACACTTAGGTGAACAAATACATTTTCAAGAAGTGTCTAAAAATGAAATAAAAGTAAAAAGGTTTTAAAAAACAATTCCTAGGAAGGAATTCCTTTAGGGATGTGCAGAATTTTTTATTTTTTATTTATTTTTTGCATTCAAATTCGAGTCAAATTGAATGTCAAAACATTCTGTTTGATTCGAATGTTTAGAATCCGAATGAAAAAAAACCTGTTTGGAATCCAATACATCTATTTGTATGAATGTTAGATTTGAATTTGAAGATATGAATGTCAATAACATTTGCATATGTTATATGTATCTGTATGCATTTCCCATATGCATCCCGTTTTCATTCCGTATTATAAGCGCAAATTGGAATCATTCGAATGAATGCTTTGGAACATTCAAAATTCATTCAAATGTTTAAATTTGGATGTGAATATCTTCTGTTTGAATTTGAATTTGAATGTCCACATTCAATAGAATTCAATTGTGCACATTCCTTCCTTCCTTCCTTCCTTCCACAGCATCCTCACAACACCTTTATGGCATGTTGAGCACACAATGAGGGTGCAGCGTCTACACAACACTGCCTCCTTGTTGTTCACTTGATGTGTGGAAAGAACACTGCGCTTGCACAAATGGCACCCTCTTCCCCCTTGGTGCTTCACAAGCAGAGCAGGTTAAAGAGGTATTAGGGTTCTTCTCTGGACTATGTTCTTAAGGCAGCAGCCCTGCTACCATTTGCTTGACGGGATTCCTGACTGCCTTGGCAGCCCTCAACATGATACCACAATAGGCCATGCACTGGTAACCACTCCCAGTTAGACTACTGCAATGGGGCTGCCCTTGAAGAAGACTTTGAAGCTGTAGTTAGTTCAGAATGCAGCAGCCTGACTACTGGTACAACTTACAGGCTGCATATGACCTCTGTTTTGAGACAGTAGCACTGGCTACCTATATGTTTCTAGTCTGAATTTAAGATGCTGGTAATGACGTTTAAAGCCCTAAATGGCTTGGGACCTCAATACTTGATACAGATCTGCCTGGGGTTTAACATATGCTGGAGCAGGGCTCCTTTGTGTCCCACTAATTAGAAAAATTTGCTGTGCTGAGACATGGGAGAGGGCCTTCTCAGCTGTGGCACCCCACTTATGGAACACCCTTCCCCTGGAGGCCCAATTAGCACCTACCTTTCTAACTTTTAGGCACCAAGTAAAGACCTGGCTTTTTATCAAGTCCTTTGGGCACTAATTCACTCTAGCACTATTTTAACTTTTAACTATTTAATGGGGTATGCATTTAACGTTTGTTTCTATATGGGTTTTTTAAAATTGTAAGCTGCCCAGAAATCTTGGGATGTGGGGTGGGAAATAAATAAATAAATAAATAAATAAATAAATAAATAAATAAATAAATAAATAAATAAATAAATAAATAAATAAATAAATAAAAGAAGGAGGCCCAATGGGAAAAGAAGAAGAACCCCCTACCATGAGATTTGATGCCATAAGAACGTAAGAGGAGCATGTGCCTAGTGGTGCTTGTGTGATATTGCAATGTGTCACCAGGTTGCCCTGATGACAGCACTGTGTAGGTGTGTCAGTTCTGTCACAGGAGTTCTGCCATGGTTGCAGACATGGTGGCCATTGGCGGTGTGGGTAAGCTTAGAATGCCCTAGCCATCCGGCAGATGCGGACAGCTGGAACATGCCAGCTCTTTGCCTCCCAGTAACAGGAGTCAAAGTGCAAATTCCTTCCCTCCCTCTCTCCCTTTGAGAATCTAGTGTGTATATTTGCTGTTCTAGAACTTGCATTCTAGGGGACAGTTATGATTCTGAAAATAATAAAATATATAATGTAGAATCCCATTTCTATTCATTCAAGGCCAAGGTGGAATTAAATTAAATTCAGTGACAGTGACGGCTTGCCTGTGCACAAAGCATTGCAATGTTAAAATCCAGATATCGCAATTCTATTAAGAATGGGGAAAAGGTTTGTTTGGCATCAGTGATTTAGCTGGATTTGACAAATGAAGTGAACATTCACAATCTTCTCTCAGTACCTCTGAGTCAGCACTGGAAATAGATTCAGCTTCCTAGGCATGGGCATTAAATTGCTAGAAACTGGTTTGCTGCCACCATTAAGTTTTCTGTGAAGCAATACTCTAAATAAATTTGGGAGTTTCTCTTGAGAGCAAATATTTTAGTGTAATTTTATAAAGCAAACAAGTGAGTTTTAGGCCACATCCCCATGCATACCGTTTTGTCTGAATTGGACTATTTTTAGTCCGGATGCAGGATCGAGTTCGAATTGAGCCCATCCCCAGTGGTTAGATTGCCAGACTCATATCTTGTAGTCACTGGGTTTGATTCTGCCCTCCTCCATGAAGGCAGCTGCGTGACCTTGGGCTAGTCACAGGTCTCCTCTGAGTTCCCACTTACCTCACAGGGTGTCTGTTTCAGGGAAAAGAACGGAAAGCTTTGTCAGCCGCTTTGGGTCCTCTTAAATGGGGGGGGGGGGAAAGCAAGGTAGAAAAGCCAACTCTTCTTCTCTTGATCTGGATCACGCTCCACCCTGTGTGGATGGACCCCATGACCTGTGGGCAGCGCTTCCTGTATTCCAATCTAATGTCCTGAAGGGAGGCCCTTAACGCCACTTGCCGATGCAGAACACCACTTAGTGCAGACAGGCCCCTAGAAAGCCATGTGGAGCGGTTTCTGTTTCCTGCATTCCCCAGCCGCTACGCTTTGCAAAATTTCAAAAGGACCAAAGTGTCTGAGATTCTATAGGCCCTTGCTTTTCAGAAGGCTCTCTTGAGTGCCCGTAGTATGCACAGTACAGCAACGATTCCAGGATCAACAGGCAGGTTTTAGTAACCACTTAGCGTCTTTGGTCACATCAAGCCAGTTTATATCATGCTTGCCAACACCTTTGATGGCTGAGCATATGCAACTCGCCTGAGCACCACACGGCAACTGGCAGCAGGGGGCCCGGCTTGACAACGTGGTTTTGTTTTATTTCCCTCCCTACTGAACCTACCCCAATTTCCTTGGCTTCTGTAGTGTTTTTGATGTGTTACGCAGTTTCACAGAACAGAAGCAACAGGATTCAGTGTAATTTAATTTCAAAGAGGATTCTACGCTCACTCTCTCTCTCTTCCTGCTTTTGTGTTGTGGATAGTACACGTTGAGAGCAGGTACAAGCTCAGCTATACAAAGGGAAGAGGGAGAGATAAAAAATATATAGCAATATAACATAAACAACCAGCATTATGGAAGGAGGAACAGAGGAGCTGTTTTGTTCCACCCTGAGATGCTTTAACATTCCCGTTTTGTGGTACTCAAAGACTGAGTTTGTTTGTTTGTTTGTTTGTTTGTATGCCTGAAATTTCATGCACAAGCTTATAAAAGGTTTCCAGTCCATGCTATCATACAGGGTGTGCCCAACGTTTCTTCTTCCGGTCATGCTGTAGATTTCTTCAGGGGCGAATGGTGCAAGTCTTCCCTCACTGCCTCATTAACTGCTTATTTCTAAACCTCCATTTTGAAATATTTGCTAAAGGCAATTTATATTTATACATTATATGTTTACATTATGCCGCTGCTACTTCGAATTTACCTACTGGAAGGAAGGAAGGAAGGAAGGAAGGAAGGAAGGAAGGAAGGAAGGAAGGAAGGAAGGAAGGGATGTGCACGAATTTACTATGAGCACTTGCTCCGCAGTATCAGGTAGATTCGAATGTTCCTGCCAGTCCTCCTCCCATGCGACACAGACCTCACCACGCGCACCACAGAAGTATAGCAGCTTTCTCTGAGAAAACTGCGGGGAGGCTGCTCGAATCCGGACGGCACGTCGTGGCTTTGCAGCAGGTAAACTGCGTATTTTCTTATAACAGCAGATTTTATTCCGCTAATCTGGATACAACCTCAATCTCACACAAACTGTGACAGGTTTACTCAAGCAGCTCTAGACACGGATGGCACATTCTACCACAGTTAACAAATGATCCCATTTGGGCCGTCTGGGTGGGGGGAAACTGACCATCCGCATTGCACAGAGCCACTTCCTCCCCAGATGCAGTTCCGGAGTACAGGACTTCCTCCATTTGCACCTCTCACTGTTGGTTAGCTTTGTGCCATCCCAACCACGCAACAAGAGGAGCATTGGTGCCGTTACCATGGTTCTATGACCGCCAGTGTAATGGTGGCACTTCACACCTCGCCAGCACTTCGAAACGCACTTGCAAGGTTAGTGATAGATCTGGCATCCCAAAGTGTAGACTATACCTCATCTTTGCTTCCTTGGGAGCTTTTCCCACACAGCGAAGGTGCAACATCACCCATTGTTTGTGACGGTTTCTTAAAAAAAAAAATTGCAAACCACTTTGAGAATTTGTTCTGAAGCAGCAGGATAGAAAATGTCTTAAATAAGTAATAAAAATAGCATAGCTCGCCCCTGAAGCCATTCTATGGAATGATGACAAAAACCGTAAGAAAACAGGGGTTTCTGGGGCTCTTAAAAAAAAAAAACTTCTTGTCAGGATAAATGAATAAGGAAGCAAAATCTTTCCATTCTTGTGCTACAATTTGGGGAGGGGGGGGGATTGATTTATTCCTATTATGCCTTCCCTGATACGTGCAGTAGGAGGGAATACAACTTTTCCCACCTGCCTCCAGGTAAGCCATCAGTTATCTTGCAATGCGAGTATTTAATTGCAAACATTTTGTGTGCTTGCCTGCAAGTTGTGGGCTCTGCTATCAATAGGTCTTGTTCAGAGAAATGTCGAGGGACTGTGTAGTTGCTTGGTATTGCTAGATTTGCTCTCCCTGGATAAATTCTTCAGAGTATTCAGCGTGCTATTTTCCAATGCTCTAATTGCTTCTGCCTTGTTGGGAGGGTGGATGGCAACCAGGTATGCAATTCCAGGCTAAAATAAGGTGGCTGTGCATTTTGATAGACTTCTGTCTTTTAGAGGCCTTGCAGAAGGAAACGAGAAATAGTGCCGCAGAATGTAAACCCTTTAGAAGTATGGAGGAGTTGGGAGAAGGAGAACAGGAGGGGGAACAGAAGGGGGGGGATCTAAACTTGTATTTCAATCACAAAATTTGAGTTTGGGTGCAGACAGATGGTCCAGAAGGATAAGGTGGGCAATAGTACCCCACTGCACCCAGTAATTCAGATTTTGTGTCCACTTACCTGTGTTTCAATTCAGGGTTGGCTAATGTGTGTATCATATATGCTGCTCGTGAGGGTGGCAGCCCGGCAGCAAGTAGGTAAGGAGCGCATCACGCACGGGCGACCCCGGGCGGGGCGGGGGCGGGTAGACCGCGAGTTTCCTCACCTGAAAAGCTACGATTGCGCTTTCTTGGGCGAAGGGGAACCTGGGGAAGATGGCTGCTGGCCTCCTTGTGGTGGCTCCGATGGAGCCGGTCACGGAAGCTGGGAGGAGGATCCAGCTGTCAAACAGGGAGAGCATGCGCTCTCCCTCCTTGACAGGCTGGGCATGCACCGGCAATCTGGCTCTTCTTCTGCTGTTGCGGAAGCATTTGCTTCCGAAACGGTTTCAGGGGAAAAGCCAGATGTAAGACCTAATTTTTTAGGTCTTACATCTGGGTAGGATTTCGGCGGCAAAACTGGTTTAAGAAACTGGTCTTGCATGCCGAAATGCGGACGCGGCTTCCCAAAGGGTCCCTAATTCCATTTCCTTTGCAGAAGCTGCATCTTTTTAGAGCCAGTGTGGAAAGGGCCATAGTTTGTGTGGTTCTGAGTAAAGATTTAAATTTAGCTTTTGGAATTGATGAAAATAAAGGATCTTCCAAAAAATTATTTAAAATCTTGTAATTCTGTGTTAGCTCATATAGGTTTATTAACCTTTATTATTCTTATTAGTTGTCTAAGCTGAAATGCTTCAAAGTAAAGTTTAGCAAATTTTGAGTTTTATTGTGGAAATAGCATCTTTAAAAACACACAAAGTAGCTAGAATTCTAAATGCACTTAAGAGGAAGGGGGAGAATAGTTTCAGCTTATCTGAGCATGCAAATCAGGTTTCCTCTCTTTGACCAAATTACTGTAAACAGTTTTGTTGCTACACTTTCTTGGAAGAATTCCGTGACCAGGAATAACCCTTGTGGAGTGCTGCAAAAGCCCTTTTTATTCTGTGACCTCTGGGCCTGTTTTGCTAGAGGACAGGCTTATATCCGTCTCAACTCCCAAATAACACATTCTGCCACACACATAGAAGCACACGGTGGTGATTTGTGAAGCCAAGCCAGCAGGGTGGCAGGCCAGAGGTGAAGCTCTGGTTGGAACTTTGCCTTCAAAAGCTCTGAACTGCATTTTGAGCCACAGCATGGGATGAATAATGTTAGAGACTTTGGACTAAACAACATGTAAGAAGAAGGGATGATGATGAGGCTTTCCTAACACTGTAGGCGGTCTTCAGATGATTCAGGAGACAGTGCAAAAATGTTTGTTAAAAATGGATATCCGAGGGGTGGGTGAGAGGAAAACATGGACCTTTCCGCACTGCTCCTTGGGCCGTGGTCACACCTTCACTTTAAAACTTCTTCAGTCCATCTTCAGGTCTGTCTGCTCACACTTTTTCATTTCTATCCAGTTTATTTGTGGACTTTCCATTTAGAGAAGTCCAAAAAGAAGGTGGAAGGTTCACAAATAAAACAGAAATGAAAAGCTGTGAGTGGTCAGACCTGAAGATGGACTGCTGAAGACGGTTTAAAGTGAAGGTGTGGTCGCAGCCTTAGGCAGGATTGGAAAAGGTACTATGGCCCTCCCTTCCACATGTTAATGCGAAACACAGGAGGCCCTGCTTACATTGGTACACTGTATCTCCAAAGGACAAAGCGTGATCTAGATCAAGGGGCCTTTAATCACTGGATCACTGGCAGACCTCAATATCCAGGTCTACCAGGCCCTGGTCACACTAGTTAGGATGACCTCAGGTCATGTTCAGGTTGTGTTACTCACATTATTTTTATCCAGTTCATTTTCCAAGCCAGCCTACCCCCGTTAGATTGTTTTAACTGGAGCCCTCATTTTCAAAGGACTCCACATCCATTGTGTCTTTATCCAAAGCTGTCTTACATCTGTGTAGACACAGTTTAATGCTCTTTTCTACCACTTGGGTAGAACTTTGTGCTCAAAGTGCAAAATGTTCACTTCCCCTCCACCTCATCAGATACTTACTTTTAATGTGCACTTGTGGAATCTCCATAGGTGTCTGTGTTAACTAGGTGAGCATAACTCAGTTATGTTGTTTCTCCTATGTGCTGCACAGTCCCAGTCCAGGGCTGCATCCAGATGTCAGTCACTTATTCCACTGCATTTGGATACTCTGGAATAAAATATGGATATTCCAGAATATCCTTGCTTTGTTCTGGAATATTCAGATATAGTGGAATAAGTAACTGAAGTCTGGATGTAGCCCAAGGGTGTCTACTAGACTGTAGTGGACAGTTCAAAGAACACACAAACCCCTCTGATGAGATCCACATGTTCTTGTGACTTCTGTATTAGAGCATCCTAATAACTGTTGAAAGCATAAGTGTGGCCACCTGGCTTGAGCAGCCCTTATTCTGTTGTGAAGTGAGACCAGAGGTTTCTTTCCATAATAGCCTAAGGGCCAGTCTGATCTGCTCCCTGTTCACATTTGGTTTGTAGTGATTGGCCATGTGCTTATTGTGTAAGTATGTCCACACTCTGCCAGCTGCCACAGCCATTTTGAAGCTCACCAACCCCTCCCTGAAGCTCACTAGCTGTGGACTGCTAAAATATAGTCCACAGCTTCACTAGGAGCAGCTAGGTGGCTCTTGGCAGCAGTGTTTACTTCCCTTTTCAGGTGAAATGTTGTGAGTGTGTGTGGTGACACAGCTGCAGCTGCACAGTCACCTGCCATATCCCAAATGCCATAGACACATTCTAGATGTTGCTGCGGGTGGCTGCCATGGTGATCTGCCCTAGCCATCCAGACTTCAAATGCTGATGGCTTGGTACAGGGCTATCAGCGCTTAAAGTGAGCTGGTTTGTCCTAGTGGATAGGGAGCTGGACTCTTGTCTGGGAATACCGGGTTTGATTCCGCCCTCCACCATGAAGCCAGCTGGGTGACCTCAGGCTAGTCACAGCTCTCCTCTGAGCTCTCACAGCCTCACCTACCTCACAGGGTGTTCTGTTGTGGGGAGAAGAACAGAAGGTTTGTCAGCCACTTTGAGTCCTCTTAAATGGGTGAGAAAAACAGGGTGGAAGAGCCAACTCTTATTCTAAAGTGTGGATGGCTCTTTTCACACCTCACCCTTACTAGACGAGTATGGTATTGTAATAGAACACTAGGCTGCTAAGTGTGTATAGGAGCCTGGATGCCTACATGTGTGCTCATACCCTCTGTGGACAGTCAGGACTTGTTCAGTCATTATTGCAGGCTCCCCTGAAGCTTTCTAGCAGTGTGCTGAGTGAGTGTGGCGGCATGGCTCCAGGTGCACTGTCACACACAACATCCAGATCACCATAGCAACATCCAGATGTTGGCATGACTATCCATCCTGCCTTGGCCTAGCCATCCACATTTTGAGTGCTGCTGGCCTGGTACAGTGCCTTACCAGCACTTGAAGTGCAGATAGCTGTCACCATGGTAGGCCTTTACCTGACTGGTATGGTATTATTATACTACACTATATTATACTATGCTATCCTGGGTAAGTAAGTATGAAAAGGCCCTATGTTGTTATGATGCTATGATTCAGTTGTGTTACAGAGCCCATGTTTTATCTAGCCTGTGTTTTAGAACTTTATCCACATCTGTTCCTTCAGTCTTGTTTGCTCTTATCATTTTCAACAGCCCTACCTTTGGGGTATAAAGACAGTTTTTCATTAGGTAAATGTGGCAATGACATAAGTAGTTACACTTGTTGGGAACTTTTGAATCCTTCCAAAAGAAGATATTTTCAAGAATCTATGCATACTCCCCACAGAGAAATGTACCATTTTCCCCACTCTATTATGTTCTTTTATCTGCTTGAAAACAGTTAGTTACCTGAACATTGATTTATAAAGGGGCCCTCAGCCATAAAAAGACTTTGTATGTTCTAAGGGCTATTGAAAAAAAAAAGAGAGAGAGAGAGAGAAGTTTGTGATTGTGTGATTGTTGCTTATAAAACATAAATGGACTGACTTAGGGGGATGGGATTTCATGGTTGGACCTGATTAAATCTTCAGCTACCAGTAATTGTTTTCCTTTGATAGGGAAGGGGAAAGCTGTAAACAGTTTTACTGAATTATATCATCCTTCTACCTCATCATACATGTGAGGGCTCACTTCTTCAACAGGAAGATTGGTGGTAATTAAACAATCACTCCTAGCTGCATTCTTGTCACCTTTACATAGAATTCGGTGGTGTAATTAATATAGGCAATCTGGTGAACTGATGAACCAAAAGATTGCACACAGACTCTTCATAGGCTTCTTCTAGATATAGTTGTACGTAAAATTCTGCATTGATCATCTCAGGCTGCCTTCGCTTCTTTAAAGTGTGAGTGAGAGGATGGGCTAAAGGAGGCTGAACTGTGCTGTGGTGGGTGGGGTCCGTGTGCAGGGTTTGTGAGGCACCTCCCCTTCTCTCCTCTAGTGTTTTTTCACAAACTTTTTTTAAAAATTAGTTGCACAGAGAAGAAAAGGGAGGCATGAAAGTGGGGGAGCAAGCTTTAAAAATAACCGCAAACACACACCCTTGCCTCCTTGAGTGACAGAATGGCATCCAATACGAAAGGAGATAGCTTTGATGCAGCAAAAGGGGTGGAAAGCCAAGACTTCTGTGGAGGAGGCTCAGACTGATTGCAGAGAAAGGTGTGTGAGTAATGCAGCCCAAGGAGAGGATGGCCCAAGGTCGACCTATAACGATCCAGGTGTGACCAGCACTGGTACGACCTCAGTTTGAATTAATGAACAGGCCATTCTGCCTTAGACTTGTGTGACCAGGGCCCAATTGAAGTGTACTTGTGTCATAAGCATCAGCCACTCTTTCCTGTGATTGGTTCATGTTCCTGTAGCTCCAACACCACAGACGGTGCGTGAGGGCAGGGCTGGAGTACTTCTGTGTCAGGGTTCTGAAGCTTGCATAAGGAACAGTAGAAAACACCAAAGCCTCATCTTCAAAGCTTATGCAGACATTAAAGTTGAGGCTGCTGCATTTTCCTTCTTCTTAACGATGTGCAGAGATGCAATGCTCAAACCAGAACAGACAACATTAGTAACATTTTTGAACAGGTCTGTGATAAAGGAGTTTTTAGGGCAGTTGTGGACCAGAATGGGGCTAGTCCTGTGTAGAAAAAGCATACTAGTGAGCAAATTGTTTCAATATATCAGGCAAGTGCAGAATGGGTCCTTTATTTCAGAGAATAGCTATTACATGTAAATGCAGGCTGAGATAGATGTGTTGCATGAATGGAGTTGTGTTATCAGAATTAACATGTTAATTAGAAGCCAGTTTCTTCTGTTTTCACAAGGTCCATTTGTTATCACTTGCTATTCAAGTGGGCTGTTTGGTGTATGCTAATTCTGAAATTATTTCTGCTTTTTGTTTTAATAACTATTTATGACTCCTAGAAAATACACCTAATTAATACCTAGGAGCAGCACTGCAATTAAATGTTAATCAGATTTGATTTCTAGAGTAATGCACCAGCAATTTTGTAATCTCCCAAGTTACAACTTGATGAAAACTTGATTACCCTAGTTATGTGGTTCATGATTCAGAACCCCCCTCCTTTCCTCCTCTCTCCTCTCTTCTTCTTTTCCATCTGAAGCTTGGCTTGGGGTTGCTCTTCTTGTTTTATATTTTGCCTTTGCTCTGACACTCAGTGGAGATAAATTACTTCAAAATGAGATGCAATCATGGCAGAAAGAAGGCTGGCCATAAAGCACAAAAGATAAAGACAAAAAAGGACTACTGTCTCTGGCACATATTGACCTGTCAAAATGATCTAAACTTAGCCAAAAATATATGTATTTTATTTATTAACCTGGGGATGGCTGTGTCTCACCGAATCATGACCCCTCCAGCATTCAGAGTAACGGGAAGAGGCAGTTAAGAAGCAAATAATCTTTTCACCCATACACCTTCTCAGCAGAACCTTGGCATGCCTGGTTTTTGCAGGCCGCAAGCTAAGCTTTTCTTAGAAAGATCATAATATTTTTGAAGAAGGGCAGAGTTGTGCGATAGATGAAGATCTGCCCTTCTGGGTGGCGATAGGCACTGTGATTGGATTGGATTGTCAAGAAGAGTCAGGTTCACAGATAGACGCCTGCTTTCTAGCTCTGGCTCCCTGTCAGGGCAAAGCTAAGTTTAAATTTAGCTTTGCTAAATTTAAAACCAGCTTATATAGTTGGCAAAATTAAAAGTTCAAAGCTTTACTGGGTTGTGGCAGTTGTTTACATCCACATGACAGACATAAAAACATAAGATCATAAGAGGAGCCTGTTGGATGAGGCCATGGCACATCAATTCCAGCAGCCTGTCTCACATAGTGACCCACCAATTGCTTATGGGCATCTCAAGCAGAAGACAAAGGCAAAACCTTTAGCTGCTCTCAACTCGCTGCAAATGATCTTTAGAGGAATCCTGTCTGTCTCTCCAACCTGGAGGCCATACCTTGGCATCAGTTCTTGTAACCTTCGATACACCTGTCCCCCATATGTTTCTCTAACCCTTTCTTAAAGCTATCCAGTTTGGTTGCTGCCATCACCCCTCCTGGTACTAAATTCCAACCTGATAAAAAAATACTTCCTTGTGGTTAGAGTGCCAGACTCATAAGTTGTAGTCATTGGGTTTGCTTTCACACTCCTCCATGAAGGCAGCTGGGTGACCTTGAGGTAATCACAGTTCTCTTTTTGACCTCTCATAGCCCTACCAACCTCACAGGGTGTCTGTTGTGGGGGAGAAGAACAGAAGGTTTGTCAGCCACTTTGAATCCCCTTAAATGGGTGAGAAACGCACAACTCTTCTTCTTCTCCTCCTCCTCCTCCTCCTCCTCCTCCTCCTCTCCTGCCCATCCACTTCATAGAATGTTCCCTGATTCTGGCATTGTGTGATAGAGGAAAAAACCTCCTCTATGAACCTTTTTGACACTGTGTATGATTTTATGTACTGTACTTCAGTCAGGTTGCTAAGGGTGTGTAGTGATTGCATACCTCTGCTCAAGAACCAAAAGTGTGGCTTTACTTGGCAGTTCGGCATGTGTTGCCCAGTTCAACTAACACAATTCATGGATACATCCATTTAATCATTGGGAGTCAACGCCATCTTAATGGTACCAAATAACTTTGGGATGTCAGGCTGGATAAAAATGCAGATAAACAAACTAAATAACTAAATAACAACAACAATGAAATATGATTCCTTCTATTTGCATCCAGAAATTGTAAAATGTAGGAAAGGCTGTTTCCATTCCCCCTAAAGCATCAGGTGTCTATAACTGTTAAGGAATGGCCACTTAATCTGAGAGACTCTGGCTCTGATCTTATTTGGCATAATTTGTATTCCCCATTGGCTTATTGATTGCTCCATGTCATTTAACTATGCATGTTGTCAGAGTTCATAAGGATTTGAGCCTAACAAAAGGATTGATTTCCAGTTACGATATCCAGTCAACACTCCAGTAACATTTCTTGTGTGAATTAAGAGAATCTATGGTGATTTCTTGCCTGTGTGGCTGTTCTAAAACTGTGATATTCGTAGCATTCTGTTTCATACCAAGAATCATGATGCAGATTCTGTAGTTTTTGTAACCAAACTGCTGCACCCTTTCTGCATAAGGAAAGGGTGGTCGGTCCCACACTGTGCTAGCTCACACTAGGTAGTCCAGCTCACAAGGGAATCAACTAGCCCTAGGTGGGCCTAAGGGCCTTCTGCAGGCTGGCCATCCTGTATTTACCCAGTGTCAGCTGCCAATTTCGACAACTGTGGCTAGCTGTCAAAGGTGGAACCCAAACCTCCCCCCCCCCCCCCTGGCCCTTGCAGTTTCTGGGAGTGCCTTTTTGGTGCACACCAACTTCCAATGCCACTTCTTTATGTCCCACTGAAAAGGGTCTCTCCATCACATTCAAGCCTATGGAGGTGTGCCATCTGGCTTTCTCCATAGTCCAGAATTCAAAGTCCTCTTTGGTTGATGGAACTCATCATTGAGGTCATGTACAGCCTGGGATAAGGCTCTTATTTGCCATCTTGCCCAGTCCATAGTTTTGTCCAGTGGTGACAAAGAATGCCAGGAGAGGGAGGGACCTTTACATCCAACACTAGTATGCAAAGGCAGATCCCTGGACCCCATCTTGGAATGGGACAAGGGTCAGTGCAGAAAGGACCAAAGCATTAGAGTTTGGGGGACTTGCTGAGTTTGTTTAGATCTTTGTTTGTGTTTATTAATTGCATTTATATCCTGCTCTCTACCTTAAGGGCTCAGGGCAGATTACAGCAAACCAAGAGCATAAAATTAAATCAGTTAAGAACAGTACAGTCCCCCAGGGAGGAAGACAACTGTCCCTTCACCTGAAGGCTCTGGTAAAGGGTTATGTCCATCCCACCTGCCAGATGTGTAAAGAAAGGGTACTTGATAACACCTCACAAGTGTCCTGGTCACACAAGAAGTTTAGGACAACCTCGAGTCGTCTTCAGGTCGAATTACTCATGTTATTTCGATTTCCCAAGCCTGCCTATCCCCCTATGTGTGACCAGCACTGGTATGACCTCAGTTTGAATTAATGAACAGGCTGTCCTGTCTTAGACTTGTGTGACCAGGGCCTAAGTCAGCAGTCATCACCTGCACGGTGAGTCCTGGACTCTACAATCACCTTTCGAAAGCATCTTATTCTAGAGGCTAATCATTGTTGGCCTGTTATCTGTGAACCTGTTCAGTCACGACCTGGCTGTTCAGAGCTGTCCACCTGCAATACCTTGTATAAAAATTCATCAGCTTTGTGAATAAATCATTTCATCTGGAAGAATCTCCCCCCACCCCTCCTCCTAACACAGCCACATACAATCTCATTTGATAATGCTCCCTGGGTGATTCTGAACAGATATTATGTTCTTTCCTCAAACATACTGAAAGCTAAAGAATTTGATATTTTCCCTTTGTTTTGAGTCACCCTCCTCCCTTTCTGCCTCTTCCCTGCCTTTCTTTTCCCTTCTTGACCTCTTTTATTTTTTACTAGGTAGGGGAAGCCAGGTTTTGTTTGCTGGCCTCCAGCATAGGTCTTCTGCTTATTATACCGTTCCAGTCCACACAGAATTCCCCCTTTGGCTACCTTTCAATGATGGCCCTTGTGTTTCTCCATTTATTTTGATTTTAAAGCCAGGGTCCAATCACTTTTTATTATTTTTAGCCTTCAACTGCTGTATATTATTCATGATTGTATCGGCCCCATTTTAGCTGTCAGGCCTCCATCAGATTCCTCTTGATGGTTCCTCTTGGGTCTCTAATGAAAGGCAAATGGCTGGAATGTTGGAGATATAATCAAAGGACTCTGGTCTGAAGTAATGAGAACGGGTGAAATTTTTCCAAGGGGAAAGGAAGAAATGGGCCGTTTGTTATTTAGCCTTTGAAACAGCACTTTGCAGATAAAAAAAGAACAGAATGCCATTTCGGGGGAAAGAAAGAAATACTTTAAAATGTCATAAGTCTAGGTTCCAGCCCTGAAGATCTGGGCAACAGATTTTCCAAATGTGAAACTGAGCATTAAAATACAGACTTCTGAAATACAGAGACGATGAAATGGGCCTGACCATGGGGACAGGTGAGAACATTGTTAACACAAAGAATGATAGGGAGGGAGAATAACACTTGAGATCTTGATGTCAGTGAGAGCCCAGATTGCCTACCTCCATCTCTTGACTGGTTTACCAGTTTCGGCCTTTTCAGGATATAGATATCTTGGCCATTGTGAGCCATGCTCTGATGGTCTCCAGACTGCTCTTCAGCAATGACCTTGGCTTGGGGAGGGGGGTGTACCCCTGAAGGTGGTCTGGGAGTTTGGAACTAGAGTTGCAATGCCTGAGACCCTTGGGTATACGGCAGGATAAAAATGCAAATAAATAAGTAAAACAGTGCAGAACTAAAAAGCTTGGCTGCTGATGGGTGTTCCTGGGTGGACCACACATCATACTGGTCTTGAAAAATTTGCTGGAGTTGCCTATTTGCGGCAGTAAAGCCCTGAAATGAGCCACCAGTACTTAAAGTGTGGATGGCCAGGCCAGAATGGATCACAATGGCAATGGCCCTGGCAACATCTGCCTAGATGTTGCCATACTGACTGGAATCCAGCACACGACTATACAACCATAAAACCACATCCATTTGGACACATAGGGCAATCCCAACAGAGCCCTAGGATAATTTTACACCCTGTCTGGAGGTAACCCGAATCTCATGTACAACCGTAGGACTGTGTGAGTATTTGTGTGTCTGCTTCCAGCAGTCTTGTGCTCCTACAAATCATCCTTGACCACATATAATTGTGTTTTGAATAATGATGAAAATTTCTTCTTGATTCTCAAGGTAACCTTTTGCCACAGATATGACAGTGTACCCATCAGAGACCTGAGATCATCATGTGTGCTGTCTAGGAATACAGGATTAGTATCTATATGCATTAATGGAAGAAATATTAAGTGTGCTGATTGATTAGGATTCCTGGCAACTGATGAAAATTGGTTTATAACAGCCTAAAGGACATTAGGCATGCATATAGTTCTTGCACGGAGAATACGAACACTCATCTCTTTTTCCCTGTATGTGGGTGTATTGGAAATATAGCCTTGATACATTTTAATAAGCTCTTTAGGTAGAGCTGGTTTCCAGAATCTATTGTGTATTGATGCACAGTTCCATTTTGAAATTGGGATATTTATGACTATCAGTAATGAGCAGGAGTTTCATTCATAAAATATATACTCATAAAAAGGAGAAATTGTGGGGATTATTAGCCACATTTGGCAACCAGAAAGGCGCCTTTTAACAGCTTTCTCTGCTCCTGCAAATCGAAAGAGCAGATTTCAATGGCTACGTAAAAAAGGTGTAAATAAAACAACACCACAATCAAAGTGATTTAGTGTGAGCTGTGCTTGCTTTCTGGTGAAATGGATACATTACTGGCCAAGTCCAAAGAGATAAAGTTGCTGGCAGGGTAATCTGGGATTTGGTTTTTTCCCCCTTGTGAAATAGACTGTACAAGGGCCCTAAATGTAAAAGGGCTACTCACAGGGCTTCTCTCTGCGCTGCTGATGTTAAAATATAATGCATACTCACAATGTTAAGAGTACAAGGGTGCATTTCCACCAGCCCTTTGGTCTGGCCTGAATCCAGCTCGAGGGTCCAACGTCCCGACACTTTCTCTGTTTCTGCGGACCTTATGTCCGATAATCCAGAGAATCCCTGTTCAGATTTTAACAGGACTCACTGCGGAATCCTGGTAAAATCCAAATATTTATGAATGGGAACGCTGCCCATGCCGATCTCATCCACCACCACGCGCCGCCTTTCCTCTGTGTTTCCTTGCCTCCCCCAGTGCTTGCCTTTCCTCCTCACCCCTTTCCTCTGTCTGTTGGACAATGGTGGGGAAGGCAAGCAGTGGGATGACGATGAAGGACGGATGAATGGGGTGGTGGTGGGGAATGGATGGAGACTGCACCTCAAAGAAGTCGGGATGGCTGCAAGGAGTTAAAAAAAAAATCTGAGTTAAAACCCAAAAAATTTTGACCAGTGAAAATGTAGCCCAAGTCATAACATGTAATTTAGGTGCTCGGCTGCTAAGGCTCTGGTCTACCCAGATCACTGCTGCATCTTTAGTGTGTGACACTGATCATAATGGCCTCCTGATCACATTATTGGCATTATTGGCCAGTCAAGAGACCATAGGCAGGAAGCTTTTGGTCCACTGACTAACGTTGCCCACGCTGCCACACTACCCATGGATGCAGAAGTAGTGGTGGGGTCCACGTGAGCAAGTGAGCAGGTGAGTCCCCATGCCATTTTTGCTTCACTCATCTGCTCCTTATTGACCCATATAGGCTGCGTTCACATCTAAGTTTTAATCCAGCTTCAGTTCACTTTCAAAATTGGAGAAGAAAAGTGACAAGCCAATTTCTTTCAGCATTACCTAACTCAGAAAATTCAACATTGGGTTAGATAGAAGGGAAAGAAAATAATTAGTCAGCTTGCTGATGTATTCTCTTACACCCAAAGCAGTATGGAAGTGGATCAAAACTTTGGTGTGAACACAGCCTTAGAGGCTGAGGAGACGCTTTTAGTATGTTTAAATCTGCCCTGCACAGAGAAGCAACTGCTGAAAGAAATAGTTCTGTCTGCTTTGTTTTTGCTCTCCCCCTCTTTCTTTTTAAAGATGAGTCATTAGGGCCCGGTTCCCATTACAAGCTTAAAACGGTTTTCCTAAACCGAAATATTAGAACCGGATGCTAACACAAATTTGCCTGATCCCATTACTTTCAACTTAATCATGTTCCATCCGGATTCTGAGGATCGTATGTGGTGTACGTGACTCAAGGGGGGACTCAAGTGGCTACTTTCTAAAAGCCGCTTTTCGGGGCTGCCCTGCACTCTTCCTCCTCGGGTGAACGCGCCACCCATAACAGACCCCTTAACGGAGCCTAGCTGGGTGGCTGGGTGGCTGCAGTTTGCCAGGATGGAGGAAAAACGGCAATGGGCAGCCAGCAATTCTTTCCCCTCCTCTCCACATTGCCCAGGGCACACAGCAGTAACGGCAACTCAAGCCCCCTTCGCCCGCTCACCTCCACAGCCACAGCCTTAAACATTTACACATCTCACCAAAACTTCACCTGCTTTCCTTTCTTTTCCTTTTCTAAAGGTCAGAACTTTTAAAGAGCCAGAATTGTGCAAAATTGCAACATTGTTATCAGGTGTGAAGTGGGTGGATTGCTACAGTGTAACCGCTGCTTATGGGGTGGATTTTTACAGTGAAATCACTATCTTTGGAAGCAAGCTATTGGGGGAGGGAAATCCTAAACATGCATTCTCATCCCACAAAAACTGTACCGTTCCCACAGCAAGAAATGTAAAATGTTTCAAGCGCACGAACCGGAGCGAGACTTGTTGAAATGAGTGTTAACATTTACAACGCTTTGGGGCGATTTAACATGCGGAAAGCCAACCTGACATGGGGACTGTGAGGATCGAAACCGTTTCAAAACCATTTTAAGCTTGTAATGGGAATGCAACCTAAGATTCCACATTTAAACTCATCTAATGCAAAAATTGAAATGCAGCTCCAGAGCAGTTTAGGAGTGGCCAGAAGTGGATTCTAGTGTCCCCTTCCACTTGTAATCCACATTAAATGCATTTTTGTGTTGACACCTGAGTTTTAATCCGGCTTCAGTTCACTTTCAGAGTGAGAGGACACAACAGCAAAGTGCTAGCGTTAGGGAAAGAAAGTGACTCATCATGTTGTGGAAAGGACATGATTCATCATGTTGCTGATGTGCTCTCTCACTCCGGAAGTGGACTGGAACTGGATTAAAACCTAGGTGCAAGTGTCGCAGCTCCAGTTTCTAAGCGGCTTTTCAGCTGCCTTTCTTGTATTTACCAGGAGCCAAGCTGGAATTGACAACTTCATCATCATCATCATTATCATCACACTAATAAACTATAGGTGTTTTTTTTTAAAAAAACAAATAACGGAGAACCCCCTTTTTAGACTGTGCTTTGGCCCAGTGATGCTTTAAAAAAATGCATTTATCTCAGCTGCAGACCTATCCAATTTTTTCTTTGACCCGAGCATTGCTGCTGTCTACAAGGTGGTGCTTACTGTTCAAATGCTTAAATTTCAATTGCATTTTCTTTTCCTGCTGCTGTCTTCTGTGTCTTTCTTTTTTCTTTCTCTTTCATTTGGGCAGGGGTGAAATAATATTTCCTATGTGCATGGAATGATAACAGATTTTGAATACACCATGCACAGGCTTTACTTGAAAAATGTGTGAATATCAGTTGTTGTTTCCGCCTCCCAACTCCCTTCTCTGTCTCCTTCTAAGACTACAAGCTAATGAAGGGTTTGGTGGGCTCATAGCAGCTGTGATAGCAGTATGTCCTTTTATTTATTGATGAAAACTCTCAGGAGGGAATTGTGTCTAGAATGGAGAAGTAAGTCACCTGAAGGCAACATAAGAAAGAAAGAAAGAAAGAAAGAAAGAAAGAAAGAAAGAAAGAAAGAGAAAGAAAGAAAGAAAGAAAGAAAGAAAGAAAGAAAGAAAGAAAGAAAGAAAGAAAGAAAGAAAGAAAATTGTGATCTGTGCTTTGGTTGGAAAGAAGAAGAGTTGGCTTTTCTACCCCACTTTTCTCACCCATTTAAAGGGACTCAAAGTGGCTTACAAAGCTTTTCTATTCTTCTCCCCACAACAGACACCCTGTGAGGTAGGTGGGATATGAGAGCTCAGAAGAGAGCTGTGACTAGCCCAAGGTCAGCTGGCTTCATGGGGGAGGGTGGAATCAAACCTGGTATTCCCAGATAAGAGTCCAGCTCCCTAACCACTAGACCAAACTGGCTTACTGGAGCATGCCTAGTGGTTAAGGAGACTCTTATCTGAGGATACCAGGTTTGATTCCACCCTCCCCCATATAATATTTCTAATATTACATTGGAGCAATGCTAAGTTGGGTGTGTGGATGGTGCATTTGGTGTCTTTATCGTCTGATCACTCTAAATTCCTTTTGAATTCAACAGATTAGTGTTCAGGTTATTCCTTAAGAGTTTATTAGTGGGAGTTATCACCCTCCTACTGTCACAAAGTAAATTTTCATGTAAAATTTGGGAAATCCAGAATTAGGCTTTCTTCAGCTATTCTGGGGAAATGCAAATCATTCACAGTGTGGGAAAATGTGGATAGAGAAAAATTATTTTCTCTGTTGCACACAGCCCTAGAACCAAGGGACACTCTATGAAGCTGATGGGCAGGAGAATCTAGTGGTTAGGGAGCCGGACCCTTATCTGGGAATACCGGGTTCAATTCCACCCTCTCCCATGAAGCCAGCTGGGTGACCTTGGGCTAGTCACAGCTCTCTTCTGAGCTCTCACAGCCCCACCTACCTCATAGGGTGTTCTGTTGTGTGGAGAAGAATGGAAAGCTTTGTCAGCTGCTTTGAGCCCCCTTAAATGGGTGAGAAAAATGGGATAGAAAAGTCAACTTCTTCTTCGTCATCATCATTATCGTCATCATCACCATCTTCATCATCAGCATCCAGGGGCAAATTCATTCTTACATCCTGCCCAGGGAACAGAAAAGCTGAACTTGCCCGCAAGTGTACTAGCATTTGCACTTGTCTGTACTAGTACACAGCATCCCTTCCCCCACGCATCATCAGACCTATGTGAAGTGTGAATGCATGTCCAGGCACCGCCACCTTGAGCCCCAATGTTAGCACCACACTTAGTCACCGTGCAGTGCACTCCTGCATGGAACGAGCAACTTCTGATTCGGAAATGGCTCCTTCAAGTACAAATCCTCCATTCTGGTGCACATTTCATGGTTACCAGTGGGCCAGGTGGGGAAAGGACCCAGTTCAGTGTGTCTGGAATAATGACAATTCCTAGCCTTGAAACCTGGAGGAATGCTTTTCAGTAGTACACTATGGGTGAATTCCCATTACAAGCTTAAAACGGTTTTGAAACAGTCCTTGCAGTCCCCACATCAGGTTGGGTTAACACGCTTTCCGCATGTTAAATCGCCCCAAAGCGTTGTAAATGTTAACACTCATTTCAACAGGTCTCACTCCGGATCCTGCGCTTGATATGTTTTAGATTTCTTACTGTGGGAACGGTACAGTTTTAGTGGGATGAGAATGCATGTTTAGGGTTTCCCTCCCCCAATAGTTTGCTTCCAAAGATAGTGATTTCACTGTAAAAATCCACCCCATAAGCAGCGGTTACACTGTAGCAATCCACCCACTTCACACCTGATAACAATGTTGCAATTTTGTGCAATTCTAAAAGTTCTGACCTTTAGAAAGGGAAAAGAAAGGAAAGCAGCTGCAGGTTCTGGGAGATGTGTGAATGTTTAAGGTGAAGGGGGCTTGAGTTGCCACTGCTGCTGTGTGCCCCGGGCAATGGGGAGAGGAGGGGAAAGAATTACTGGCTGCCCGTTGCCATTTTTCATCCATCCAGGCAAGTGGCAGCAACCAAGCCACCCAGCTAGGCTCTGTGAAGGGGTCTGTTATGGGTGGCACGTTCACCCCAGGAGGAAGAGTGCAGGGCAGCCCCGAAAAGTGACTTTTAGAAAGTAGCCACTTGAGTCCCCCCTTGAGTCATGTACGATCCTCAGAATCCAGATTGAATGCCATTAAGTGGAAAGTAATGGGATTAGGCAAATTCGCGTTTGCATCCGGTTCTATTATTTTGGTTTAGGGAAACCATATTAAGCTTGTAATGGGAATGCGGCCTATGGTGCACTGCTAAAAATCATCCCTGTAGTTCTAGAACACAGAGGTATGCTGCCTGGATGTTCAGTGATCTGGAACATCCTTGTTTAGCTTGTAGACCTAATTAAATGGGCCTGCAACAGATATAGATTAAGGGAATCAGGATCTAGATCAATAGGGGTAGGGCTTCCTTGACCCACATTTATATGTGAATCAGGAAGCTAGTGATCCAAATTAAGAGGCTCCTTAATCTGGATCACTAGTCAGTGCAGAAAGATGGGCCAATATTCTGGGATATAATATGGAATAAGTCCCAGTGGAGAAAGGGCGTTTGAAAAATGTTGTCAACCTTTAATACACATTGCAAGACATATTTGCAGATGTCTTTTCCCCTTAAAAGAAAGAAATTCCTTTTTTACCATCCATTTATTTTGATAAAACTGAAGATCATTTTGAATGACTGTGAACTTTTGCAACTTGTACTTTTGAGACTCTATAATGTAATTTGTGGTTTCTGAGTCTTCATAAACCAGGTTTGGATCCGGCTGATCAACTGGAAGCCATTAATGCGATAGAGGAATCAATTGTTGCTATAAAGCAGCAGCTCTTAATGATGGCTTATCATGGATGACCTTCATAGCTTCATTGGTCTTTGCCTGCCACATTTTGTGATATATGATACCAAAAACTAAAAACTGTCTAAACACCAGCAGGGTTGTAATGTGGAAATGTCTAAACTCCTCTCTGGGGGCCTGATGTGTGCAAGGAAATTTGTATTGACCCCAACAACCCAATCATAGCAGGTGCTGAAGTGAATACATGATGTGCTACAGCAGGTGGAAAGGCTTACATTTAAGAACATAAGAGGAAGTCCTGCTGGATCAGGCCACAGTCCATCTCGTTCAGCATCCTGTCTCACACAGTGGCCCACCAATTGCTTCTAGACTTCTCAAGCAGAAAACAAAGTCAAAACCTTCACCTGCTCTTGAATCCCTTTAGAGGCATCTTGCCTGTGTCTCCAACCTCGAGGTGCTCTTTAGGCATTAATTCTAGTAGCCATTGATACACCTGACCACTATGAGTTGATCTAATCCTTTCTTAAAGCTATCCAGGCTGGTTGCTGCCACCACTTCTTCTGGAAGTACCTCTTCTGATGACCTTCTGGGTGAAATTATAATTCCCAATATGCAAGATATTTGTTTATTTCTACCCTGTCCTACCATCTAATAGTAGCTTACAAAAAGTAATAGAGCATATATGTATATAAATATAGGAGCATTTAAGTATTGAAAAATTAAAATAGTGTACAAGAATTCAAAGCAGCATAACCAATAAAACCACAAGCCCCAGTCTCTTTATGACTTCTGGGTCAGAGCTTCCTTAGTTGCATTTCAGGCAGGTTTTGCAGATTCCTTGAGCTGCTGTGCGTGCTTTCCTGCAAAACTAACAGTTCATTTTACCAATTGTTTTTCTTTCAATTTTATCTCGCACTTCTTCTGCCCTGAAAACCAAGGCATGGTGCATACTCGTTGAGAAGGTCACTAATCAAGACTCTGTCTCTTTCTGCACTGTCTGGTGATCTGGATTAAGGAGCCTCTTCATCCAGATCGCTAGCCTCTTGATCTGCACATTAATGCAGATTAAGGAGGCCCCACTGGTCCAGCTCCATCTGTGCTAGACAGACCATGATCTAGATTAACAAAGCCCTTAATCAGCATCTGTTGTTGACCCATTTAATCAGGTCTACAAGTGGATCAAGGGCCTTGTTCCAGATCATGGGATGCATATGGATGGCATGTCTTTGTGTTCTGGAATTGCTTTTCACTTTTAGGTCCCTTCCAGACTAGCGGATAAAAAGACACAGTTATATAAAAATTCACAGCTTACCTGGCTTCCAAGTCATGACACATTGTTCCCACTCGAAACAGAGGTCTGCAGCTTCCTTCTGGGCAGCTGAGCGACTTTCGTTGCATGCATGGTGAGGCACACATCACATGGGATCAGGCAGCCATCCTGTCAAGATGGCAAGAAACTATGAAATTACCTGATAATGCAGAGTGACTGTTGATCATTCCACAGCAGGTAAATCCACAGTAGTAGCGGCATAATGCGCCACCACTACAAAGTATTGGGCGTCAGGTGTGACACCCAGGGTGCGTCTTCATGGCATAGTTATCTCGAATTCAAAACGTTTTGAGTTTGCGCAGTTCAGACGGCACTTCGGATTAACACGGTATTTCCGTGTTAAAGGACGTTATCCCGATTAGAAATAAATCCTGATCTCAACAGGTCTCACTCCGGATCGGGCATCGATACGTGTTTCCTTTTTAACTGTGTGGACAGTATCGTTCCGGGATGAGATTCAGTGTTAAGGCTGTCCCGCCCCCCCAATCGCACTGTAACCAATGGCTGAACGTATTAGAAGCACGTCATGTTTAGGGTTTCCTTCACTGAAAAAATCCACCCTCAAACACCCACTATAAACCTCCAGTCCTTAAAGCTGAAACACTGTATCAATCTAAGCACTTCACACCTTTAAAACAATGTTGCAATTTTGCGCAATTTCAGACCTTTGAAGGTTCGGAACAGTCACTTTCAGCCCCCTTAAGGGTGAGAAGGCTTGTCAGCCACTTAGTCCCTTGAAGGGTGAAAACAGAATGTCAACCGCTTTGAGCCCCCTCTAGGCTACTTTGCCTGTGGTCACACCTAAGGTTTAATCCAGTTTCAGTTCACTTTCAGAGTGAGAGAATACACCAGCAAACTGACAAGCTGGTTTTCTTTCAGGGTTAATAACTCAGAAAATCCACCTTTAGACTAGATAATGTGGAAAGAAAACTACTGGTCACTTTGCTGATGTGTTCTCTCACTCTGAAGGTGGAGTGAAGCTAGATTAAACCTTAGGTGTGACCACAAGCCAAGGTTTTAATCCAGCTTCGGTCCCTGTGAGGTGGGGGGGCGGAGTTCCCTCCCGGCCACGGGGGGGAAGAGCAAGCGAGGAGCCCCCTTCGCCCTCTTGTCCACCCCTTGGCTCTCCTCCTCTGCGGGGCAAAGTGGCGGCAAAGCGGGGGAAAAGCGGCAGCGGAGCCCCAGGGAGAAGCCGCTAGCGCCGCAGCGCCGCAGCGCCTGGATGGATGGATGGGTGGATGGATGGGTGGATGGATGGGTGGATGGATGGATGGATGGATGGATGGATGGATGGATGGATGCTGCTGCTGCTGCTGCTGCTGGGAAGGGGGAGGGTGGACTGGGCAGGGAATTCCCGGCGGAGCATGACGCAAAGAGAAGGGAGGGTGGGATCCTGGCAGGGAAAACCAATCACAGGAGAGAGTGTGGGCAATGGGCAGGAGGACAGTGCTGCCATGTGGACTCCGAGTATTGATCCCGCGTTAAGGCTGCCATCAGAACCGGATCAACTTGCAAGTCGTCTGGACAGCTTTGTTCCGTTTCTTTTATTTCGAATTCTTTAAACTGAAATAACACATGCCATGAAGACGCGCCCCCACACACTGACTGGGATCAGAATGCTCAGTATCCCCCAGTCTGGACACACCCTTATCTGTAGCCTTTGTAGGCAATGAAGTGGGGGGGGGAGGGTACAGACATTCTGTACCAGAGCTGTACCAGAACTGTCCTAATTGCATACGAGAGGCCCAAGTGCGAATAGACCCAGGGTCTTCCTTAGACTACACCAATGTGCAGAAGAGTACCTCTTTGTACACTTGCTAATCCAGCCTACTAGCAGGTGAAGAATTGCCCCTAAAATCGTGGGTGTTAGTACTCAGTTGTTTTGCCTACCAAAGATTAAGAGACATTTTTGTTGAGAAAATTACTCACATTTTAGCATGAAAGGGGAATTTAAGAAGGCCTTGGTGGACTTTGCTTAGATCAAATGGAAATGAAGCTTAATACAGGTGGGTTTCTAGGTTATCCTAGTAATGAAAAATTATGCATATGTGGATAGCCCAGAATTGAGGATGCAGCTCATATCCTCTTTGAATGTCAATTATGTTTAGCTCAGAGGAGGAGGAGGAGGAAGAAGAAGAAGAAGCATTTTTACAGAATAAATTATATTGGCACCTAAGTATAAAATACAACTTTTATTCCAAGGAAAAAGTCAATTTTTAACCAACAGAGCCTGCTTTATATGGGTTGCAGGCTTCTAAGCTGAGAGCATCATATCTCAGTAGCACTGGGGTTCCTTGTGCAGGTGATAATGAAATTTAAGTGCCTTTTTCCTTGCTCTGAACATTGTTTTAAGATTTTTTTTATCTTTATTTGTTGCTTACTTTTTGATATAGCCACGTTGACTAATCAATAAACTTCACTGATTGATTGAACTGGAAGCTGTGTGAAATATGAGTCTCAGCTTTATTATTCTCATTACAGTATTTTCAAACTTCCTCAGTAACATCAAAAGCTTGTTGCTGCCTTTTTTTTTAAAGTAAATTTGATGAGTTGTATCATAATTAGGGATGGACGTTTCAGAGGAATGTACTTTGGAACAGCAAAATAGAAGATACGAATAGATGTATGATTTTTTTCCCCATGGACTTTTCAGTTTTTGGCACAGATTCCAACAAAATTAAGGGTGTTTTTCCACTGTCACTAGAAGTACACTCAACATGGCGACTTTTAGTGACAGTGGAAAAACACCCTAAGTTTCCTTCTGCATAGACTCTGAATCTGGAATTAAGGGCTCTGTAGTGCTGATCTGTGAGACCATGCTCACTGCTAGTATGGTCCATCTGCTTTAGACAGAGAATAATCTCATAATATCAATCAAGGAAACCCTCCCTGGGACTACTGATAGAATCATTGGGCGTTTCTGCACTTACCACTTGTAATCCGGATTAAAGAAATCCAGATTTCTGAAATCTGTTCTTGGGAAGATCAGTCTGAAAAAGGGATGAATCCAAATGAGGTCTGACACTTCCGCACTCGTGTGGGAAGCACAGATAGCGAGGAACCACATCATATGTTTGCCTTGCAGACGCTGCAGCACCGATATCCAGAAGAATCTGGCTTCTCTGCAGCCCTGCAACCCAAGGAGCTGCGTGATTGGAGCACTCAGCCATCGGTCACTGCTCATTTCCCCACCAATCAGCGGCATGACTGAGATCCCATGGCTACCCTGGTGCTGCTGCCTCATTCAACATGGCAACTTCCTGCCACCTCGCTCAACATGGGGACTTCCTGTTCTGAGCACATGCATTCCCTCTCCTGTCCCTGTGTGGAAGCATCTTCCTTTGATGCAGATTTTGTGAGCAGGAACAGTTTGAAGACCTAATTTTTCAGGTCTTGCCGGAAACCAGTTTTGGCAGCCTCTAGACCCCATTAGAGACGGATCTCACACGAGGCTGTGTGAAAGCGGCATCCTTGAAGGGGCCCTAATCTGTCCTGCTGTGTGGAAGGTACCTTGCACATGTGTGCCATATGTGTCCTTATTGGGGGCATCCCCATGTCAAAAAGGTGCACTGCTGAGAGTGGGATCCACACTGGCTGTCCACATGAGCTTTTTATTTGGCACTGGAAAAGGGTGCCAAATACCCCCATACAGCACCAACAGCACACCAAATTTGGCACCCTGGAAAACAAATCTCGGCGCTGTTAGGGGAGCCCGGGAACCCACAGGGGGATGCTTGCAGGCTAACGGGGAGGGGTTTCTAGCTCACATCATGGGTTGGGGTGTGCTTTTTGCTTCTTCTGCACCCCCGATTTTAAATTTATGACGTTCCCCATGATTTTTCGCTGGTGCAGAGGTCTATAACTTTAGCTTTTAATTTTTTTAAAAAAGGCATTTGACTTTTGCACATTTCTGCTCCAGCGAAAAATCATGGGGAATGTCATAAATTTAAAATCGGGGGTGCAGAAGAAGCAAAAAGCACACCCCAACCCTGGGTGTCCGTGCCTTCTGAGGAGAGAGGGGATATCACTGGAGCAGAGGTCTGTAACTTTAGCTTTTAAATATTTTTTTAAAGGCGCTTGAATTTTGCGCACCTCTGCTCCAGCAAAAAATGATGGGCTGCAGGGCTGCAGAGATGCCTGATTCTCTGAAATGTCCCTGAAGTGCACTTCCCAGTGACTCCTTGAGGTCTTTAGGGCTCAGGTCAAAGCTCCTTTTATCTTCAAAATGGGCTAGGGACTCGTCCGGATCAATGTTGTCATGCAGTCAGTGCTATTCCAGCCCTCACTTTTCCGTGGGTGGAATCAGCTGACCTGGTTGTGCAGACCCACTGGGCATTTTTGCACTTCCCTTCCTGTCTGCTGAATGGGAAAGGAGTGCAATGACCCAGTGTTAACTAGCGTTTGCACTTGCAAACACTAGGTAACGACAGCCTAAGCTCAGTGCAATCACTCACTCAGTGGAGACCGATTCTGGAGCCGGTCCTCTTCTGGCACCGCCATTTTGGTTGTGGCACCCTCTGCGACTGCGCGTGTGTCAGTGCTGCCGCTAGGACAACGCTGGCACTACACACGTGCAGTCAAGTCTATGGTTGTTTATGGTGGCAGCACGCTTATGCAGCACCTCTGGTGACCGCGGAGCACCAGAAGAGGTCCTGGGTAATGTTCTGGGTAGCTTTGGGGTAATGTTCATAAAGCTGTGCAGCACAATTTTATGCTCTGCACCTAATCAACAATTAGGGAACTTCTGGGAAGGTTGGGGGTGCCTGGAGGCTGTAGCAGCGAATAGGCCCTCTGATTCTGACCATGGAAGGGTAAATGCAAGAAAAGGACTCAGGAAGAGAGGAAGAGAGGAATTTTCAAACTTAGGTTAATTGGCTAACTATCATGACTTATTTTATATCTTTGTCCCTTCTCTCATGTGGTGGTCCCATTTCTGGAAACCCCTGTATGATGTAAATTGGGCTAGGGAATCAAAAGTGACTGCTGGTTCCCCTAAATGCTGAATTAATGACTACCACACTTTTGAGTCTGCATGTAACCAAAATGAGGCAGAATGCATGGCCCAGCTGTCCCAGTGTCTCCCTGTGTTACTCCAAAGCTGGTGTGGGCTTCAGAGCCTGCTGCAGGAATTGTGATGGCTAGGAATGAAAGCGCCTGGCCTTGGAACCTAGGGAGACCCATTTTAGTGCCACAATTTGGTGCACTACTAAAATGGGTCCCCCTGCTAAATCAGAACAAGGAGTGGGGGGGGGGGTTGTAGTCCGCATCACAGTGCAGAAGAGAAGTGGTCTAGAGGTCAAGCTGGACTGGTATCTAGGGGCGTGCATGAATGCAGCTTTCAGGATTCAGTTTGATTCAGTTTGTATGGCGCATATGGATTCATACATGATGCGTACAGATGCAGGAAAGATGCATATGCGCAAGTACGCATCGTGTACAAACCTGTACACATATGAATATCTGAACAATTTAAATTTGAATTTGTAGACATTCAATTCAAATTCAAATGTCGAAATTCAGATGAATTTGATTGACTTTTGAATGTCCTTGAAGATTTGTGCACATCTCTACTGGTATCCTGGTCCATACAGAAAGGCCCTCTATGACCAGAGTGGGGAATGCAGTCAGTTTTCTTCATCAGTATAGAGTAAGACTAAGCTTTACCTACAAGCTTTAAAAAAGTGAATCGGAAGCAACTTGAGCTGTAAGTGCATTTTCTGGTCTTAGTGTAGAGATGGGATGGGTTCAACAGGAACCAACACCATGTGAAAGAGTCCAGAAACCAGGTCACCAGGTACCTACTTGAAAACAGAAGGGAGCATGTCACCACAAGCTCACCCACTTTTGAACAGACTTTAGTTTTTTAATTGCATCTGGATGCAGCCTAGATAATCTCTTAATAGTCTGGTGTCCTAGGTACAGAAGTCCCTGCCTGAATAGACAAGTATCCATTAAACTTGGATGCCTCTTCTTCCTCTGTAATTCAGTGCTCCTATTTCTGTACTAAAGAAAAATAAAAAGAAAGCTTTAGGGCAGAAAGCCCCGCGCAAATTAAATTCCAATAATATGAAATCTTGTAGAGAGCAGCATAAGCTAAGCCCCTGCCATTGTGAAAGTGGAGAGCAGCTGCTTTTGCTAGAGCAGTGAGCAATATACTCAACCCAGCGCTAGATTTCATGGAGCTTCGAGGAAGAGCTGAGATTCAGCATGGTAATTGCAAACATAACTCAGTGTGATGGGATGTCCTTGAGAGATTACCCTATAACAAGTGAAGCTTGTAAACATTTTTAAAGGCCCCACTATGATCCTCTCTTCCTGAGCCCTTACACCTTTATTACCACATGAGAAAAATCATGCCGAGAATTGCAGCTTTTGGGGTGAGTCAGGAATACGCTTCCAGGAAAAACTACCAAAGGGGGAGGGGGGAATAAAACCACAGAGAGAGAGAGAGAGAGAGACAGACAGAGAGGTGTTTCCGCATTAGCTGCGGAAACCATTTTAACCCCCCCCCCCAAAAGCCAGATTAGTCACACCTGCGAATCCCTATAAATCTGCTCTGAATTTATCTTGAATCCACACTCAATCCACTTTGAATCTGTCCTGAATCCACTTTGGATACCTTGGATCTGCAGCGGATGTAACCGGGCAGCTGCTTTCCCACCTCCCCTGGTTCACAAATGTAATGAAACTTCAAACAAATGTATAAAAACATTTGATTCACATTCAAATGTTGACCTTTGAGCCTACCAACATTCGATTTGAATTTGAATGTCTGAATTCGAATGAACTTGTATGAATTTTGAATGTGGCGAATATTCATGCACATCTCTAATCGTTTCTATAACCCATTCCTCAAGGACCTGGCATTTCTTATAGACTGATCCACAGTCTGGACAAGGTGTTCCCTGGAAGCTTCTGGCCTGGGTTAACAGGCCTACGCTAATTCTGCCCATCTCTTCAAATTATGAGTGGGATATGTTGCAGCTTGATGGCTTCTCCGTGTGGGATACAAACCAAAACTCTCTGTGTGACACTACAGAAGCACATCAGGGAGAAATATTTAGCATACTTCACTTCCTAATGTGTTAGATTACCACGGGCAGGGAGCTTTAGATGTGTGTGAACACTCAAGAATGTAATCACTCTAGATAGATTGAGTTAAATCAAGGCAATTTAAGCCACAAAATTAAACCATTTATTTAATCACCAAGAAATAGGAACAATTTAAATCGAGTTTCCAAGTTACTAATTCATATATTTCCTGACCAAGTATGCATGCTAATCAGTTGCTATAGCAATTAAAGCATAATTGTCTTCCAACTAAGTGGAACATACTTTCCATGAAGTGTGCAGAGGATTGTACTCCTCAGACTTCGCTATGACTCGATAAAGGGCACAGTCCCCAAAATGTTGTGAAAGGGACCTCCAGGGTCATCGAGTCCAACCCCCTGCCCAATGCAGTATTTCCTAAACCATCCCAGACAGATGTCGGTCCAGCCTCTGCTTGAGGACCTCCAGCAAAAGAGAACTCATTACCTCCTGTGGCCACCTATTCCATAGACTGATCACCCTCACGGTCAGGAAGTTTTTCCTAATAACTCATCTGTGCTGACTGCCTTGAAGTTTCATACCATTGTTTCTAGTCCTCCCATCTTGTGCAAGTGAGAATAGGGACGATCCCTCTGCACTGTGGCAGCCCTTCAGATACTTGAAGACCATGATCATGTCTCCTCTCAGTCTTCTCTTCTGTAGGCTAAACATTCCTAGAACCTTCAACCTGTCCTCGTAGGACTCGGTTTCCAGACCACTAGCCATTTTGGTAGCCTTCCTTTGGACTTGCTCTTGTTTGTCAGTGTCTTTTTTAAATTGGGGTACCCAGAACAGTACTCTAGATGAGGTCTGACGAGGTAGAGTAAAGAATAATAACCCTTATAAGACCACAGAGTGACTGCAGAATAGAAGCTCACATTGGTATGCAAAATATAGTGAATATTTTGGCACATCTAATTCTACTAGGTCCCATTTACAGGAAAATCTTCACAATATAGCTATTTTCATACAGCATTTCAGTGTTCGTGATGTTTATCTACAGATTGTTCACTTAGAATCAGTTGCAGAGATGTGTGCCTTTTGCAGGGAAAATAGTCCATTAAGGAGTGAGAAAATAGCGTGATAATAGTGGATCATAATCTTGTGCCATTGTGCGGACAAATTATTGGAAGACTCTAAACAGATAGAGAGTGGGGGAAGATAATATTATAAAGGGAAAATTGAAAGCGCAAGAAGAAAACTACAGTTATAATTAAAGGAATGCAGCAGGTTCAAAATTGCTTGGATTTCGTTCTTGATACAGTAGACTCTGATGGAAATTCATGAAGGACATAAAAACAGTGACCATACTCATGCAAAACTCTAGTAGCCACTTGTATAAGACACACTTTGTGGGCTTCCTTTATAAAGTAATTTAGGAAGCCTGCTGCTACAAAGAGTGTGATCAGATATGGGCTGCCTCCAGACTAGTGGAATAAAATCATGTTTAAATCTAAAAGTGGTGTATACTTACTGTGCAGCAATGACTGGGTGTCACATCTGGAAAGGCAGCTCTGTAGCTTCCCCTGTTGGAGCTGCGAGAGTTGAGGAGGCACATGCAGTCACATGGGTTGAGGCAGCCAATCAAATTTTGAGCTGCCCTTCCTGTTTAGTGGGCATCTCATCTGCTTTTCTCACCCTCCTGCCTGCATTGGCTTGAAGCTTTGGATGTTCTTTATACTGCTCACTGAGTAGGAGTGTGCACAAATATTCAAACGTATTTGAAATTCAATCGAATTTGTCCAGATTTCAACATCTGAATTTGAATAGAATGTCAATAAATTCGAATTTAAAGATTCAAATGAATTTTGAATTTTGGATCTATTTGTTCAGATTATCCGGACATTCATATGTATATGGATTTGTACATGATGCGTACTTGCAGATATACATCTTTCCCACATTTGTATGGATCCATATAGGATGAAAACGGCATGCATATAGGATAAATATGGGATACTTACAGATGTGTATGGATGTGTATGGGATGAGTAATGATGCGTACAGGCACATACAAATGTTGACATTCGTAAGTGCAAATTCAAATAGAAAATTCAAACAAATAGATTCGAATTTGCTTAATTCAAATCAAATTTCATTAAATTCAAATTTTAAAGATTTGATTTGAATTGCATTGAATCCCGCAGATTGCATTCATGCACACCCCTATCAGTGAGTGTTGTTGAACCAGCATTAAGGTAAGTGCGCAATCCCGACTATATCCTGCGACGCTACGATGATCAATCAATCATGTGTGATGGCTCAATCAGGACTGTGCATTCTAATGTGCAGTATAAAGGTGTCTGGATGCTGCCATGGTTAAAGGGACATGGGTGAATTTGAGGTTCAAGGGACAGACAGTTTACCACATCCCAAAATCTCTGAATGTGTGCCCCTTCACGAAAGGGAAAGAATAATTTCGAGGTGACCCATTTTGGGGAACAGGTTGAACAGGAGACAATGTAAGCTCCTGTAGCCAATCCCAGCCTGGAAATGGCTGATATGAATTTCAAGGGAGAGGATCTGTCTACACCTAAATTTTAATCCAGCTTCAGTCCATTTTCAGAATGACAGAAACACATTACCAAATTGACTAGTCAATTTGGACTACTGTAATACGCTCTACATGGGGCTGCCCTTGAAGACAGTTCGGAAGTTGCAGCTAGTGCAAAATGCAGCTGTCTGGGTACTGACTGGGACAGCTAGCCGGATGCACATCACGCCGGTCCTAAAAGAGCTGCACTGGCTGCCAGTTCGCTACCAAGCCCAATTCAGAGTGTTAACTTTGACTTATAAGACCCTAAATGACTTTGGCCCCAAATATCTAAAGGAACTCCTTCTCCCATATCGACCTGCCTGTGTCCTAAGATCTGGAGGGGAGGCCCTCCTGGTTGTTCTACCACCTTCAAAAGTGAGGCTGGTGAGCACCCAGGAAAGGGCCTTCTCAGTAATGGCCCCTAGGCTATGGAACAGTCTCCCTCTTGAGGTGTGTCAAGCTCCTTCTCTGATTAGATTTAGGAAGGCAGTGAAGACGCACCTCTTCACTGAGGACTTTGGGTAGATGTTGGCTATGTTTGCCCCCCCCCCCCCCACTGCACATACTTCTGTTTTAATTGATACTGTGCTGATTTTAATGTGTTGGTTTTAAATTTTAATATGGGTGGTTTTGTTTTGTTTATTGTTTTTGATATGTTGGATTTTAAAAGCTGTTACCCGCCCTGAGACCTTCAGGTATTTATTTACATTTATATTTCTATCCCGCCCCATACCCGAAGGGCAGGATATAAAAATAAATAAATAAATAAATATTTCCACGTTATCTAACCCAAACATGGATTTCTGAATTAGATAATGCTAGAAGAAATCGGCTTGTCACTTTGCCAGTTCACTTTGAAAGTAACTGAAATTGGATTAAAACTTAGGTTTAGATGGGCCCAAAGTAAGGAAGGTTTTTAGGCACTTACTTGAAAACTTTCATATGAGTCTGGAGATGGGATGGACCTTGGTAAAGGAGCAACTGAAAAAAAACCTACTTGATCACACCCAAAGATTAGCAACAAGAATTTTAACTGAAAATGGTAAGCCAGTAGAAACTATGCTGAGGTTGCTCTCACGGGTGAAGTCATTTCCCCCTGGGAATATATGGAGAGTAGAGAAGGTGATTCAATGGGCAAGGCTTCTGTCTGCGAAAATAGCCGAGGCTGTTCTGGGCACTCTTTCCTTGGTGTCATTTGGTACAAACTGCTTGCCCATTTTTCTTCCTGCTCTGTTTGCGGAGACTCGTGGAACGCTGCAAAGTATTTCGGGATTTTTGCTGTTTTTTGGTTGAGGATTAGTCCATACTTCTAAATGCATACATTTTCCCTATATTTGGCAGTCCTGCCAGCTCCAGGGCCTTTCCACCCTTAGCTGTATTCTAGAATATATTCTGGAATAGGGCCTGGTGTCTGCATGCTAGTACATCTATGGCTAGATGAGGGGGAGGTGAGGTCTGCCATAGTCTGCATTAGCATGTGAACAGCAGATCCCTATCCCAAGATATATTCCAGAATAAGCCCCAGTGCAGAAAGGTCCCGTTTCAACTATTTCAAAAGAAACTTCTCCTAAAATAAAAACAATTTATTAGCACAGAAAGACATGCAGCGAGCTCATGTTTCAAAGGTCACCTGACACCTTTATCTATTTGTGGTCAGGTTTTTTTTTTTTAAAAAAATAGTAGTTGTAGTCGTATTACTGCTCTGAACAATAGGCTATCGTGAGAAGAGCAGAATATTCTTCAGGCGTTTGTTGTACAAGCAGGCAAAAAAAAAATCTAAACATTCCAAGGGTATTATCAGAATGTTCCAGAAAGCTTTTGTGGCCTTATCATCTGTTTCCAAATGTAAACATTTCTTTATGAAGCTCTGTGAGCTGCATTACATCAATTGATGACAGGCTCATAAAAAGGAAGTTAGAGAGGAGAAAATTATCATGGGTAACCATCTCATTCTAATTAATTTCCTTGGATTCTGTTTGGTAGTAAAGAAGCCTGGAAGCATTCCCCTGTTTTGTCCCCTAACTGCATGCGTGCGCACATGGGAAACCAGCAACCAGCATCAAATGTGAGGTTGAGATCAGTGTATAAGAACAGGCATCCCCCATTCTAACTCTGTAGGGTTTGTTTTGAGAAACTATTGTCTTACACAAACCATGCTAAGTGAACGTGGCATGACCACCTCTCCTATAGCTGCTAGCTTCTGATGATCAGCAGTTATTTGCATGGAATAGCCCTGCACACCATGATTTTTTGTTATATGAATGGCTCTGAGGGCATTTCTACAATTACCTGTAAACTAGAACTGGTTCCCCAGTTCAGGGCTTCATCTGTCCACACTTTAATGCAGATCAGAGAGGCCCCATCCACCACTGATATGCTTCACCTGCACAGAATGGGCTGTCACCCTTTCACCCCAGCAAGACTAAATTCAGAGGATTCTGGCTTGGTTTCTTATGGTTTGGACCTTTGGACTGCTCATTAACTACTCCTTTGCTCTCACATTTGCTAGAGTTGCTTTTAGAACCATTTATCTAAAATATCTAAAGGAACGCCTCCTCCCATATCGACCTGCCCTTGCCTTAAGATCAAGCAGTGAGGACCTCCTGGTTGTCCCACCACCTTCAATAGTGAGGTTGGTGGGCACCTGGGAGAGAGCCTTTTCTGTGGAATTATGGAATAGCCTTCCCCTTGAAGTGCATCATGCCCCTTCCTTAAATATATTTAGGAAGGCAGTGAAGACACACCTCTTTGCCCTGGCCTTTGGCTGAGCTCCTCATGTGTTCCCCCCAGCACAGATGCTACCATTTTAAACGTATTGTGTATGGTTTTATATTTGTTGATTCTTTTTTTCTTTTCTTTTTTAGTCTTTTAGTGTATTCTGTTTCTAATCTGTTTTAAGGTTGTTACCTGCCCAGAGACCTTCTGGTATGGGGTGGGATAGAAATGTAAATAAATAAATAAATAAATAAATAAATAAATAAATAAATAAATAAATAAATAATTCTAGTTCTGAAGTCCTTGCTTGTGTAGTGACAAGGGATGTGCCCAAATATTTGAAACAATTGAAATTCAGTCAAATTCGTTTGAATTTGGACATTTGAATTTGAATCAGATGTCTCTAAATTCATATTTAAACATTCAAACTAATTTCAAATTTTGAATCTATTTGTGCACATTATTTGGACATTCGTATGTGTACGGATATGTACACGATGCATACTTGCATGCATGCATCTTTCCTGTGTCTGTATGCATTTGTATGGATGCATACGGGATGTGTAAGGATGCGTACAGATGTGTACAAATGCGTACGGGCACATGTGAATATTGTAGACATTCATACGTGCAAATACAGATCAAAAATTCACACAAATAGATTTGAATGTATTCAAGTTGAATGTGAGTACATTCAAATTTTACACATTCAAATCAATTCAAATTTTTGGATATTTGATTCAAATTGAATCAAATCCCAAAATTGCATTAGTGCACACCCCTAGTAGGGACCCAACTGCTCCAGAGAAGGTTTGTATTATCCTTTCAACTGACCAAGTGTGACCTGGCAGAGCTCTCCAGTGCCTCAGTTTCCCATTCTGCTGACACCCACATCCCAGGTTAGTTTTGTTCCTTGTTGGTTTGTTGTTTCCACTTTGCTAACTGCCAGTGCTTGATTGCCACCAGTACACCAGTGTTGGCAGATTCAGAAAGAGATATGCTTATTTATTTTCCTAATCACTTAGCTTCTCTTTAACTGATTTTGCTTCCTTTGTCTTAAAAAAGAAATCCTGTGTTAGGATGCTGTAAAGTTTGAATGCATCTTTTGATGGCAAATGTTCTTAGTTTAGTTTTGAGTGTGTATGTTTCTGTACTCCTTTTTTTCTTAAAAAAAAAATGTCCATATGCAAACATTTCCCAATAACCATGTCAGGAAAAGATTTTCATGGGGACACCCAATGCCCGTTGATGCATTTTTAGCAAAATCGATTTCCCATTGAGCTAAAAGAACAAGAGTCAATTACTTAAGTTTCGTGAATTATTCCAAAGGTATAACTGATGAATTTGTGACATTGCATGGGGTGTTAATTATTTGTTGTGAAGATTTTGTTTAAATGTAATAGGATGTAAATAAGAGCCTAACATAACATTTTGAGTGATGTTTGTGCAACTGGAACATGGCTTAAGAGTACACTAAATAAATAATTTCTTCTGTTATTTATTTATTTGAATTCATATCCTACTCCAGTGTTTCCCAAACTTTTGACATATGTGTACCCCTTCTATAGTTTTTGTAACGCTGAGTACCCCTCATAAAAAACATTAGGGATAAAAATTGTATTTTATAAAAATAATCAAAATCAGTGGAACTTACTAAAGCACGATAACAGGCACCCGGAACTAACTATTAAAGAAGTAAGTTGTCTCTGTAACGAACTGCAGTATATTTACGCCGTGTCACACCTCACAAGACAGTTAGATAACACTGCAGTTCTCCGGTGTTTAAACAGCTCCGCGGTTCAACATCAACTGTTAATGTTCCCGCAGTTTAAAAATGCCCAAACCCGAGCTGCGCAAAGGATGCGCAGAAGTTACCGCCATAATGAGTTGCGATACGATGTACGATGGCCCCAGTTCCCGTGTAAAAACTGATACACACCTATTTCTTTCCTTGTTCTGTGCAGCTAAGCACGGTGCAGTGGATATTCCCACGTGATCCCCACCAAACTCCAGTGCAACGCGTACCCCCATCAAACTCTTCCCGTACCCCTGGGGGTACGCGTACCACACTTAGGGAAACACTGTCCTACTCTATACCTAAAGGCCTCTTATGTAGCCACTGAGATAAAATCTTCCCTCAAATACCTATGTTTTATTTTATTTAGAATATTTGACAAAAATGCCTTCCCCTATTATTAAAGTAAAGGAATACCTGAAAGAAAAGGTACGTTAACACAGATTAAAATGAAAGGTTTAGAATATATTAGGACTAGTAGTTTAGGAATAACTGAGAGTGCTGAAGTTATAATATCAGTTGAATGAAAACAGCAACACTCAAGAATTCTGTTATAAAAGTCAGATAAATGAAATCCAAAATCCAGTTACTTGCAAATCCATATATTTATCTCATGTGAATATGGCAGATTACATTTGGACCAAACAAATATCACCATCATTAGCTGCAAAGTGCAGAATAGTGGAAAATTTGGCTCAATATCTCTATTCTCCCCTCTTGCCCTACGACTCCCTCAGCCTTTGGTTTGCTCTCTTTCACTTCTGTGGAAGAAATTCAGCATGTTTTCTATTTTTAAACAGACAGACCCAATGGAAGATCCATTTGTCCAGATGGAACCCCTCAGGAAATCTCCCTTCATTGATCAAATGAATTTTACTTGCCTACTGCCACTTCTGAAGGTCTTGCTTTAAGTTAATTTGCAGATTATATAAGGCTTGGTTGATTTACATCACATTAAAATATATTCCATTACGAATATTCTCCAGTCATATCATATAATTGCATTGACATTTCTTTTTATTGCATCAAATAATTGATTCTGGGTAGAGAATTAAATAGATGAGAGTGCTAGATGCAAGGTAAACAGCAACAAGGGTGTTGAGTAGGATTAGAAATTCTGTGCCCATCATTTGTTGCAGGACACTGGATATTGAAGGAGAAGTTGAGGCAGGAGAAACTGAAATTTGGGGAGTAATCTAAACAGGAGTTGCTTCATTTGAATATATGGAATTGTCTATGCTAGTCCTTTTTCAAGGGGTTCTTTTGGACTGAGTTCAGATAGGCTTGTTGGACCTCCATCAATATAGCAATTGTTTTTAAGACTTAGGTGGTTGTCTTTGAGGAAAGGAACTTCCATAAATCTTATTTGTAGCAGTTTTGGGGCTGTTATGTCATGCTCCAGGTTTCTTCTGAGAACCTAAGCTTTTGGATATTGCTGTGATATCCATCTTCAGAGGATTTGGCTTTTGGAAGAGTCAAAGGCGACTGGTGAAACTTCCGTAAATTTCTCTTCCATACTCTGCTGCGCGTTCTTTCCCCTGAAAGTACAACTTCCCTGTTCTGCACAGAAAAAGTTTTTGCCTTTGCTTCATAACTGTTTCATTCCATCCGCAATTAAGAATATTAAAGGGGAAAGTAAGATGAGAATGAAAAGACAAATCCTTTTAATTTTTAATTTTTAATTTTTTTTTGGAAGAGTTAAACATACATATAATTGCATATTACTAAAATAAGGAAATGCCTTTAACTCTGTATTGTACTAATATATATCTCCATCTTTTTATCAGACATTCCAAACAAGAAACGTTGGAACTGTATCTTATTAATTTTCTGTATGGTCTCGTATATTTTCTCCCAGTATTTATTTGTTTCTGCACAAGTCCACCAGGGCTGAGTCCCCAAAAGACTTATTTACTTCTCCACTGTCACTCTACTGTCACTCTATTGAAGTGGACTTTAAAAGTGCCATGCAAATCAGGAATAAGCGTCCACATGAGGCTCAGGAAAATGCGTGTTTTTAACGCACCTTCCGTCCCCATAGGATCCCTGTTTTCTTTGCGCGCATCTTTTTCTCCCCGCCCTGCTCTTGTTGATAGGGTGCCAGTGGGAATGGGGAGGGACTGCGCTTGGCGCGGCCACAACCAGGAAGACAACCCCTGACAAGTCCAAAGGAAAAACAGTGATCGGTTCTCTGTTTGTCTCCCAGATTCCCCCCCCCCCGAAATGGCTTCTCGTGCTGGAAAACATTCACTCTCACCACTTTCCCTGTTATTGCTGTCAAAAATCCACCCTCTCCCGTGCACAAACGCTGATTCACTCCACTTTCCCTGTTATTGCTTTCAAAAATCCACCCTGTCCAGTGCACGAGCGCTGACAATCCCTGACAAGTCCAAAGGAAAAACAGCGATCGGTTCTCTGTTCGTCTACCAGATCTCCCCCCCCCCCGAAATGGCTGCTCGTGCTGGAAAACATTCACTCTCACCACTTTCCCTGTTATTGCTGTCAAAAATCCACCCTGTCCAGCGCACGATCGCTCATTCACTCATCACTTTCCCTGTTATCGCTTTAAAATCCACCCCTAGCAATAATCCACCCATTTCACACCTCACAGCGATTGCAACAATGTTGCAATTCTGCGTGATTCTGGCTCTTTAGTTCTGAGCTTTAGAAAGTGAAGCTGCTTGTGTTACTGCTGTGTGTGCAGTCGGCAATCCCCGCCCCTTTTGCCACGGAGCGTTCCCAAGGTAAATGTAGCGAGGAAAACCCGCGACTTCCAGAAAGAGTGCTGGAAGTGTTGTTTAAAGTGCATGTATTTTGTTGCGCATTTTCCACGTTTTGTAGCTCTGAAACCTCGTTAAAAACCCTGGCTTGGGGGCACTCAGAGGCAAAAAGAGAGTCTTGGCAGACTTTTTATTCCTTGGGGACAGGCCCCAGATGTGATTAAAAAGTCCTTTCTTTTTGACCACGGAAAGACAAGTCAACCTGTAACTTGAGATTCAGTCAGAAGTCAAAGGATGAAACAGGTATCGGCATGTGGCATGAGGTAGTCCAGTGCAGGGAGGATCCATGCACCAATTCTGGGACTGCTGGGCTGTGGCAGAGGTGACTAATAGGCAGGGGACACAAATAGAGTAGAACAGTGGTGCTAAGAGATGCTATTATGCTCAGTTCAAGCAGTGTTAGGGTGTTTCCGCACTAGCTGCAGAAACCGCTTTAACACACGCACCCCTTAACACAGATTAAAGACAGTTACCTTGAGATGCGTCCGCACTGGAGTCCTCTGCTGGCACCCTTTGCTGAAGCTGCTTCCGCATTTCGGCATGCAAGACTGGTTTTTAAAACCGGTTTTGCTGCCGAAATCTGGATTAAATGTAAGACCTGAAAAATCAGGTCTTACATCCGTCTCTTCACCTGGATGTGTGCAGAAGCAGATCGCTTCCGCGCAGGGCCAGGCGAAGGGATGGATTCCCTCTGGCCGTCATGTTGGGAATTGCTGAAGCAGGACTGCCTGCTTCCGAAGCCCTTCCCCCGTGCGCTGAACGCCGCCGGAAACACAAAGTGACTGGTAGCTCCATGCTCCAGTCCCATGGCTCCAGAGGTGGCGGCACCAGTGCGAGAGCCGGAGGACAGTTTGGAATGGGTGCTCGTGCATCTGCACAGCACCCACTCCATCCATCCTCCAGAAACCATCCTCCCCACACGTGTGCAGACGTGTGGGAGTCTCTCTGATCCATCGCTATTTGTGACGGATCTGAGGGAAGGCGGTTCGCCAAAAAGCGGATCTTTGTAGATCCGCTTTTTGGTGGCAAATGCGGAAGCACCTATAGAAACCTGAGGATCCTTGGTAAGAGATCTGCACATGGATCCACAAGTGAAAGATTAGAAACCTTTATGGGCTGTACAACAAAGCAGCCGTCAATCTGCCCAAAGGTTAGATGATGAAAAGCAAGAAACTAATGTGTAAAAATAATAATATAGTGGCCTAATGGTCTTCACAGAAGAACACTGAAGAACTTAAAATTCAGGCACAATGATAGGATTGCTAGACAGGAAATCTTCACCCGTTCCTTACACAGCTGTTTGGTGGCATCCAACTTGTGAATGTGGAGTTGGTTGCTTTTCTCTGGTCATAGATGACGAAGGAGGCTATCAAAACCTTGCCTGTGGGTTGTGATTGTAAATATGGGGCTGGCGGGGGGAAGGACTTCACTTATCCTGAAAGGAAGGATTTCCCTGCATCTGAGTGATGACTAACTCAAAATCTTGAAGGTCGACAATCACAGATCTCTTCATTTCCCTGGTGCCCTTGCTGTCAGAAGAAAGCAGAAAGATCAAAAAAGAAAGAGGTTGAATGAGGAAGGCATGTATGTCCATTCATGTCAGCTTCATGGCCAGCAAAATAACCTCATTGTCACAAAGTCGCCTTCAGAAAAAGCAAAGGGGAGCAAGTATCCAGTGATGGACAGAGTGTATGCATCAGGAATGAAGCTCTACAGAAAAGATACTGCAAACAGACATCCAAAAATACAGTATGATATTGAGAGAAGGAATATGTGAGCGATCCATTACTCTGAGAGTGTGTAGCAGTAGAGTGGTTATTGCATTTAGTATGAAGTAGCTTCTAGATAATAGGTTTCAGAAAAGCAAAGAGATCAGTCAGTTGCCTATATAGTAAGCAGTTGATCTGATGTACAACAAGCCATTGCATGTTATAACCCCCTTCCACAAATTCAGTGCAAAGCCACTTAGGCTGTTCTGACCATGCTGAGGTTCTGACATCTATTGTCCTTAAAGAGGCCCCCTCCCCAGAGATAAGGGATTGGTCACAGCATCCTGAAGTGAGTAATGAACATAAGAACATAAGAGGAGCCCTGCTGGATCAGGCCACAGCCCATCTAGTCCAGCGTCCTGTTGGACACAGTGGCCCACTAATTGTCCATGGGCATCTCAAGCAGAAGACAAGGGCAACCCTTCTCCTGCTCTTTTCAGCTTTCCATAAGGACATCTGCTGTGCTGGAAGGGAAAACATGGCCAAGCCAAACTATAAATCCTTAATGGTAGGGGTTGCAGAGTTTTCTCAGGTTACCCCAAACATAAAGTCAAAGCAAACTAAATATATATATAATCAAAGAACCCATGTGCACCTCTGAGTCTGAGAACCCTTCTCTAATTATCTGTGCTGGTCTGGATCTGTGGATCCAGATTATACAGAGGGATCCTGTCTGCTCCCTCTCTCCTCGTTGGAAGCCGGATTGACATCACCCCACCCCTCTGCTGCCAGTTGCAAATGCCCCTGTGCCGCCAGCTGCAAATGCCACATCCCCCCCCCTCCCTTAGCGGCACGGAAAGCCAGGACTGGGCTGGGAGGCAGGGAAAAAGGTTGAAATAAAGCTTAATAATAATAAATTTATAATTTTAAAAGACCAAAAGCCACTACAAGGTTTAGCGGCAGTTAGGCGCTTGAGCAGTTAGGCGCACCTCCACTCCACCAGGAACTGCGAGAATGCCCATCAAGTTTAAAAGGGAGAAAATCAAGCCTTTATCATGATTGCCTTGGCAATTGGGAAATGGGGGTTGAAAATTTTTGGAATTGGGACAAAAATCAAGCCATTATCCTACCTGCCTTGGCAATCGGGAAACGGGGGTGGAAATATTTCCATGGTAAATGCACAAAAATTAAGCCATTATCCTGCTTGCCTTGGTGATTGGGATTTTTCCACTCCCCACAAATGTCAGCGGCTGCGATCTTCAATGCACAGGGCAGGAACAGCAAGCACCCCCACTCCCACCTCTCAATGACGTGAGCGCCAATCTCCTCCCCAGATAGCCCGGGACTGTCCCCATGCATGGTCTCGGCTTGCCAAGCAGTGCATGCCGGATCCCCAAACTATGCCAAGACTTGTTTTTTGGGTACCAAATTTGGTCCTGGTCTGCATGGTTTGGGGGGGATTTGGTCTGCTTTCTGCAGACCAAATCCAAATGCCCCTTGCTGAGCCCGCATTCATTACAGGACCAACTAGTTGGTGGCTTTCTTTGCTACGGGATTTGCTTGGCATGTCATTGCATGGTACTGATGTACTCATCATGTGGTTGTTGTTCTGGTGTGAGACCCCAGTGTGGAATCCTATTAGGATTTATGCCTTTCTTGCCCTGTTCTCTGCTTTTCTGAAAACAGGATTCAAATGATTCACATTCTGCCTTGGAGTAACCACTCTTGGAATCGATAGGATTGCCTTCTGAGTTCATAATTTTCAGTGTCACCTCCCAAAAAGAGAGACCGTTGAAAAGAGAGCGGAAGAACAATTTTATGATACCATGAAAATGAATATATCGAGTTTGATATATAATTTTCTCCTGCTTCAAACATTTCTTTTCCCTCTATTCTCTTGTGCTTCCTGATAATGATGTGTTCAACTGAGGTTTCTTGTGTCACAAGCCCAAATGCAGCTTCCAGATGACTGTTTCTGTTCCCGTCGCTCTCTGCCTTTGCTTTATTCCACATAAATCGCCCCCCTTTGTCTCCTGTTGATGTGCTCCAATGTCTATGGGTCTTCTTAATTGCTCCTCTCCTCTTCTTCTTTTTGGTTCAGTTTTGATTTTTCAGCCATTCTGGAAAACTCTTACTTGTAACCTCCAGAGGTCAGTGAAAGTTCGACCATAAATAATGGGAGCAGCAAAGTTGTGTTTCTACCAAGCTCCAGTTTTCCCTGAAATGATAGTTTGGCTTTCAGCCATAATGCTGCATGGTGAAAAGGTTTCACAGCTGCTTACAACTTTGTTCCAAAAGTCTTTCTTCTTTGTCTTCTCCTTCCGTTGGTCTCTGCTTCCAAATTTCCAGCTTCACACATGACATTTAAGTATACATTCTTAACTTTTTTTGTGTGTCCCTGTGTATTCCCCCCTCCCTCCCCCCAAAAAGATTGAATTATTTTGGCTCAAAACAGAGTTTTCTTTAGGATCTTTGTTTTGTAGATTTTTAATTTTGGGATCAAGGGACTTCTAAGAACACACCATCTGCACAGGAGTAGAGTAGATCTGGATCAGAAGTGTGCTGAGGGCTCACTAATCCGGCCCCCTTTTTGCATGAGCACTCAAAGATCCGGATCTTCAAGATCTGGACCATAGAGATGGGGTCCTCCTGGAGATCTGAATCTTGAAGATTTGGATCTCCAAGAAGACCTCATGCATCCACACAATCCCTCTAGCACCTGATCCGAATGGGTGCTAAACAGGGCACTGTCCAGATGCCGTAGCACCCATTCCAAGGCTACATTGAGCTGGAGCCGAAAGGGACACTGGTGGCACGGCAGAATTGGCCAGCAGGAATGCCACTCAAGACTTACTTCTGCCCAGAGAGGGAGCAGCAGAGATCCACGGCTTTGTATGCTTACACAGCAACTGTGAAGCCAGGCAGAGTGCATCTACAAAAGCATTCACTAATGGGGTCTTCAGGCCTGAAGACCCCATGGTGGATACCTTTAAATGGGTCCACACAAAGTCTGGATCTAAGGGCCTGAAGGACCGATTAAATCAGGATTTCTCCTGACTTCGTGGGGAAAGGGCTTTGTAGATGGCGTTTTAAATGAGGTCCACGTGGGGACAAGGTCTTCCTGACTGGTACCAATTGGGTTCCTAAAGGGTTCTTAAATGGGTTCCTAGTGCTGGTGCAAACCCCCCCCCCCAGATTACTGGTAGACCAGATAAATGTATGCTAGCATGCTTTAACACACATTTGCTGTCCTAAAGCCTACTCAGTGCAAATTCCTCTGCCTCTGGTTGATCCAGATCTAACTAAGACAGATCTAGTTAATACAGATCTAGATAATCTGGATCTAGTTAATACAGATTAACCAAGATAAGTTCAGAAAAGTCCCAAGTTTTGAAACTGCCTCTTTTCTAAAGTCTAGTGTTTCTTATTTCCTGCTGCTGTCAAGCTAACAGTAGACTAAGCAAGGTCTTCTGAACAGAGCATCCCTGGCAGTTTGCATACTAACCTCTGCTCTTCTCCCCTTGAGATAGCAATTTTATAATTAGTAAGAAGGGACAAAGTGACCACAAATACCTCAGAGTGACTTTCCATTTGGATATTGTGGTGTGGCCCTTTATCATCTGGAACCATTCTTACATTTAACATACAGAAATGGTGCTGCTGTTTCTGTGATCAGCACTCTGTGGAGAACTGAGCAACAGAACTATAACAATGATGACTTCTAGCTTCTGATCCAGTTAATAATTGCTTATGTATAATGAAGAGTTTCATAATATGTGGACATAGTGCTGAAAATAAGAGGGGAATAAATACAACATAAAGTCTCTAAGACATTGCATGGACCACTTCACACTTGGCCCGGTAGTCCATGTGGAGTGAGCTTCCAGAGGATGTGCACAGATATTTGAAAATTCAAAAATCTAATTCGAATCTGCCAAATAGCGATATTCGAATTCAAATCAGATTTTTGAAAATCCGGATTTAAACATTTGAGCGAATTTCGGATTTTTGAAAATCTGATGTAGATTTTCGAGTAATTTGAATAGATCCATTTATATTGCATCTGAATATCATGTTTATTTGCGCCTATAATGCAGGACAAAAACGGGATGCGTGGAAATTCGGAAATCGGGTTCGAATGTTGTCGACATTCATATTTTTGAGTTCAAATCAAATTTCCGAATGTACAGATTCGGATAATCCAGATTCGAACTCGGATTGTTGAAAATCCAGATTTTTAAAATTTGAATTGGATTGAATATTTGAATATACAATTTGACTCAAATTTGAATGTAAAAAATGCATTTGTGCACACCCCTATCCCCGACAGAACATCTTCATGTGAAGGTGTCATTTCCAAACCATGCAGGAGCTCACCCCGCTCACTACATATGGTGCAAGTTGAATCTGTATGACCCATGCACTTACCTTCAACATGCACTGGAGCCGGTAGGGCACATGATGAGCCACACACACAAGTGATGCACCGCACATGTGCACTGATGCACTGCACCACAGCACACATTGCTCTGGTGATGCCATCACACGTGCACTGGCACCATGAGTTGAATGTGGCTGCCACCCAGGTGACCTTTCACATTGCCAGTAAAGTTTGGGAAGGGCAGGCAGGAGTGGGGTAGCAGTGGGTGTAGAGTTGGGCCCCTCCCAGAGTGAAAGACAACTTTGTGGGTAGCACAAGATGACCAACAGTGACCAGCTTGTGTCACATCCCCCAGAAGACAAGTGTACTAGAGAGCCTGCTTGCTGTCCTCCACACTGTGGTTGAACTGGACAGCAGCCCTTTGTCTGGGTTTCTTTCTTGCTGAAATATACTAACTGCTGGGATTATCCAATTTCAGGATAGTCCCATTTGAAGCAGCAAAGTCCTCAGAAAAAAAAAGAAAACGTCTTTTGACATCTGGTCCTGAAGGACTGAAGATAGCTTCCATTCTTAAATATACAGTGTGACTAGGGTCTTAAAGTTCTTTCTCATGCCCCATTGTAGTAGTAGTAGTAGAAGAAGAAGAGCTGGCTTTTCTACCCAGCTTTTCTCACCCATTTAACGGCTGACAAAGCTTTATATTCTTCTCGCCACAACACGCTGTGAGGCAGTGGGGCTATGAGAGCTCAAAAGAGATCTGTGACTAGCCCAAGGTCACCCAGCTGACCTTATGGGGGAGGGTGGAATTGAACCCGGTATTCCCAGAGAAGAGTCCAGCTCCCTAACCACTAGACCAAACTGGCTCACAGGTAAAATAAATTGTAACTGTTGCCTACAGTACTTTGGGGGAAACTCTGCCTTTGTTCATGTGCTCAGAATGAGGGGAACTCCTATCACTGCTGTTAAGGAAATAAATAATCTTTGTTTGGAGCAAAGCTTTGGGTATCTTTAAAAGGGGTCATAAGAACATCTAATGTGTAGCCTGTTCTTAAAGCTACATTCCTTGCTATGTCTAAATAACAGTATTTTAACCAAAGAGACTGGAAACAAAAGGGAAGGTTCGTCCCTGGAAGCTGTATTTCTTTTCTCCCTGATCAGCATTGGCAGCTGTTCATTTTCTGCCTGAGTGAATTCAGAAGAAGTCAGTTACCTTGGAAGTGATGAATGTTATATGACGTTCGGCCATCCACTTTTTCTGTGGTTTAGTCTCGCCCTGACAGGAGAAGCCTGGATGTCTCTCTCGATCTGCTAACAATATTTCATTGAGTTGATTATTTATCATGTTTTTGAATTGAGGAGAAAAATAACCTACCACGAAATAAATATGGCAATTTTCTGATTAGGAAGGAAAAATAACATGTCATGTTTGTGAAATCGTAAGAGAACAGCCATCTCCTGCAATAAGCATCGTTAATTCTGAAAATAAATTTGAAAATTGTACATGGTGCCAGATTTAACAAAGGTAGCCCTGTGTTATATAAATAAGCAAGGTAAGAGGTCTCTTCACCTTTTGGTGTTCTTAAGTACATAATAGCTCCCTTCCCACATAAACACTGCCTTTTTAATTTCTTAAGTACATAATTATTTCACACTTAAAACATGAATATTTGACTTTGTCCAGTGCAGCGTGGGCTACAGTGTCTCTATATAATTTTGTAATATAGCTATGTTCACATGAAGCAGAGAAAGCACCTGAAAAGAGATGTAGAGACAGCTGTGTGTGGCGCTCTTGTTCCTATCCCATCTCTAATCCACTTTTTCTAGCCTAGAATGTTCATGAGGAGGGAGGGAAAGACTGGTGTGTGAACTGTTACCTCATCCGCAAACCAGTTCTAAGCCCCCTCTGAGCCCCCTCAGAGGGGCTTTCAGTTTTAATGTATATGAACTCAGTCCTTTCCACATGGACCTTAATACAGAATCAAGGGCTTTGCAGTATTGATCTAGGGCCTCCGCAGGAATGCACAATCTGCATTAGATCGATGGTTGGAAATACCAGTAGACTAGGTTAAACAAGTCTATCGGCATACCAGAGTAGGGCCTGCTTCAGAACACAGGAGGTGTGCAGAAGATACACCACCCATGTTCAGGACTACCAAGGGTTTCCATAGTGCCCCCCAAAATGCATCCTCCTTTTAAGCTGTAGATGGGGCTAATCTCTATCAGTGCTGTGGTTGGAACCAGTGGGCCTGACTGAGACCCATGTTTATCCTCTTCCACAGAATAAACATGTCTAGGTTTCTTACCCATTCCTCATAGGACTTAGTTGCTCTTCTCTAAACTTGCTCCAGTTTATCAATATTTTCTTTAATTTGGGGTGCTCAGAATGAACCCTGGCCAAAGTACAGAAGAGTGGGATAATGACTAGAAGCTGTGTTTCTCTTAAATCATCCCAGGTTGGCATTTGCCTTCTTTGTGGCTGTGTCATACTGCTGGCTCATGATTAGCTTATGATGTACTAGTATATCCAGATCCTTTATACAAATGCTGCGAATAAGCCAGCTTTCTCCCACTGTATATTTTGCCTTTTGTTTGTATTTACCTAGATGTAGGACTTTACACTTCTCCACGTTAAATTTCATTTCCCCCCCCCAACCCATTGTTCAAGTTTGTATAAATCCTTTTGAATCTTCTTCCTTTCTTCCAAAGTTCTCGTTATTCTTTCTACAGTAGCTTAGTATTATCTTCAAATTTGACCAATACCTTTTAACTTCATCATCCAGGATTGTTGTCACACCTAAGGTTTAATCCAGCTTCAGTCTACCTTCAGAGAAAGATAACACATCAGCAAAGTGATCAGTCATTTTCTTTCCATATTATCTGTCCCAAAGGTGAATTTTCACTGAAAGAAAACAGCTTGGGTAATTGGTGGAACACTTTGTAAGACAGGATTCTGGACTAGATGGGCTGTGGCCTGATCCAGCAGAGCTCCTCTTATGTTCTCTGTGATTTTCATAACCTTAATGGTCACTCTTTTTGCTATGATGGCCACTAACAATTATGGCTGATGGTCTGAGCACTATGGTTTGGCTAAATGCTAAGAATGGCTTTGTTTATTGTTGCATTGTGTGTGTTTTGGCCTTGGTCTCCATTATACTGGGATCCCATCTTGCTTTCTGTTCCAGAGACCCCTATCAACCTCTCTGGAGTACCATTAACCTATATTGGTCCATAAGAACATAACATAAGAGAGGCCCTGCTAGATCAGGCCACAGCCCATCTAGTCCAGCATCCTGTTGCACACAGTGGCCCATCAAATGCCCATGGGCATCTCAAGCAGAAACAAGGACAAACCTTTTCCTGCTCTCGAATCCCAGCAGATGGCCTTAGAAGTGTCCTGCTTCCCCCCCCCCAGCCTGAAAGATGTACTTAGGCCTCCATTCTAGTAGCCGTTGATACATCTGCCATCCACAAATTTGTCTAACCCTACCTTAAAGCCATCTAGACTGGTAGCTGTTACCACGTCTTCCGGCAGTAAATTCCATAGACTGATGACTCTCTGGGTGAAGAAGTACTTCACCTTGTCTGATCTGACTCTCCTACCCATCAGCTTCATAGAGTGCCCCCTGGTTCTAGTATTGCGCAACAGAGAAAAGAAATTTTCTCTATCCACCTTTTCTATACCACGTATGATTTTATATACTTCAATAAGGTCCTCTCTTAAAGGCTGTCTTTCAAGGCTGAAGAGGCCTAGACGTTGCAGCCTGATTTTGTGAGGGAGGTGTTCCTGCCCCTTAATCATTCTGGTTGCTCTTTTCTGCACCAATTTCCTGTTCAACAATATCCTTTTTGAGGTGTGGTGACCAGAATTGTACATAATAGTCCAAATGTGTCCTCACCATAGATTTATGAAAAGGCAAAATGACACTTGCTGACTTGTTTTCTATTCCCTTCCTAATTATTCCCAGCAATGATTTAGCTTTTTTTTTTTTTTTTGCTGCTCCCCCCTGGCTGACACCTTCATTGAACTGTCCACCAATCTTCATTGAACTGGTAGCCAATCAAACTATAAGGAACCACTGAGTTAGTTTTTTAGATTACTGAAATTGCATTTCTGTGCTTTCCCTAATCTCTGATTTTACTAAGGTGGTGAGTATTTGCGTAATACATTTTTTCACTAGACAGCAGCAGGAACCCAACAATGGCATTATATAAGGGAAGGGATGGGTGTATCACTAGCATCAGCGCATAGACAGACATCTGTTCCACGTTTTCAGCAATGAAGCATCAGTGCAGCTTCCATTGAAGCCTACATTCCTATTCTACAGCTAATGCATCAATTGATCTGGTTCACAGCCAGAAAATGGAATTAATGATGTTGATGAAGGGTCAGTTGTCGTTAAAGCACTCCAGCAAATATGTTTATGTGAGTGTTCTAATTGTTTTAATATCTCTTTATTGAAGCCGTTCTGTTTATCCAATCATCTGAAGAAGGAACTGGTCCCAAACATTGCCAATTCCAGTTATTAATTATAAACCATTCAGTCGATGAGCTAAAAAATTTATGACGATTTCCAGCCTGGTTTAGTCCCCCCCCTCTCCCACCCTGCAGCTGCCTGAAGCCTTGAGCAATTAGAATGTTAATTGAAATAAAACCCATTACAATACATTTGATGAAATAAAATTTAAGAATAAGGGCATTTTAGGTTAAGCTTGTTTCACTTGTTAAAAGACTATTGTTGGGTGCATGTCTTTTATTTTTTTTTCAAGTACTGATATATAAGTCAGCAGGGGAAAAAAACCCACCTCCCAGCATAATCAGACTCCTGTTAGGCAGCGTCTATGCAAGACGTGGTATTGTAGTTGTAAATGTCAGAAAGTGGTAATAAGTGGCTTAACTAACAAATGTGTTACACGTAAATGGATTAACAAGGGGGGATATTTGGCTTTGTATTTAGTAATACATCCCTAATCTGCAATGCTTTTAGGAGATTATGCATGCAAACACTGAACAATAAACACACGAAATGCCGCAGAGTCCTCTCGAATGCTGGTACAGCTGATACAAAGGCAGCATTATCAATAACTCAGTGGGGATAATAAACCTCTGGAATGCCTCAGTTTGAAAGGAGTGTGTGTGTGCACATACATAAGTGTTCCATAATGCAATCACACTGTTGTACCGTGCGCCCTTTCCAACAATCACAGCTTATGAAAGCACAGAAAGTCATAACATAGATGCTTGGTGGTGGTCATGGTCAGCAACATGACTGGCATCTGTTACAATTACAACATTTTCCTTTGAACCCTTGGAACCTACCTTTAGTTTAAGGGACCTTTCCACATTTAGTGGTAATCTGATACCCCTCTTGCTATGGAACAGAGAAGCCTGGGCCACCACTCGTAGGCTCTGTCCGCATTAGGCGGAGCGTGTAGCAGACTAGGCAATCCAAAATGCCTGCCTGTGCACCTCACTGTTAATATTTAATGTTGAGAATAGGACTGGCTGCTAGGCAGGGAGGTTCTCCTGTGAAGGCACCTGCCCCTCGAGTTGGGGGGGGGGGACTAAGCAGTGTGCAGGATTCCACAGAGGATCCCTGTTTACTCATCTGCTGTTTGTCTCCCAAGGCAGGAGATGGTTAAGATGGAAGAGAGAGAGGGTGGTTTTTTTTTTTGTGTGTGTGTGTGTGTGTTTTACCTTCCTCCCTTCCCCAGTTTTTATCTCATGGAGACCAGTAGCAGGGATCATCCATAATCTTCGCTGTCCTTAGAGATGGTGAAAATAATGCACATGTCCTCTGGCTGACAGCAACAGCAGCCCTTTGTCACTTCGAAAGAAACACCTTCTACTCTCTCTGTGTTTGCCTCTCATGATCCAGCTTAAAAAACAAACGAATGAACAATCAGTCTGTGATTACACCTTCACTTTAAACCTTCTTCAGTCCGTCTTCAGGTCTGGTGCCTCACACCTTCTCATTTCTATAGATTTTATGTGTAGACTTTCCACAATTTGGACTTTCCTGAATAGAAAGTTCAAAAATAAAACAGATAGAAATGAAAAGCTGTGAGCCATTGAGGAGGAGGAGGAAGAAGAAGAAGAAGAAGAAGAAGAAGAAGAAGAAGAAGAAGAAGAAGAAGAAGAAGAAGAAGAGTTGGCTTTTCTACCCCGCTTTTCTCACCCATTTAAGAACTGACAAAGCTTTCTTATTCTTCTCCCCACAACAGAACACCCTGTGAGGTAGGTGGGGCTGTGAGAGCTCCAAAGAGAACTGTGACTAGCCCAAGGTCACCCAGCTGGCTTCATGGGGGAGGGTGGAATAGAACCTGGTATTCCCAGATAAGAGTGCGGCTCCCTAACCACTAGATCAAACTGGCCTGAAGAACTGAAGATCAACTGAAGGAGGTTTAAAGTAGGAATGTGCACTAATATTTTTTAAAATTCAATTTGTATTCGATTGATATCAAATTGAATGCAATAAAATTGGTATTCGTTCAAATAGATCCCCTTCGAATGTGGTAGGATCTGTATTCGACATGAATGTTCAATCCCGTTTGAAGCTTCAAACAAATTCCATATGAGGCTTCATACGAATGTATCAAAACATTCTATTTGAATTGAAATTTCATTCTTCAAATGCGCCAACATTCGATTCAAATTTGAATGTCTGAATTCAACCAAATCTGTATGAATTTTGAATGTCACAAAATATTTGTGCTCATCCCTAGTTTAAAATAAAGGTGTGACCATGGCCTGAGAAGAAGAAGTATGGTTTAGTGGGCAAGCTGGCACTTTGAATGAAGAACTACTCTGCAAAAAGTATACATTTTGGATGATTTTATGCAAGCCTAGCATATTGTTCGATTTTAAATCTGATCTCTTCTCCAGGGAGATGTCTTAAAGGTAGATTATTATTTATCTGGTGTAGCAACTTTCTAAAATAGGTATGAGTTTCTTAGACAAACATTGTTCCTTCTTTATGAGGACCAGCTTCAGGGCAGAAGGAAGGAGAAAATGACCTTTTAAAGATCCTTTATAGTCCAACATAACATGATTCAGTGTCACCTTAATTAGTTTCTGAAGCATTACTTTTCCTCATTTTCTAATTGGGGCAGGTTAATCATGAAAACCTGGCTGACAAATGTGTTGTAGCAGGCTTCACTTTGATACTTGCCTCGTTGATAAGTGGACAGGTAAAATATAATTAGCCCCCAGATCCTTCCTGCTTATTTGTATTGTGGGAAAAATGAGGCACCTGGAACCCCCCAAAGTCATCAGCTTACCTTTTTAGAAAGGTAATTGGGTTTATTTTAAAGTGGATCCAGAATCTCTGAGGCGGTAAAGAGAGAGAATTAAGAGACTTGCAAGGTTTGTTATATGTTTTTCTTGCAGGTGTTATTCTTTGTAGGATCTCAAAATGTGTTGCAGGATTTAAACTCATAGCATGGCGCTTCCTTTCAATGGGTTTAGGAAGTTCTGTTTTGTTTTTTTCCTTCCATGTTTATCCTAAATTCAGTTTGAAGTATTGCTCATCAGCAATACAGTTAAGCCAAAATGTTACACACTGACAACATGGTGCCCCCTGAATCTGCTTCCTGAAAACATCTGTAGTTGCATCATATTTGTTGTAGAGACCATGTTTCCTCCTTCCCTTTTGGAAACAAAGTCAAACAGCAACATGTGCAACCACATATCCAACCACAAGAAATGGTGGAATAGGAACATGAGCCCTATTTAAAGCACCTGTTCTTTCAAAGGATCTTCCAGATTGGCTGTAATGTGCTTTCTTCATGCTACTTATCCACAGTTATACTGTACATGCTCTGGTAACCTCTAGATTGGACTATTGTAATGCACTGTACAGAATGCAGCTGCTAGGTTATTGACTAGGACAGTTGGCTGGATGCCGATTCGCTACCGAGCCCAATTCAAGGTGTTAAATTTAACTTATAGGGCCCTGAATGACTTTGACCTCAAATATCTGAAGGAACGCCTTCTGCCATATCAACCTGCCCGTGCCTTAAGATCTGGAGGAGAGACCCTCCTGGTTGTCCCACCACCTTGAGCAGTACAATGTGTGGGCTTCCAGGAAAGGGCCTTCTCAGTGGTGGCCCCTGGACTATGGAATAATTCCCCCTTGTGGTGCATCAGGCTCCATCACTGTATACGTTCAGGAAGGCAGTGAAGACACACCTCTTTGCCCTGGCCTTCGGCTAAATGGAGACACTCTCTGTCTTCCCACTTGTAACCACTAGTAGTTATTTGCATATACTGTTATTTTAATATAGATTGTTTACTGTTTTAATGTATTGGATTTTAAATGCTGTTACCGCCTCCCCCCCCCTTAGACCTTCAGGTATATGGTGGGATAGAAATATAAATAATACATAAATACCTTAATATAGGCCTGAGCAGATTATTTTACTGTGTTGCCATAAGTGTGGCTGGTGCTTGATAATGGGCCTTTCCACACTTACCTTAAAACTGCTCTTGCAAAGGGTCCAGGGGCCTCCCCCCCCCCACATTCTTGTGTAGTCCAATGGAGGCCCCACCTAATGCCAGTGTGCTGCATACACCTTGGCAGGGGATATCCTGGACTAGGTGATATCTAGTAGCTGTTCACCTGGATCACAGAGGCCTGTGAACGCATCATATAATTCTGGGTTCTGGTTTAGTGGGGTAGGAAAGTTCACTACCGAAATGAGTCCCTCAAGGTTTCTGTGGCCAGGAGCTTTTGTCACTGACCACCATAGCTCTCAGAGTTGGCTCTGAAGATCATGCAGGCTTTGGAGCTGGTGCAAGGGCTGGCTTGGAACAGCTGTCCACATATGGACAGCCTTTTTCCAGGACAGTTGGGTTGCTCAGCTTGTGGACCGCTCCAGTTGTTCTGGTCTCTCTGAAGTGGTTCATGCAGGGTAACTGCAAAAATGAATTAGGTTCTCTCCTCTGGTTTATGGGACTAAGATTATAGTCTCTAACTTTCAGGCTCACCTTGAATGCTGAATAGTAGGATAGAATGGGCTGCCAGGTAATCCCTCTTCATAGCTACCATTGGGTGAGACCATTCTTCTGCCAGAGTTCTAGTAACCAAAGAAGCCTCAGAAATCCTATCAGTTTGCTTATTTGCTGAGTCTGGTGTTTATTCATTATTCATTATTGTACTTTGTGCATGCTTTTTTTTTTTTTTTTTTTTTTAGTTTCAGTTTCCATGATAAGGACAGCCCAACTTGTTTTCTTTCCCAGAGGCCTATACCCTGCCAAAGCTGACTTGGGGAACATCTAGTCTGGTTGCTACTTTTCACAGTGGCAAATCAATTGAATTTGGAAGCCAATAAGCAAGGGTTAAGTTCACATTTTGCAAGTCCCCCAGCAACTTCATTTGGTCTATTTCCATTTACCATTGAAGATCAGGAACAACATGATCCACCCCAAGGCTGGGAGAAATCACTCTAGGCTGGAAAAATGCTGTCTGCACAGCAGTAGCTGTTCCAGACTGGCCCCTGTACTGGGGCCAAAGTTTGCATAAGTACCAATGGCTAAGATTAAAAATTTGTGGCCTTGGAACCTTGGGGGGGGGGTCCCCCCTGTAAACTGGAACATGGAGGCACACACATTCTGCAAGCCTCTTTGATCCAGATCAGACCCCACTAGCACCCTGGTGGACCAGCGATTCACCAGCGATCTGAATCTGGAGCATACCAGCAGAGGTAGTGTGACACCCACTTTGCCTTTTTGTCATTGGCAATGAGTTTCTCATTTCACACGGTATCTCCTGAAGACCCTTGAGCAAAGGGTAGTGTAACTCATGCTAGAAGATGGGATGTCCTGGTCCCATTAATCAGTAGAGGTTCCTTTCTTGCAAGTTCCTTAAGAAAATGTTGGTTGTGACCTTAATACCTGTATGTATTTGTCTTGGGTCTGAATTTTGCATATATGAACAAGAAGTTTAGATGAATCTAGACTCCATTTATTTATTTATTTTTACTATTCATACCTCTCCCGTTACCTGCCTCTGTTTATGTTTTACTTCTTTGATGTTCTATCTGTATTGGAAATGGGAGTAACTGATAGGAAAAAAACATTATAAGAGTGAGTGCTACACATAATTATTTTCGGTTTTAGAAAGGTGTTTGTTTTGCGGGAGGGGGGTTGCATTATACAGTGGTCCCTTGTACAGGAAACGGTAACAAAAAAGTGGTCCTCATAGAACGTTTATGTATTATTTATAAGCTTATTTACAACCAAAATTTAAGGAGAAATGAAATGCATACTGTCTATCCTATTCTAGCAACTTCCCTCCATATGATTCATATTTTCTGAACTTGGATCAGCTATCTCTTCAAATCTGCAATAGTTTCTAACACGAGATTGTTTTCTTCAAACAGAGCATTACTCTCCATAAAAATGACAACCACGTGGAATAAATTCCCCTCAAAAAAAAAAAAAAATTAGCAGATAATTTCTTCAGCAGGAATAGCTCTCTGCTTTCTGCCATATTGGTTACCAGAATTCTCCTGGGAAAATGCTGATGGTTGTGGTAGCCTCCAGAACCCGATAGTTGTCAAACATGGGTTTGATTTCTTTGTATTTATGGATCTTTGTATTGAGTGGAAGACTTGTGTTCCGTCCTTTTACTGAAAGCTGTACTGCTCAATGCACTTACCAACAAACCAATCAAATCAAACAATGAAGACACCTGAACTTAAATTTGTCAAACCTGATCAAAGGAAGACACACCCTCCATTAACCGTCAAGCCAAATTAGCCCATATAAAAACCCTCAAGTGAAATATCTGTCGGAGTACTTATTTGTTTATTTATTTTAACTGGGGGAAAAGACCCAAGTTAATCTCCTAAGGCAAGATGCTCCATTAACTTTTGAAATAGGGAGGGAGAGGAAACTGCTTTGCAGTCATGGTAGGTATTTTTAAGATGTGTGGAAAGGAAAGGATTTCTTTCAACAGCAGTTTCCCCCTTTTTGTATATCTATTAAAGGCACATAACTGCTCTGATACCTTTTCCAAAATCAGCCCACTGTAGGGGTATGTGAAAATAAATGTCTCCAAGAACTTGTGAAATTCAAGGGGTATTGGAAGTGAACGAGTTTCCAATATTTTCCAGCACCATGTGGCTGATCTTCCTTAAAAACAAACAAACAAAAAAACCATTCTTTTATGGAGATTTCCATTTATATCTTCCATTAGTCAGAATGTGTATAGGGATGGGGTAGACATTTCCTATCAGCTGGAGTTTGGGATGGTTTGGGGGACTATTTCTTAATTTTATTTTGTTTTCTTGGTTTTAAGGGATGTGTGATCCACACAGAGACCTTTAAGGTAAAGGATGGGATACAGATATTTTGAAATAAATGAATAGAATTTTGAGAAATTCAGAACGACTTTGGAGATCTGACCTGTTCCATAGGGCATGTGGATTTACTTTGTTGGTAGTATTATGTTCTGTTTTCCCCAGTTATTCAATCCTAGGGTGCCATTTTTCCTTTAGTGCACCACTACTGTGACTTTGTAAACACACTCAGAACTGCATTCACTACTAATACAGCCACCCCTTGTACAGCATGGTTTTGCTTGTATATAGTTCACAAAATACACTTTCACTTGTTTAAGGCTATCCTGAAAGCTTTCAGTAATACCATTTGACTTGTAAGGTACTGTTGGGGTAATTCAATCTCAGAGTAGGAATGATTACTGTGAAGATGCCCCAGATGGTTAAGAAGAATGTAAGACTAGCCCTGCTGGATCAGGCCACAACCCATCTAGTCTAGTGTCCTGCGGCCCACAGTGGCCCACTGATTGCTTCAGGACACTCTCAAGCAGAGAACCAAGGCAGAACCTTCATGTGCTCTCAGATCCCTGCAAACAGCCTGTAGAAGCAAACCTGCCTGTTTCCCCATTCTAGAAGCCAATAAGAATTGAGTTCCATTCAGCATGGAAGGGATGGCATGTCATTCCCATACCAAATGAAATTATAGAGCTCTGGAACATGTACAGTGTACTGGGTTAAAGATCCAGTCCACAATTAGTGTATCTTGCCCAAGAATTTGGTTTTGCATACATTGTTCTTTCTATAGGCTGCAAAATGGTTGAAAATTCTAAATCTTCCTGCATTATCTCTGTGCCCACTTGTTTCTGATTTAAGGCACAACAGTAATGTTTTCCACAGCAAGAGGCGGACAGGATGCCCTTGGAAAAAAAAATAACCTTCCTTTGGATTCCACCTTGTAAAATGGGAATAATGAGGTCGACCTGCCTAGCAGGAATAATATGAGAGGGGAACATCATAATGATCACAAATTTCCTCCAAAGGATAGAGCTGTAAATATGGGAACTATTACCTAAGGGTTGCAAAATCGTGGTTGGGGTACCCAAACACTAATTTATACTCTTTCAAAATAATAATAAAGAGCTGTGGTTCCCCCCCTTTTTTTACAGCCTTTGCCCCTTCCGTTCCAGTATTTATCTGCCCAGTTTAAATTCTGTGGTACATGATAGAAAGAGAGGGTGTAACATCAGTAAATGCACCTGGTATGGTTTCCTTTCCTACTGTGCAAATTGATTTCTTTGAATTTCTCTTTAAATTGATGCTCCAAAGCTCTTCCCTGAAATTGGGGGGTTTAAAGAGCTGTTGAGTACAATGGTGGAATGTGAAATTGTGTGGCGGGACACAGAAAATGTCTCTTAGCCCAATTTAGTTGGCCGTAGATGAGGACTGACATTATAAATTTGTGTGTATAGGAAATCCTCATTAAAGTGCAAATGTCCTTTGACACTACTAGGTAAAATAAAGGAGAGGATATTGATATCAGGGTGGGTGGGTAATTTTCTGTTGGTGCAACGGCTAGTTCTGCTATTTCTTTGAACTTCAGTTTCACTTAAGTTTGCGGTGTGCTGCCCAAGAGCATTTTTTTCATTCATTTATGAGCACCCAAAGGCAACCAGGTAAAAAGTGCAAGAAATAAACATTCCTAAATATTTCCACCTGGAGTTAGAATAGAACTCTCACTACTCACAGATTTTTATTTTTATGCAAATCTTTGTGTAGCACTGCTAAAAACCAAGTCAACTGACTCCCTTTCTAAGGATGATTCCATACTGACCAGTGTGCTGGACCAGCAAATGTACTAGGAACCTCCCTTCCACATGCTGGGGTGGGTTAAGGGAGGCCATGTGTGGTCCAGTATACTGACCAGTGCAGAATCACCATAAGGGTATTTCCATACTTACCTTAGGTGGACCACTCTAGTGAGACTGGATCAGCTAGAGAAGGCCACTAGTTGGAATGGTCCATGTGCATTGGAACAAAGCTACCCACATTTGGGTAGCTGGGCCTGAAACTAACACAAATGTTAGAGCCAGTCTCCAAAACTTCCAATGGCCAGGAATAAAGGTTCCTTTCCTTCAGGTCCCTAGGGGACCTTTATTCCTGTCCATTGAACTGCTTTAGATGCATGCTAAATAGGTCCTCCTGGGAAACCAGAACATGGAAGTGTGTGCCTTCTGTACCACTCCATGTCCAGTTTAGCAACACCTAGACCACCAGTAGACCTGTTTAAAAAAGGTGTAAATTGGACTAGGCAGCCATTTTGGGCCACCTAGTCTGGTCTATGTTTTGCCCAGTGGGGGCAGAGCATACTAAAAGTGGGAAGTGTTTCTCATAGTGAGCCAGTTTGGTCTAGTGGTTAGGGAGCCGGACTCTTATCTGGGAATACCGGGTTCAATTCTGCCCTCCCCCATGAAGCCAGCTGGGTGACCTTGGGCTAGTCACAGCTCTCTTTCTGAGTTCTCACAGCCCCACCTATCTCACAGGGTGACTGTTGTGGGGAGAAGAATAGAAAAGGTTTGTCAGGCGCTTTGAGTCCCCATAAATGGGTGAGAAAAGTGGGGTAGAAAAGCCAATTCTTATTATTATTACACTTCACCAGCATGCCGAAGGAAGGCCTCTGGACCTCAGAGCCAGTTTAGGAGTTGGACTGTTATCTGGGAATACCAGATATCTGTGGTAGAGCTGCCAAAAAGGCTCTGTTCAATAATTTCCTCCTCCTTTCTCCTTGGCTTATTTAGGACAAATAACCTGGTATGTAGGTTTCTGCTGTGAGGCATATGACTGAGGCTGAGAAAAACTACCTTTCCTTCCTCTAAGGAGCAGCACAGGTTTCAAAAGAAAAGGGGGGGCCTTATTAAAAAAGCAAAGTAATTTTACAAAATATAGTAGCATGGAAATTAGCGTAGCTTGCTTCAGACAGTTCTCTGATAGAAAGAAGGTGACCCTCCACCATTTCCGCACAGGACCTTGGTCCCAATCAAGGGCCCCTGTGGTCCTCCTCTGGGCCTCACCAGTCTGTGAAACCCTCTCTGTCTGTCTTAGACAGACCTAATTCCAGTTAGGGAAGCTCTGATAGCACAACAACTCATGGACCAGCAGGCCACAATCTCAAATAAGAATTTAAACAGTGCAGAGATCGACCTCTACGCTTAGGACTACCAGGGGAGTGATAATGGTGGCATGAAAAAGTGCACCCCAAAATGCATCACCCAGAGGCTCTGAGGCTGGAATATTGTGTTCCTAGCCATTGGAGGCCTTGATGTGTGGACTTGAAGGACATATTGGTTTTGAGGCCACAGTGTGGGCTGATCTGGATAAGCGCTGTTGTGCAGATGGCATTGATTCATCCAGGCCTTCTCCAATAATGGGCTACCATGAAGAAAGGCCCTTAATTACAACAAATTTAAGTGCACTGTGTGTGTGGGGGGGGTTCCACTAAGATATCCAGATCTAAGGAATGGGTCCTTCAACTAATCTGGATCTAGTAGATCCAGATTAAGGAAGGTACCTGATCCATCCCCATGGACGGTGCAGCACCCAATAGCAATGGGTGCTAGCCTGCCCATAATGGAAAGCCTGGAGCACCCATGTGGCAAATCCGGATTGACCCATGTGGGGCCTGCCCATCACCTCAGGTTTTGGGGGGGACAGGGGGCGCAATCTCCATAGATGCTCTGGAGGTTCTTCGAAGATTCTCCAGAGCGATCTGCCACAAACTTCAAAGGTTCTCCAGAGCCTTTGACAAAGGGCCGTAGGATTGGCATTGCTCTCGCATGGGGTCCTCTTTAGAGCCTGTGCTATTTTTTGGAGCCAGCTTCAGAGCCAGCTTTGGAGATTGTGCAAGGCTTTGGAGCTTTGGGTTTCGGAGCATTCCCCCGTGATGGTGCCATAAAAACATTTAATCTAAAAATATAAATTAAATACCATATAAAGCAATGCAAATCCTCAGTGAAATAACCCACAAACTCTTGCAAGGCAAGCAGTAAGAAGTAGGGATGTGCACAGATGTGTTTTTTGGATTCAAATTCAAGTCGAATTGAATATCCAAAGATCTGATTTGATTAGAATGTTGAGAATCCGAATGCAACAAAATCCGATTTGAATTGAATACATTTGAATCTACCTGTTTGCATGTTAGGTTTGAATCTGAAGATACGAACGTCGACAACATTCATATATGAAGATATGGATGTTGACAACATTTGTATGTGTTATAGGCTTCCTTACACATTTCATACGCATCCTGTTTCATCCCATATCCATCCTGTTTTGTCCTGTACTGTCAGCTGAAATGCGTACAGATATGTATGAGATTTTTACAGATATGTACGTAATACATATATATCTATATATTTGAACATTTAAATTCAAATGTGTAGGCATTCTATTCGAATTTGAATGTCCACATTTGATCAAATTCTATCAAATTTTGACTGTTTAAAACATTCATGCACATAGTAAGGAGGAGGTAACCATCAGAAACCGGGGTTAAGTGGTGCACTCATTCTTTTTCTATTTATAATCTCCAACTTTTCAGTCTACAGCACAAGGAAATGTAACCTCTGGGAGACCTCTCTTGGACATCTTTATCATTTTGGCCTGACTGTAGCTTCTGCTGCCATATGTTAAGAGATCAAGGGCAAATCCCCTTATGTATTATAACCAAGGTTATTCTGAAGTCCATTGCTGTGGAAGTAATAGGTCTAGGGTTTTTTCCCCAGCTTTTTTTTTTTTTTTGGCCTTAATCAAAGAAATTATTGTGCATTACTAATGTTGTTCATTATATTGAATTATAGATTAGGATTTCTCTTAGAACACCTGTCATCCTTAATCCTAGCTATATAGAGCTAGTAGAATCAGTACCCTAACTAATGAATGTCATTGTTTAGAGGTAATGAAATGTGTTATTTCTAATATTACATTGGAGCAATGCTAAGTTGGGTGTGTGGATGGTGCATTTGGTGTCTTTATCGTCTGATCACTCTAAATTCCTTTTGAATTCAACAGATTAGTGTTCAGGTTATTCCTTAAGAGTTTATTAGTGGGAGTTATCACCCTCCTACTGTCACAAAGTAAATTTTCATGTAAAAAATTGGGAAATCCAGAATTAGGCTTTCTTCAGCTATTCTGGGGAAATGCAAATCATTCACAGTGTGGGAAAATGTGGATAGAGAAAAATTATTTTCTCTGTTGCACACAGCCCTAGAACCAAGGGACACTCTATGAAGCTGATGGGCAGGAGAATCTAGTGGTTAGGGAGCCGGACCCTTATCTGGGAATACCGGGTTCAATTCCACTCTCTCCCATGAAGCCAGCTGGGTGACCTTGGGCTAGTCACAGCTCTCTCCTGAGCTCTCACAGCCCTACCTACCTCACAGGGTGTTTTGTTGTGGGTAGAAGAATAGAAGGTTTGTCAGCCACTTTGAGTCCCCTCAAATGGGTGAGAAAAGCAGGGTAGAAAAGCCAACTCTTCTTCTTCTTAAGACTGACAAAGGGAAGTATTTTTTTCACCCAGAGGGTCATCAGTCTAGGGAATTTACTACCAGAAAAGGTGGGGAGAGCAACCCACCTTAAGAAGGGGTTAGACCAACATCAGTGGCTACTATAACAAATGCCCAGGTACTGAGTCCAGGTTGGAGACAGGCAAGATGCCTCTTCCAGGCAGCCGAGGGCACGTGAAGATTTTGGCTTTGTTTTCTACTTGGGAATGCCGAGAAGCAATTGGTGGTCCACTGTGTGAGACAGGATGCTGGACTAGATGGCCTGTGGCCTGTTCCTGTTCTTATAAGGTGACTGCTGGCTGAACAGAAAAGAAAATGGTGCCAGACTGTCAGTTTCCACCAAGAGGCAGACTGTCCTCTGTAATGACTTTTCCTAGAAAGCCCGTCACAGTATTAATCCTTTGTCTCATCTGTTAGCAGCCGCTCACATAGCAGAAAAGGTAGGCTGGCAAAAGGAGATGGGGGAGACTTTGATCAGAGCCTAGTCATTGATCTTTGCAAGCCGTGTTTTGATCTGCAGGCTTCCATAATCTGGGTCAAAAAAACCCTCAGGCTTCCTCCTTTCCCTCCAACCTGTGAGCTCATCTGCACAAGTTCAGCTGTCACATCCTTCTCTTAAAATGATGAAGGAGTTATATATTATGTGTGTGTGCATTTATGACGAAGGGGAAAATCACGGAACAACAGCACATAATAATATATTAATGCTGATAGTCTTTGAATTGCCCAGGTAGTGGATAACGCATGACCAGCTAGATGTAACTGAAGAAGCCGGAAAGTTTCATGCATGCCTGTAACATTGTACAATCCTCCAAACTGGTGAGGCAGTTTGGTCTAATGGTTAGGGAGTTGGACTCTTATCTGGGAATACCGGGTTTAATTCCACACTCCTCCACGAAGCCAGCTGGATGACCTTGGGCTAGTTACAGCTCTGAGCTCTCACAGCCCCACCTACCTCACAGGGTGACTGTTGTGGGGGAGAAGAACAGAACGTTTGTCGGCCACTTTGAGTCCCCTGAAATGGGTGAGAAAAGCAGGGTAGAAAAGCCAATTCTTCTTCTTCTTCCATTGAGACACTTTGCCATTGCTTCCCCATTTCGCTAGACATGGCTTGCATCATCAGTTCTAATTTCACCTTATTGAAATGGACTTAAATGGGGATTTAGTAGAATAAAAATGGATGTAAATTAATTCTTCTCCCTGAATAGCCTCGTGCCAAGAGCATCATTCACAATCAGTTGGTTTTGGTCAACTTAATCATTCAGAGTGTGTCAGAAATTTGCTTAAGTGACTCTCATCAAACTGTTAGCTTGACAGGGCAGCGGTAAGAGTTTTAAACCATGAGAAACACAGACATTCCAATAGTGCTGCTGCTGCTTTTCCTTTAAAAAAAAAGTTTGCCAGATCCTAGAGAGCTTTCTGGACTAGATATACCTTTCACCTACTGGTTAATGGCTGCTTCCAGTGTTAGTGAAATGTTAAGGGCACAAAATAGCTTAACAAGAGGAGACAGGGCAGCTGTTAGAATTACACACTTTTCTATAACCCTTGGAAAGGTTGGGAATACACTTGCCCTTCTGATACAACTAGAGTATAATGTTGACAGTAGAGTTTCTCACAATTGGCAGTGGTGTATTTTAGAAGCATTTATAGAATAATGTTTATGTGCCTGGACCTGACATTGCTGACCCTTGATTATCCTTACCTGTATCTATTAGAAGAAATTGGCTTTTGGTTTCAGCTGTACAGGTATTGTAGAGGTGAGAATCTGCTCTTTGAAGTGATACCAGATCACAAATCGAGACTATCTACTTAGTAGAAGATTTTTATACTGTTTTCTCTTTTAATACAAAGTTCTGAAGGGCTTAATGATGTAAATACAAAAATGACTTAAAAACTGTAAGAATTAGTTGTTAAAAATGGCATTGAAATATAGGGCGTAGGGATGTACATGGATATTCGTAACATTCGAAATTCAGACATTTGAATAGAATGTTGGCACATTCAAAAATGGACATTCGAACTCAGAATGTTCTGATACGGTCATATGAAGCTTCGCATGGGATTCGTATGGGATTTGTATGCGATCTGTATGCTATTCGTATGCATTCATATATAGGATATGTATGCTATTTGTATGCATTTGTATGGGATCCATATAGGATTCATATGCTATTTGTATGTATTTGGTCTAGTGGTTAAGGAGTTGTACTCTTATCTGGGGTAGAAAAGACAACTCTTCTTCTTCTTGTATGGGATCCATATGGGATCCATATGCTATTTGTATGCATTTGTATGAGATCTGTATGCTATTCATATGCATTCATATATAGGATCCGTATGCTATTTGTATGCATTCGTATGGGATTCATATGGGATTGAACATTCATATTGTATATGAATCCTACCACATTTGAAGGGGATCAATTTGAATGAATATAAATTTTCTTGCATTCAATTCAATACAAATCAAACCTGTAGGTTACGAAATTGTTTGCACAACAGGTGCCTGGGTAAAAAGATATCTAAAAAATGCAGTAGTAGACAACTCTTGAGCATCATAAGGGAGACTGTTCCAGAGGATAGATGCTTCCAGTGAGCCAATTTTGTCTAATGGTTAAGGAGCTGGACTCTTATCTGGGAATACCGGGTTTGATTCCACCCTCCCCCATGAAGCCAGCTGGGTGACCTTGGGCTAGTCACAGCTCTCTTCTGAGCTCTCACAGCCCCACCCACCTCACAGGGTGTCTGTTGTGGGGAGAAGATTAGAACCTTTGTCAGCCGCTTTGAGTCCCCTTAAATGGGTGAGAAAAGTGGGGTAGAAAAGCCAACTCTCCTCTTCCTCCTTCTCCAGGGGATGGGAAGGAAAGTGCAAAAATGCCCCTGGTTCAATAAGGGAACTGTGGGTCTCTCTTCCGCACTGCCTGTGGAGTCTAATGGAGTCTCTGCTCCCTGATAGGATGCTCCATCTGCACAGGACATGACAGGGTCCAGAGTAGAACAGGCTTCACGAGCCAACGGAATGGCTGCCTCATCTGGTATACTAGTAGAGCTCTTTAAAGAGATTCGCTGGCTTATAAGTGCTGGTAAACCAGACCAAAGAGGCATGCGGACAGTGCACACCTATGTGGTCTGATATACTACAGAGGACCCAGTTTGGCAGCACAACAAAGCATGGTGCCAAAATGGGTCAGAGCGTTCAGAGCTGTTCTTGTTCCTCACCAGCTGAAAATGTTGTTCAGAGACTATTCCAGCCAAGTAGGTACAAATCCAGCCAATGGTTCTCAAGACTATCCCTCCAGATGTTCCTGAACAACAACTCCCAGCATTCCCCTGTCAGAATTATGTAGCAATTGGCATGGAATGCTGGGAATATAATAATGCAAACTGTTTAGGAAAATCTGGAGGACCAAGAGATGTGAACAAAGGCTGCTGTGTCAGATGCGGTATAGGTCTGATCCAGCAGGGCATTTCTTTTATTCTGATCACCTCTTTCTTTTCCTCCTGCTCTTGTTTCTTCAACTGCTGTTTTTAAACAAAGATTGTGGCCCCTAACAAGAAGAAGACATGACAAATGAGAAAATTAGAGCAAATTGGACTTGCTGTTGTTTATTTTAAGTACTTTGTTGGATAATGCAATCTCATTTAGAAACCCCTTATTATAGAGATAAATGAGAATAGAAAGATAACTTTGGTAATTACTCAGTGCAACAAATATTCAGCCATTCAGCACATTTAATGGTTTGGAAAACGTATAATATTTCCACTAAAATGGTGAATTAAAAACAAACAAACTACGGTTTAATCGGTGTCTGTCTGAAAAGAATAAATTTAGACTTTAGTGTAGAACTCCATCCAGACAAAGAGGCGACATCCACAAATCAGGAATGTATCATATTTCTGCAATACCTTTTTAGAAATAAATAAATAAAATGATTCCCCCCACCCCATTCCTTTCCCTTCCCTTCAGGGAAAACACAGCTCAGTGAAGAGTAATTCTGCTTTCTTCAGTTTGGTTTGCATTGGAAGGTACCAAAGAATAGCTCAGTATCATATCTTGGTCTGCTAAGAGAAATGAATCAAATTATCTCGGTTTCACTTAACTCCTTTTTTTCCTGCCTTTCCGTAAAAAAAAGTTCAAGCTGGCTTATAATTAGAGTGGAAATATTCAGCAAGATTCTGAATTTGAAAGTGTGAAAAAGCAAAAATGTGAATCACCTTATTGAACCTTGACATTTATCCATGTTTTATTGGAGTTTCTTTTTGTCCCTAAAGTATTTATCAGAGCACCAAGATAATGTGCACATTTTTCCAGTAATTCTCTTGAAGTGCACAACCATAGGGATGGAAGATAATGTTTTATGATCTACTTTTTGTACTACACCATGTTCATTTGGGTTGTGGTCACACCTTCACTTGAAATAAACCTTCAGTCCACAATGGTCACAACTATTCATGTCTATCCATTTTATTTGTGGACTTTCTGTCACTTAATGTAGTGGATTTAGACTGGAGTCAGATCACTTGTCAGTCTCAGATAATAGCTGGGCGGCCACTCAGACAAATAAATCCAGAGACAAAATATTTCTTTCCTCAGTGGAACGTTCAGCAACTTTATTTCAGAACTTCTCTTTAAATAGCAAACTAAAGACAAAAACTTTGTTCAACACAGAGCTATTTTTATAGCCCACAAACTGCAAGTCATGAGGTTTCAGAATTATGTCATCTAATTACTGCAACAGCATGAAACTAAATCACAAGACTCTGAGTCACAAGATTCTGAGTCATGGGTTGCTGACTCATTGTGACTCTTCAGTTCCTGACTAACAATTCAAACTGTTTGACACTTTCCTCATTGGGAAGTCCAAATGGAGGGTAGAAAGTGCACAAATAAAATGGAAAGAAATGAAAAGGTGTGAGTGTTGTGATTATTTATTTACATTTTTATCCCACCCTATACCTGAAGGTCTCCAGACGGGTAGCAACATCTAAAATCAAACATCATTTAAATCAATAACAGCATCTGCCAGTGGAGAGAAAAGTGTGTCCCCATTTAGCTGAAGGCCAGGGCAAAGCAGTGCGTCTTCACTGCACTTCCTAAATGTGTACAGTGAAGGTGACAGACACACCTATTTCCCCTTGAGATGGACTGAAGGGAGGTTTAGTGTAAAGGTGTGACCACAGCCCTGATCTTACTAAATCTGGATGTTGAAACTATCCCATCTTCACTTTCTCAGGAAATTCTCCCCAAGAAAAGAAGGGGCAAATTTGCCCTAAATCACCCAGTCATTCACATGAACATGTGTTACGGTATAAGAAAGAATGTGCAAAGACATCGTGGTAGATTCATGTGGACAGAGGTAGACAATCTATGGACCTCCAGATATTCTCAGACTACAGCTCCCACAATGTCTTTCCATTGACTATATTGGCTGTGATCATTTAAATTTTAGCTCAGTGTGTAGAACAAAGAAGCATCTCTTATTTCCTAAGAAAGATGGCAAGACAACCTCAACTGAAAGGCATGGAAAATTGCTTCCATTAAGTGTGTTCAGGCTGGACCAAAAAGTCTTAACTGGCAAAATATTTCTTCAGCAAGTAAGGTGGAAAGTAAAGTAAAAGGATTTCCTAAAGACAGAAGGGTTTCAAGTCACTACTATTTATTATTTGTTTCCTCCACTGAGGTTGAGGTTGAAGGAAAATTGTTCATTTTAGTTTCAGAGTTTCTCCCATTTTATTGCCAGTGAAGGTGGAAACTTTACACTTATTTTTTTATACCAGTTTGCCATTTTATTTTGTTATTGTGCTGTGGCTTTGAGAGATTGGCTGGGGAGTGTAAACTACCCCAACACACTTTACTTTATGAATCATTTTATTTTATTTTTGAATTGAACGCTCTCCATTCTCTCTTTTTCTAATAGTCTTCCTTGCCACTAGAGAAGCTCCCAAACCAACAGGATTATTAAATTGCTCTTTTTTAATATATTGCTTGGGCAAGGATTGGAAGAATCTTTTCCAAAGCATGTTTCCATCGAGTGATTTGCCAGCTGAAATACAGCACTCTTTGTCTGATATACCATACAGGGATGCTTTCCATTTTATATAAAGATACCTATACAGTTCTTAAAACAATTCTATAGAAAGCTTATTTATTTTCTTTTATTCAGACTTGGCCCCATCATTTCATGTTGCTCTTCATTCCAAGTATTGCCTCTGTCTAGAGGTGTTTTTCCAATGTCACAAAAAGTACCCATTAAGTACCCCTCAGTGGAAAAACACCCTAGACCTGCTTGCCTTCAATAAGATGATGATATCTTGCACAGTAGGGATGTACACAAATATTCATAGACATTCAAAAGCCAATCAAATGTGCCGAATTTCGACATTCGAACTCAAATAGAATGTCATGAAATTCAAATGCTAACATTCGAATCGAATTTCAAACTTCGGATCTATTCTTTCAAATTATCTGGACATTCATATGTGTACAGGTTCATACATGATGCGTACTTGAAGATCCACATCTTTCCTCCATTTGTACGGATTCGTATGGGACAAAAAAGGATTGCATATGTATACAGATGTGTATGGATGTGGGGAAGATGCATACATGCACATACAAATGAAATCAAAAATTCAAAGAAATAGATTTGAATGTGGTAAAAATGAATCGAATCTTGTTCAATTTGAATTTAAAAGATTTGAATTGAATTGGATTTGGGGTATTCGATTCTAATAGAATGTCAAAAAAAATTGTGCATGTCCCTATTGTACAGAGATGATTTAACTTTAGATTTTCCTGAACTGTAGCTCTCTTGAGCCCCATGTAGGGCCAATAGCAAAGAATGATGGGAGTTGTAGTTCGGCAGCATCTTAAAGGGCCCTCTCATCTTCTAAACTTAGACAATAACTTCACCAGTCATTCCAAGGAGCTCTTTAACTAGAACACCACTAGGAATCATCATAAAACAGCATGTTGCATGTCTTCTATGGATTGTCTCTGTGTTCCAAAAGTAAGAAGTGCTGCTGGCAATGGGAAGCTCCATCTAAACGACTGCAGAGCACCAGGAAAAAGGCTGCTGGAAGAGCAGCTTAAGCACTTGGAAAGTGCCCTTTGCCTGCTGTCATTGCACGAACTCAGTAGTAATGGCAAAGTGTCAAGAGATCTTCTCCCTTTACAGCTCAGTTAACAGTTTCATAGGGTACTGTGCAGATCTTGCATAGCTGTACAGCAATATAGCTTCCATGGGTGCTCAAAATTCCAAATCAAGAATGGGGAAATTGGAACTGACCATTTTCAGACTCCTAGACTGTTTTACCATGTACCTCTATTGATCCGGATTTCGATGATCCGGATCTTTGAGATGCGGTCCTCATTGAATCCAGTCCTTGAAATTCCACATCAAGGTGAGGGCCCCATGTGTCGCCTAGCACTTGGTGGCAATGGGTGCTGAACAGGGCCACTGTGAAGACACCGTAGCACCCATCCTGAGATTCTGATTAGGCCCTAGCAGGAAGGTCCACTGGTGGTGCAGCACAATTGGCCAGTGCAGTCATCAGTCAGGGGTTACTTCCTGTTACAGTGGGTATGGAGGAGACATGACTTTGTAGCTGCCTGCATAGCTGCTACAAAGCTTGTGCTCAGCTTCATAGATAGCTACAAAGGATGTGCAGGTCTACGTACATGTGCAGGTCTTGTGAGCCAGTTTGGTCTAGTGGTTAGGGGGCTGGCTTTTCTACCCCGCTTTTCTCACCCATTTAAGGGGACTCAAAGTGGGTAACAAAACTTTTCTATTCTTCTCCTCACAACAGAACACCCAGTGAGGTAGGTGGGGCTGTGAGAGCTCAGAAGAGAACTGTGACAACCCCAAGGTCACCCAGCTGGCTTCATGGGGAAAGGTGGAATTGAGCTGGTGCAGGACTCAGCAGCTAGACTGCTAACTGACACTGCTGGCCAAACATGTCACACCGGTCCTAAAAGAACTGCACTGGCTGCCTATTTGCTACCAAGCGTAGTTTGAGGGGTTAACATTAACTTATGAGACCCTAAATGGCTTGAGCCACAAGTACTTGAAGGGATGTTGCTTCCCATATAGACCTATCAATGCCCTAAGATCTGCCCTCATGGCAGTGCCACTCTCTTCATCAGGAGGGTTGTGCATGAATAGTCATAACATTTGAAATTCGGACTAATTCGGATGAATTCGGACATTTGAATTTGAATCTGATGTTGGCCCAATCGAAGATTGACATTCATATTCACAGTGAATGTTTCAATATATTTGTATGAAGCTTTGTTATGGATTCGTATGGGATTCATATGGAATTCATATCTAACTTTTGTATTGAATCTGTATGGAGCATTCATATTGAATTTGAATTCTACCACATTAGAAGGAATTTGTTCAAATGAATATGAATTTTCTTGCATTTGATTTGATATGAATTGATTTAAAAAAAACCAGCTGTGCACATCCCAATTCAGCATTTAAATGGATGGGGACATGTGAGAGGGCATTCTCAGTTATAGCACCCAGGCTATAAAATAGCCTCTACTCGAGATAAGTCGGGCACCCTCATTGTATATATTTAGAAATCTGGTGAAGGCACATTTCCTTACCCTGGCCTTTGGCATAGGTAACAGCATCCCCTCTGTGTTTTAGCTAACCTGTTTTGGAACTGAAACTAAAACTGGAAGCAAGAGTTGCTCTTGCCACCCACTTTTCGTGCTGACAGTTAGTTGGCTGACTGCAAGTAAACTTCTCTAGTAAGGAACATGCTGGATTTAAAGACTTTTCTCACTGGTGCTGTCGGCAGTTCTGTTTGCCTGGGTTTCTATGGGACCCAGAATGCCAGGAGCGCATCCATAGTGAGTATAGTGCAATCCGCCTGGGCAATTCAGGTACTTCTCAGGTGACAAGCACACTGTCATGCTGGGTCCTTCATAAACTGCCTTTGACTCTGATGCTGAGAGATGGCGGCTGTAGCAGAGCCAGCTGTAAATCACACAGAGACCAAGGAGTCAGAAGCTCAAGGTCAGACAAACATAAATATCACAGAGGCCAGCTCACCAGACATTCAACCCGATACAGCTGACAGAACTTGTGAGAGACCTTCCTTGGCAGAACAAGGAAGGGGGAAATCAGTGCTGCATAGATCAGAAAGCCTGTACAGGAAACAGCAGGCAATCAAGCTCCACCCCACTGGCCACCTGAGCTCCAATTTGGAGGCATAAAAACAGTAGCATCTCCCTAGGCAAATTGATGCTGACAATTGTTCTTCCCAGATGACTGAATGTGCTCTATTCATATCACTGTTTCTTGACTCCTGAGGCCCTTTCACAGTACGGCTGTAGAGCAGTAAGGCTAGGACATGCGGGGACAGATTCCCCATTCACACCTTGGCAGGTAAGGACTTATTCCTACACGTCCCTTACCTGCTTAGATGCAAGTGGGGAATCCACCCTCATGTGTTCTAGCCCGAAAAGGATGGTGGGGGGTAAGGACACCCTCCCAGGCCTGCTGCCATTGGGCTGTATTGGCCCATTGGCCAGCAGGCTGGTCCCATCCTGTCCCTGGGGTCCTGCAACCCACAGCCCCCTCACCTTTAGTGGACCTTGAATGACAGCTGTGCTGGCCAATTGTGCAGCACCATGGGTAGCACTTCCTTAATGGGCCCATTCTGTAGTTGCAGATGCATTCCACAACATCTCCACAGCCACACAGCTAAGCACCCATTGCAAACAGGTACCATCTGTAGCATGTGGGCTCTTGGGGTCTTCATGGAGATCCGGAACACTGTGATGCTGATTAACAAGGAGTGGATCCCAGCAATTCTGTTGATATTAATCCAGATTAGAAATGGTGCATGCAGAAAGGCACTTGCAGTCCCTGGCCTCTAGACATATATGAATGCTGTTCACACAAGCCTACTCTTGGATGCTGCTGTTGGTCCTCAGGCTATGTAAATGAAGCCTGTGATTTCACACACACACACCCATATGAGCCTGCTTGGATTTTTTTTAAAAAATATTTTTATTAAACATATTACATAGAGATTATCTAAAAACACCATTTGGTACACATTATACTTTAATTGCTGGTTATTGATGATTTCCAATCTTCTTCCGAAATGAATGATTCTGGGCTTTAACGTTCTGCTCCTCTTCTTTATTCTCTGACCACCCCAGTATCTTTGTCTCTTCTAATTCTGTGAAACCTGCCATTGCTATATCCCCCTTCTAATGTCTGTAAATAGGCAATACTGAGTTATTTTTCCTCTTAATAAATTGGTCAACTTGTCCATTCCCGCAAAATCCATCCATTTTATAATCCAGTCCTCCAATAATGAATTTTTTGGTGTTTTCCATTGCTGCACATATATCATTCTAGCTGATGTAACCGTATATTGCAGTATAATATTATTTCTTTCCGATTCCTTACTTATCAGTCCCAGTAAGAAAATTTCCCATTTAAAATGTGTCTGTATCTTTAACATTTTCTTTTCCTTCAGTCCCCCTTCCTGGTGAAATGTTCTCCCTATGGAAGAACCCCTGAGAGCAACGTTTCCAAACTTCCCAGTGCCTGACAATATATATTTTCCCCCTCTCTCTTCCCCCAACTTTCTACTGGCAGTCTAAGTAAGACAGCAGGGATGTACATGACCCCCCCCCCAGATGTTGTGTGAATGGAGCCACTTCAAATGAGCTAGGCTTCAATTCACTTCAAATCCCTGCTGTTGTGTCCCAAGTCAGCCAGGTCTTTCAGAGCAAACACGCACATGCACACTCAGGGCTAGCAGTAGTAGCAAGAATAAAGCGTAGTCAAACATTCCAATTTCCAAGATGCCAGAGGGTCTGCGGTGTCAGATATCAGCTCAAGGATCAGAAATACAAAGAGCATACAGGGCGAGGTTGCAGGATAAAGAGATGTATTGTCTGCAACAAGTTCTGCAAGCATGAGGCGCGTTTAAGTAGGCGAGGAAAAATCACACCTTCTATGGTCCAGGTGATTGGCCTGCAGATGCGCTGACCATCTCAGCTGTTGTCGCTCTCACCTCAAAACACTCAGGGAAGGGTGTTGCCCGGCATCTTGGTCCGAGCTGTTTCCATCTTGGGCTATAGGGTCAGCATCCACACTGAGCACCTGAGCCATGGCCTTCTCGCCCTGACTGTCAGGGAAGCTGGACTCACCTTGTTTGTCCCTGGTGACAGACAGTTCTTTGTAAGAGGAGGAGAGGCTGAGGGGATGAGGCCTGACACGTGTTGCCTCCAAATCCCCTTTGAATCCGCACCAAATCTGCTCCAAACTTTCATGAATATAACAAAGCTTCAAACAAAGGCACACAAGCTTTTGTTTTGCACGTAAAGGTCAGTCTTTGAGTACAGCCAATATTCAATTTGAATTGAAAGTTTCAAATCTTCACAATTCATATGAATTGTGAAGGTGGCAAATGTTTTTCACCCATCCTATAAGATAGTTTATTGCACCTGAACATTGTCGACATTCTCTTGATGTTGGTGTAGATTAGCTTTACGATGTTGGATATGCTTTGGTCAGGGATAACAATTGTTTTTAATTTCTGTAGATGTTTGGGAGTCTTTTTACCTTGTGTATTTGTTAGAAATATTATTGTGAAATATATTCATACAGTAATACCAGTGATCTACAGAGCTGTTTCTGCAACATGAAACCAGATTTATCAGTTGCATACATTCACCATAAACAGTCACTTCCTTCAGCATAATCCCAGCATTTGCTTGGAGCATCTCCATCAAAAATGCATCGTTTATATTATTTACAGGTCCAGGATAAAGAAGATAATTTCTTTTTTGTCTGCCTTTTGCAGCTGTTTGCTCTGATTTCAGAGTTTTTAAATCTGCCTGGGAATTGGAACATAATTGCCCGTCGAGTTATATATACGCTTGTCGAGATTTCATGATGCAATTTTAGGATTTAATATATGATTTATTTACTGGCTGGCTGGCTGAATCTTTTCCTGGCCCGTAAGCCTTTAAAATTATCCCAGAGTGGTTTATGTTAGTATTATGCAGCAGGTTAGAGATTTTTCTGGGTGGTGGATCCAGGAAAATTCTGAGAAAGATTCTTCTGCAGACAATTCTCTCTATGGAAAGCTGGTTATCTCTCAGTGTGGAGAAGGAAGTCCCCATGGAGTTTATAAGCAGTCTGAATTTCAGACATGAGAGAGTCTTGTCAACTTCAGGAGTGGATTGTTGGTTGCTGGCATTAATCCTGCAGGTGTCCATTGGAACAAGGAAATAATTATATGTTATGGGAAGCAAAGAGACCAGATACCTACTATCAACCCCTGTAAAAGCAATGAACATCAGTTATCACCTGGACCATTTCCTCCTGACCCAGTTTGGTCTAGTAGTTAGGGAGCCAGACTTTTACCTGGGAATACCGGGTTTGATTCCGCCCTCTTCCACAAAGCCAGCTGGGTGACCTTGGGTGAGTCACAGCTCTCTTCTGAGCTCTCACAGCCCCACCCACCTCACAGGGTGTCTGTTGTGGGGAGAAGAAAAGAAAACTTTGTCAGCCACTTGGGATCACCTTAAATTGGTGAGAAAAGCAGAGCAGGAAAACCAACTCCTCCTCCTCCTCTTCTTTGATTTAGAGACATGCTATTCCCTTGTTCACATCACAGCCTCATATAAGAGAGAAGCCCTACTGAATCAGGCCACAGCCCATCCCGTCGCACATGGGGGCCTACCAAATGCTCATGGGCATCTCAAGCCGAGACACACACCCATAGCCTGGGGGATGGCCAAAGGGGTGTCGCTGGGGGGGGGGTGTTTTCTCACTGAAATGCATTCCCAAGTAGTCCTAAACATGGGAGATTAGGGATGTTCCAAATGCGATTTGTATTCACAAATTCAGGTGAATGTTTTGAATTCAGGGACATTTGCACCAAATCAAAAATTCAGTTTTTTTAATATTCAAAAATCTGATCAGAGCTAATTAGTCTCCTTCTTGTGAAAATGTACAATTTGATCAAATATTTTAATTTTGCTACATTTTGAGCCATGGGAAAGGACCTTTTCATTGGGGAAAAAAGTGATGGAAAGTGTTCATGACAAAGTTTGAAAATGAATGCAAAAATCACATTTTTCAGTTTAATGGTTTGACAGTGGAACAGATTTTTGGATTTTTCCAATTTGATAGCAAAATGAATGTATTTTTTTTTTCATTCAGGTCCCCATGGGAAACATGCCTTCAGCAAACCTCCTGTTTTCTGGATCAGGGACTCGGTTTTGCTGGTAGACTTACTAAACTGGTCTACCAGTAACCACAATCAGGGCCTCCCTGGCCAGGGTCAGACACTTTCTAAAACAGAGCCATACCAGGCAGGTGCAGATCCAGAAGCCTAGATGCATACTACAAGGGTCTGTAGTCTGGATTAGGGATCCATGCAAAAAAGGGCCAGGGTATCAGTGAGTACTTGATATAGTTATGGCTTACTACAAAACTCTAATACACTTTCTATCCTGGCTCCCAGTCTGAATACATGCTTGCATATACAGTTAGATCGCTGTATCCACTGATCCAGTAACTGCAGTTTCAGTTTTCCATGCTGACCAGATCAGACCCCTCCCCTCGCTGGTGCTATTAGGCCTACCTTCAGTGCCTGGGACAGGCAGGAAATGCCCCCAAATAGCACCAGATTTCCCATAACTCCAGTGAAATCCCATGAGATTTCACAGGAATTATGGGAAATTGTGTGCATCTCGCACAAGATTTCCCATAATTCCTGTGAAATCTCATGGGATTTCACAGGAATTATGGGAAATGAGGTGCCTTTCCCAGCGTTCGTATTACTGCATTTTCTGGCGTATAAGACTACTTTTTAACCCAGGAAAATCTTCCCAAAAGTCAGGGGTCGTCTTATACACCAGGGGTCGTCTTCTTATACAGTGAGTATATCCCAAACTATATTTTAACTGGAAAGTTGGGGGTCGTCTTATTCACCCAGTCGTCTTATACGCCAGAAAATATGGTACCTGCGGTTTTCTGTTATCCACAGTAGGGCCTGGAACATATCACCTGCGGACACAGAGATCTGACTGTATTCAGAAAGCAATAGTTGAGCTTATTAAATTCAATGGGAATGTAGCAGCCAGGATTCTTGACTCAGTAGACATTGAACTTTGGATTGACGGTCAGTGCCCAAGCCTTTGCTGGTGGGTGTCTTTATTTTTAGAGCTGCCTAGCCTGTTCCTAGCCATAACTAGAATGTATTTTTTTATATAAAAAATTTTTTTGATTGTTTTTAGAGTTAATACAAGAAAATAAAAAATTCCTTATCTTAAACCTAAATTAACATTTGAAGTATCTCCCCATGGCAGATCTAATGTCCATCATCTATGATGGTACAAATTGTATGCCTTCCTTCCATGGTGTTGAGATGATGTCATGCCAGCATCGTCCTCCAAATTTCATTCACATTATGTTTGGGGCTTTTGCCCCTGTACTATAAGGAGTATTCCCTAAGAACATAACTAGAAAGTCTGCTTTGACCTGTTGTCAGCCCTAGTCAACCTAGGTACTGATCGAGGTGATGGGAGTCTAGAGATATTTGGAGGACGATATATGTTGATTATTCTCCTTTTGAAGACTTGGGCTACTGTAATTTTGCACTACTGTCTCCACCTTACAGCACTGAAAGAAGAGGAGCATTTTCATTCTTCTTCCTTTTGCTTCAAATGGGTATTTGCTTGATTATATTCGGTTCACAATGGACGAATCTGCTGAGACCCACCAAAAGCCCTGTATGGATCATTCTGCAATAATCTTTCCTTAGCTTGCTATTTAAAGGAATACCTCTTGTCTCCAGCAGTAATGATTAAAACAAGAGCAATAATAAATGTAGAACAATATTATGCAGTTCTGTCTTTGTTTACTGCACTGCCTTTTGCCCTTGAGATATATATTGAGAACAATGCCCAAGGGGCTGCTTATTTCTCATAACATGGGATATTAAGAAATTGGTCTCTTTCCAAACATGCTTCTTTGCTTCGAAATCAAATACTGCCCTTGATTAAGGTACTCAAGAGGAATCCTTGTGAGAGCAGAATTTTTGAGAAAAGTTTCTTTTCAGGTTTACTAGGAGTGCCTCCATAAATGGTAGGATGTAATTGCAAGGCCAGAAGCAGATCCCACAACTGGCTCTTGCTGCTCCTTCCAGATGTGGCAGGCAGTCACAGGTTCTTACCTCCATCTGCTGTCTCCTTTGATGATTGTTCCTCTTGCAAGTACCAGAGGCCTTTTTACACTACAACTGAACGGCTGTAGTGAATGAAGGCTAGGCCACACGGGGACAGGTTCCTCTTTTGCATCCAGGCAGGTAAGGAATGCGTGGGGACACATTCCTTCCTGTCTAGGTATGATAGGGGAATCCGTCCCCGCGTGGCTTAGCCCGAAAAGGCTGGCATGGGTGTGGAACGCTCCTCCCAGGCCTGCTGACATAGGGTCGAATTCGACCCAGGGGCAGGCAGGCCAGTCTTGCCCCTCTCCCAGGTTCCTGCAGGCTCCAGCTGACCCAGAACTTGAGTGGGTGCTCTACACCCAGAACGCGAGTGGTGCCCTGGGATGGGATGGGGTGATTCTGAACGGAACCATCGGCCCAGCAGAGTGAATGTTCTGACCCAGGGTGTCCTACTAGCATTCTGGAGGTCCTTGTGCGAATAGGCCTCAGGATGTCACCCAACCCCTTCATTTTTCGGGGAGCAAGGTATTGTGCTTGGCTGACATCTGGAAGAACTATCAAGAAAGGAGCCAAAGGTGGAGGCAAGCAATTGTTAGTAAGGGAAACCCAGCCTCAATGCCACATTTCTCCTAATGGTGATATTATAGGATATTGCCTCCATAACCTGGGCCTATATTGGGAATCCCACAATTACTCCCAGTATAATCCCAGGAGATTCTCAGGTTTTACTTGACATCTGGAAACACCCTAACTCATATATGGAGGTCTTTTTCAGAAAGCTTAAACCAAAGATATGCAGCTCAAATCTCAAAAAATTGAAGTAGGTAACACTGTCTTGTGCAGTGGGGTAGGGAGTGATGCAGAAATTTGTAGGCTTACTATAGATGGGACTGAACCATCGTTGAACCATATTTCCTCCAGCACATGTGTGACTACCATTGAATGGAATTGCTTTCTGTAAAAAGCACAAAACCTTAGCCCATAATAGAGTGGCAGGAAGGTTTTACTTCCTCCCCTCCCTGAACAATTGTAATTTACTAGAAGAGTGAGACAGATACAAGTTAATACCGCCTGAGCATGAATTTGATGATAATGGGAACTATTTGAATTTTACCCTGGAGACCTGATATTCCCAGATTCCATCTCCTCTTTAGTAATTGCCTTACGGGATTGCAAACACCTTTTTGCCCAGTTGATTTGCAGCTATTAAATGCCTAGTTTTGTACTATTGGGAAAGTGTAAGTAAATGTCACATTTTTTGTTGTTGTTGTAACCAACTTTTAAATTAGCCTGATATTAACAGTAAAACTGGTAGCTCAACTTATTGCTAGCAAGGATGGTTGTGATTTGATCCACCCATTAGCTGGCTGGCATCATTCCTTCTTTTCTTCCAAGTGTACTAGCAATGTGTGAACAACACTGAGTCTAGTCCATCCTTGCAGTCAGCCCTTCCTCTGTTCTGTCCTCTTCCAATTACCTACCAAACAGAGTAGATCAGCGGTTCTCAACCTTCCTAATGCCGCGACCCCTTAATGCAGTTCCTCATGTTGCGGAGACCCCCAACTACAGGGGAGGGGCAACTGGGAGAAGACTCATTACGACCCCTCTGAAAGGATAGTTTGACCCCCAAAGGGGTCCCAACCCACAGGTTGAGAGTCACTGGATTAGATGGATGCAGGGATCCATTTGAACCCGAGAAGTTCAATGTACAAACATTTGAATTTTTAATTGTCTTGTAAAATTGCTGTTGATATGTCTATGGGGGGGCTTTCTTGTAGCAAAGTTTTGCTCATACATGGTTGGACCACTAGTTGCCACTTAGCAAGCTCCAAGATGTAGGGATGTTCAAGAATATTTGAATGCATTCAAAATTCAATCAAATCAACTGAATTTTGTCATCTGAATTTCAATTGAATGTCCTTAAATTCGAATTTAAAGATTTGATTGAAATTTCAAATTTTGGATCTATTCATTCAAGTTATTTGGACATTCATATGTGTATGGGTTCATACACGATGCATACCTGAAGATCCGCACCTTTCCCGCACCCGTATGCATTTATACAGATCCATACGGGATGAAAACGGGTTACATACAGGATAACTACAGGATGCATACAGATGTGTATGGCCGTGTACAGACCTGGGGAAGATGCATATGGGCATCTACAAATGTTGTCGACATTTGTAAGTGCAAATTCAAATAAAAAAATTGAACAAATAGATTCCAGTTTGCTTAATTTTAATCAAACTTAGTTAAATTCAAACTTCAAGCATTCAAATTTAATCAAATTTTCAGGTATTCGATTCGGTATTCAAAAATTGCATTTGTGCACACCCCTTCCAAGTTGGAACATTTGCACTTGAAGGAGCCATTTTCTAACCAGTAACAGCTCCTTCCATGGTGACTATGCATGGTGCGGGTTGATGCTGCACCACGTGTACACCTGCCTTTACCTGTGCTGGAGCCAATAAGGTTCTGGGCAGGCCCATTCATATGTCTTCCAGTGCTGAAGTGGCACTTGATGCACTGTGCAAGCATCCTGGCATGCCACAGTTGCCCAACAACCAAGATGGCATCACCTGGATGCCCATTCACTCCAAAGGCAGGTGTCCAGATGTGTGGGGGGAGGAATAATGTGAACTAAGCATCTGCAAGTGTGAATGCTTAGTGGATGCATGACCAGGTTCGTGGACAGAAGGCAAAGTACAAATTTCCCCCCTTGACAGTAAAATGTGATGTCCCCTATATAAGATAAATATAAACTACTGTGCCAAGTGACACAGCACTATAGAAGTAATTGATTACCATGGAGAACTGGTGTTTAAGAGAAAAAATACTGAAGTTGCTCTTTGTTAACAAACTTTTCCATAATACACTGGTAAGGTTTTTTTGGAACAGAATGTGTTCCAGTTTGTTCTAGTGGATAAGGAACCAGACTCTTATCTGGGAATACCAGGTTTGATTCTGCCCTCCTCCAGGAACTCAGTTGAGTGACCTTTGGCTACTCACAGCTCTCATCTGAGCTCTCACAGTCCAACCGATCTCACAGGGTGTTCTGTTGTGGGGAGAAGAACAGAAGCTTTGTCAGCCACTTTGAGTCCCCTTAAATGGGTGAGAAAAGCGGGGTAGAAAAGCCAACTCTTCTTCTTATGTGGGGAATGGCTACATGTAAACTGCTTACTTAACACTACAACAGTGTTAAACTGCTTTAATCAGTAGTAGCATTACAAGTTAGATTTTTCACGTAGTGTTGCAAGCATTGCCTAAGCAACATTACGAATTAAGCTATCTGTGCAAGTGTTATAAGGTCGTGCAAATTTGCAACTCAGCAAAGCCAGTAATTAGAGTGGATTAATAAAAATCTGGAAATATAAATGTAAATGTGCACTGTCACATTTGAGACACCATCTGTTATGATTTGTCCGGCTTCACCTGTGGGTCCATCTGGTTCAAATTTCTCCAACATATATAATTTATACAAATATGACTTACGGTTTAAGATGAATGACTAATAACATGTGTTATACTTGACTCAGTACTGAGAGAGTATGTCAGAGGAACTTCACATGTTTGCCATTTGGAATGTTCCAGGTTCAGTCCTCTTCACCTTCTATTTACAGATATTAGCATTAGGGAATGAGGATGTGTGCAAAAAAAATGTGTTTGATTTGTACAAGAAAATTCATATTTGTTCAAATAGATCCCCTTCAATGTTGTAGAATTTGATACGGATGTTCGAGACAAATCTGATTTGAATCCCTGCTACAAATTATCTACATATCCCCTATGTATCCCCTATGAATTCCCTACATATCCCTTACGTATCTGCACTGAATGCATCAAATCTGCTCTCAATCCACTTTGAATCCACTCTGAATCTACTTTGGACTGGGCAGCCTCTTTCCCACCTCCCCAGGTTCACGAATATAATGAAACATCATACAAGTGTATAGAAACATTCCACTCATAATCAAATGTCAGTATTCGCATGTTCCAACATCTGATTCAAATTTAAATGTCTGAATTCTGACAAATTCACATGAATTTCAAATGTAACAAATATTCGTGCACATCCCTGCTAGAGATGTGCATGAAAAACAACATTTGTTTCACTATTGAATCAAACATCCGAAAATTTGTTTCATCACAGATTCGTTAAATTGAATATCTGTATATTTGCATTCATATTTGAATGTTTTTGGAAACATTTCATGACTTTTTCCCCTTTGAGAAAGCCCCTTTCCAATTGATTTTTTTTTTTTTTTTGCATTTGCAAATGGGAGACCATTTTGTTTGATTGAAGTTTTGGACATTAGAATGTCCAGACTGTCAATTCATTGCGAATGTTTGGAAATTCAAAATATTTGGCTGAATTAGTGAAAGTGAACATCAATGCACACATCACTAATCAGTACCTTGGAGAGCCCCTGCCTAAATTGACCTGAATGTGGCATTTCCATTTCCATTGTTTGATTTGTCCTTCATGGATTTGCAAACACTGGACCCTGTTAGCCCAAGGGAAAACTCTACTAAAGATGAGGCAGACGTTTATTTTGTGGCTCTGTCATTATATCCAAGAAACCACAAGAGCATGGAAATGAATTACCTGCAACTAGACTACAGAAAGCAAATTTTGTGCCCACCTTACTCTATACCTGCTCCCTAATCTTTGACAAAGGAAAATCTGTAAGCTTCCTTTCATCCCAGGAGCAAAAAAAAAAAAAAAAAAACCCAACTGACAATTTCAAGTTTCATTTATGGTTTAAATGTGATACCTTTCATATCCCATCCCATTCATGAACAAGGATCATCATAATAAAGGATGCACGCAGATCTTACTGTTTGCCTTTGGAAAGAGGAAAAGAGGTAAAATAATGAACCTAAAGCTCAGTATTACTTTAATATTCATCTTTTTTTTCAGATCCTGAATTCTGTGATTCATTTGCTAATGGGTAGACTTAATAACTGGTCCAACTACCTCTAATTTGGCCTTGTGGCTGGATGGAATCTTCAGAGTAAAACAAGATCAAGTCAGAAGCCCACATTTAAAACTTCTCAAAATTGGAATGTTAGATTTGCCCAAATTTGGACTGCCGTGAGATCTTGGCCTCATTTCTGTGCGATGGGCCAGTTTCCAACCTTCTCTGTAACTTTCAAAATTCACAGATTCAAACATCTAACAAACTTTGGATTTACAACAGTTTACTTATTTGATCACTTTAACCTGTATATGAAGGTTAGCAGAATAGTTTATTCCAAAATAGTTCATGGTTCACTTTTTGAAAATGTAAAGGTGGCTAGTATTAGCTTGTGCTTAGCTACTTGGATAGGTAATAATCCTATATTTTGTTTTTGAGTCAGTTGGAGGTGCCTTGCAGAATTGGCCCTATTTAGCGTGGCAGTGAGAGGTACGATGTCCTTTGGGCCATTGCCTGTGCTTGCAATAGTATGGATTCCATACTACTTATGGAATCTGCTTATGGACCTGAACTTCCAGCAAGTGAAAGGAGAGCAGTTTTACCTTGTGTCCTTCTGACAAAGGAAGAAAAAAATCAGCTGTCAGATGGGCCTTATTCTGGCTTCTATTCTGGATGAGGGACTAGGGATATGCACAAATGGTTTTTTTTTGCATTCAAATTTGAGTCAGATTATTATTATTATTATTATTATAGTTTATTTATAAAGCACTGTTCATGTACTCAGCACTGCACACGAAATAACATCAATAAGAAAGTATAAAACCTGTCAGTGGCGTACAATCTAAAGTAAGATAAAATAATTTTAAAAATTACATTAAAAATCAGATGTCCAAACAATGTCCAAAAGATCAAATGTCCAAACAATCAATTCGATTTGAATGTTTAGATTCCGAATGCAACAAAATCCAATTTGAATCGAATACATCCAAAACTATTCATTTGAATGTTAGATTCGAATCTGAAGATCCAAATGTAGACAACGTTCGTATGTGTTATACGTATCTGTACGCGTTTCCTGTTTTATCCTGCATGCATCCCATGTTTGTCCTGTACTTTAAGCACAAATGAATACAAATGTGTATGAGATTCGTACAGATACGTATGCAATATATACGTATCTGTACATTCAAATGATTCGAATTAATGTTTTGGAACATTCGAAATTTGTTCGAATGTGTAAACATTCTATTAGAATTCAAATGTCCACATTCAATTGAATTTGATCGAATTTCAGATGTTTAGAGTATTTGTGTACATCCCTACTAGGGGTCTGCTATCCTCATGCTGACACAGACTATGTCAAACCATGCCCAGGACCTCCCATGGCCTAGATGGCAGGTCCCTTATTCTGAGGTAGAATACAGAAAAAAAAGGCACAGTGCAGAAAGGGCTTAAACTCTGTGGGTTGGCCAACCTAAGCAAAGTTGAACATGACATTTTTCTACAACGGGTCTGGTTAGTGGTCCTTACACATTTTATAAGGCTGTCAGTGGCACTGCTGTTTTCATTTGTTCATTGTGAAAGGAATATACATCCAAGCCCAAGTGACAACAGAAAGGATTTGTCAGTTTTGCTGCTAAGACCTTCTTTTCAGATGACGGCTGGACATGCCCTATTGCTATTTCCAGCGTCATTTTCAAAAAGGACCCTGGCAACAGCATGAAAACTGCAAGAAATGTTTCTGGTACTTTCTCAGTGAAAGACAAGCAAAGAATTATCCATCATCCAGAAAACCAGTAGAAATTTCACTCCCCTGGAATGATGAGATTTTCTATCCCACCATCTGAGTTTAACATTCCTCCTTTTATCTAAATAAGATCTTAAGAGATGCCCTGCTGGATCAGTCCGTAGCCTATCTAGTCCAACACGGTTTCTCACACATTGACTGACCACTTGCAAAAGGTGCAGGAAGAATTCTCTTGCTGCTCTTGACTTTCTACAAGTGGCCTTTAGAGGCATCAACCTATCTCTCCTACCCAGAGATTAGTATCTAGGCAGCCATTCTAATAGCCCTTGATACGTCTATGTGAGGATATGGCTGACTGCAAATAGAAACTTTTTTCTGTGTAAATCTGGTGGCATGAATGATGAAATAGAATCACGAGGCACAGGTGCTCAACAATAGAACTATGGAAGCGCGTAAGAGGAAATTTTGTTTATTTAAGAATTTATATCCTTCACCAAATATGCTTATACTATATATAACATTAAAGCATATTTAAAATATAACCTTCCCTCTCTCCCAGCCAGCCAGCCATGTCTGTATTATGTCTACATTTATGCAACTTCATTGCTTTTTCTTATAATCCACTTATGGAATATTTATTTTCCTGGTGCATACTTGACATTTAGGTGGAGAACACTCAACGTCTTGACTCTATCATTAATTACTGTACTCAGTCCTCTAGCTTTAAAGGCAGCAGGCTCTTTAAGCCTACAAGTTCAGCTTCAAGAACCATCACTCCATCTTCACACATGTGTGCCTCCCACTTAGCAATAAGGACAGGGGGACAGATGTACCCTTCATAAATGGAATTGGATCCTATCTTTTTCTCTTGCCCTGTAGATCTGTAAATTACAGTAAATACTGTATTGATTTATTTGTTGATTTGTTTTAAAAACTAGATAAGTTGTTGTGGCAGCTCACCTTGTAATTCACTTTGTTGCCATACTGTTCCTTGCTCTATTCCTTTAAAATACAAATGAGGATCACATTATATTTAAAGCTTGGCAATGCCAAAGTATGTTACTGAGGCCGTAGTCCCCTCTAATATCAGTATGTGTAATTGCTGACTTAAGCTTCTCAGTTTCATGATGAAACTTAGGCCCTTTCTGTACTTACTTGTTAATACAGATCAAGGAGCTGCTTAGTACACTTGTACCACATCCCCATTACAAGCTTATGTCGATTTCAAACCGTTTTCAATCCTCACAGACCCCAGGTCAGTTTGGTTTAACACACTTTACGCATGTTAAATTACCCCAAAGCATGGTAAATGTTAATCCTCATTTCAACAGGTCTCACTCCGGTTTCTGCGCTTGAAACGTTTTACATTTTTTACTGTGGGGACCATTCCGTACTAACAGATGAGAATCCGTGTTTAGGGTTTCCCTCCCCCAATAGCTTGCTTCCAAAGACAGTGATGTCAGTGTAAAAAATCCAACCTTCACAGCAGCCGCTGCCCTGTAGCAATCTGATAACACTTTACACCTGATAACAATGTTGCAATTTTGTGCAATTCTAGCTCTTTGGAGTTCTGACCTTTAAAGGGGAAAGAAAAGCAGGGGCAGATTCTGGGAGATGTGTGAATGTTTAAAGCAAGGGAGCTTGAGTTGCTGCTGCTGCTGCTGTGGGCCCTGGGCAATGGGGAGAATCGTTGGCTGCCTGCTGCCATATTTCCTCCATCCAGGCAAGCGGCAGCCACCCAGCCAGGCTCCGTGAAGGGGTCCGTTATGGTGGCACATTCACACCAGAAGGAAGAGGGCAGGGCAGCCCGGAAAAGCAGCTTTTAGAAAGTAGCCACTTGAGTTCCCCCTTCAGTCATGTATGCCACATGGGATCTTCAGAATCCGGATTGAACACGATTAAGCTGAAAGTAATGGGAACAGGCAAATTCGTGTTTGCATCCGGTTCTATTATTTCGGTTTAGGGAAACTGGATTAAGCTTGTAATGGGGGGCTAATGTTAATCCAGATCAAATCCATGCAGAGGGCTCAGTAATCTGTGATAAATGCAGTCTACATCCATGCTAGCACCATTTGATCTGGATCAAGGGAGGAGCACATTGAATGGACCTAGGAAAAATGTGGACGTGATTTGGAGTGACATGTGCAGTTACAATGAGACTGTGGAGTTGCCTTCGCAGCACTTTCGCAATAGCAGTTGCTGTGAAGATACCTTGCATCTATCTGTGGCAAAAGTGTCTTCACATTGCCTTCCACAGCACCTCTTTTTTGCTACCCAAATGCAGCATTTGAATGATGGGGATATTAGCCAATTGCATCAGGTGTTGTGGACCAATTGCACTGCAGTTTGGGCAGTTCTTACAGCAGTAGTTTGCACCCACTGATGTGGACCTTGGCTGCTCTAAAGCTTAGACATCTGCTGCTCTAAAGCCCACTCAGTGTGGATGCCTCTGTCTGTGGTTGATCCAGATCTAGCTAATCTGTATTCACTAATACAGATATAAGGTGTTTTTCCACTGTCAATTGTACACATTTTTGCACCCATTTTTCTACCTTTTGGCTGTGATCTGGATGATCCCGTTTCCACTACGGCACCCATTTTGAACCCCATTGTTTCCACTGCCGTGGGGGAAATCCAGATCTTTTTGGCCTTTAATCCGGATTTTCTGTAGACCCCATTAATGGGGTCTACAATGGGGACCACATTAATGGGGTCTACTGCCAGAAAATCCGGATTAAAGGGAGCCTTTTTCTACTGGAAACAGGCAATGGGGTCCAAAGGAGGCTAGGGGAGGGGATGCACCTTTGACCCCCCCCCCAACATTGGCTTTGAAGCCACTTCGGCGTCACTTCGAAGTTGACTTCACATTCACTTCGAAGCTGACTTCGAAGTCACTTCAAAATCACTTCGAAGTTGCTTCGAAGACTGCACCCCCCTGCCCCCCAAAACACCTGGGGTAATGGACCGACCCCTTGTGGGTCGATCCAGATTCCCCAGATGGGTGCAAAGCTGTTACCACAGTAGGGGTGTTGGCACCCATTTGGGTGCTTCCCTTAATCCGGATCTACTAGATCCGGATTAAGAAATGTACCCATTCCTTATATCCGGATCTTCTTTGATCCAGATCTAAGGGCTGCAGTGGAAAAACACCCTAAGTGAGGTAAATTCAGAAAGTACCTTAGTTAGACAAGAAACCTTTTGTTTTTTAGAGGAAGCAATGAAATGCATTCCTTCATGTGCATATGCCTACGTTTTCCAGAATAGCTGAGTTTCACGGGGGGGGGGGGGTGTCTTTTGATGTTGGAATGAATATGAACAGCGAATGAGTTTTTGTTAAATGTAGGAAAAGTGTTACGAATAAGTTTCTAATTTGCTTGATGCACAGTAGTTGCTATGTATATACAGATCTACAGGAAGACTGGCCCAGGGAGATTCATGGAAGGGTGCACACCTCGCTGTTCTGGGTTTAGCAGGGGGAGCCATTTGGGCAGTGCAAAAAAGTGTGCCAATGAAATTAGGTTCCCTTGGGCCCCCCCCCCACTTTTCAGGGCAGTGAGGGGGCTGTCCTGGAACAGACCATCCAAGTGTGAATAGTCTTTTCTTGGGGCCGGCACAACTGCTCTGGCATGGGACCCCTCCAGCCAGAGCACTTGCAGCTGGACTGCTCCCTGCCATGGAAGTGCAAAAATGCCCTATATCCTGGGACAGGAACCTGCTATCTGCATGGTAGTGCAGATGACAACAGTGGGGCCTGGGTGGGGGCTTCTGCCTTAAGATGTCTAGTAGCTTTAGGTGGTGGGGGAAGGACGACACACATGAAAAGTTGGAATGGCTCATATAATGGCCTGTCTTTGTAAACTGTGTGCATATTTGTAAATCATTCTGTTCCATCCCCCATGCGTAAATGAATTTTAAACCTGCCTTTGTTTAATGCATATGCAAATACGTTTTATCTCAATGTGCACCTTTCTAAACCCTTTTAAACATACTTGTTTTAAAGCATTGGTATATTTCACTGAGCTGAGGACTGCTCTTCAAAATCCAGAAAGATGCAAAATGGAAAGGATAATTGCATCCCAATAAGCGTATCAGCTTAAGAGATTCGTTCCGATCAGAATTCACAGAAGTTAATTTGTTGAAGTTTCGCTACTTGAAATGAAAAGTACATTTCGCTCATTCTTAGCTTGGCCAAGAGTTGGCAATTCTATTGTCATTCAGAAGTCACTGGACTACAAGTCCAGCTGCCCCCATGATTGTCTGTGCCAACAGGTATACCAATAAGAACTAATGCAATGGCCTGTGTGTTGTACCAGTGTTCAAACAGAACTTTGGAAACCTACTCCAGATCTCCATTTGACTGTGAACCAGACTGGACAATTCTAACTTGCCCTTATTGTGAGGACATGGTGAGATCTAAGTGATTCATCTGTGTTGAACCAGATCTCTTGGCAGAAATGTGTGGCACATGTGAAATAAAGGATTGTCACTAGCCAGTTGTTATTGAGATATTTGTGGTGAGTGAAGCAGTCCTACAGCTAACTAGACCCTTGAACAGGGAATGGTTGCTAACTGAAGTTCAAACAAAATGAAGTCCAAACAGAAATGGTACTATGTGGTACACTGTTTCCACACTTACCTATGGTGGACTGCTCTAGGTGGGTGGGATTAAGATAGAGGTGTCACCTCCAGAACTTGTCCTCCTGTCCTGGAACCACTTTTGAATAGCTGTTCCAGCCCTGAAGCTTGCATGGACTTCAGAGCGGGATTCCCATGAATTCCCATGTGTAGGACTAAGGTTCCTGGCCTTGGAACTCCCAAATAAGTCATTTTGGTGGTAGAATTTGGTGTGCTGCCAAAATGCCCCCCTTCTAAACTGGAACATGGAGGTGTGAGCCATATTCACATGTTTCCATGGTCCAGTTTAGCAACCACTGGACTACTGATAGTCCTTTTAAAAAGCCCTACCAATATCCGGGGGAAGGGGTAATTTAGGGGTATTGTCAGAATCATCAACCGTGGGCTCAGAACTCAGTGAACCCAACACAGAGCTGTTAATAGCAGGTTCTCCCATTTATTGTCAATTGCAAAAGCCAAGGGAAAACAGGTACAAGAAAAAGGTATATTAGGTTCCTAGAAACAGTTTCTGACAGACCATTCCTCCACCCATAGTCATTGTTGATCAAGGCCTTTCTGGCTGCAATTGTAAAATAAGTTTCCTCAGAGCACTCTTGCTGTGACTACGGAGGGAGCCAGGAGGCAGCAAAATCTACCAGGAGTGTAAATAATCAAGGCTTGGTTGCAGCAAGGGCTATAAATTGAAGCACCATAACTCTTAAGCTGTTTCCACACTTAGGCCGCATCCCCATGCACTCAGTTTAATCCAAATTGGACTATTTTTAGTCCAGATGCGGGCCGAGTTCGAATTGAGCTGTCCCCATGCGTTTGCTGATAACGCGAGCTCAATTCGAATATGGGTGTCCCCATGCAAACCATGCTAAACCCCTGCATGGGGAAACAGCATCTTTTTCTCTCTGCCCCCTCTCTCCTGATAGAAAGCCAGGTTGACATCCCCAAACCCTGTGCCGCTCGCTGTAGTGCTGGCAGGGAAATGCCACTCAACACCTCCTTCCCTGATCGTGGCACATAGGGCTGAAAGGCAATAATACTATGATAATAATAAAAATAATAATATGAAAAGGCCAGATTTCTTGGCAAAGCCACTACAGGGTTTGGTGGCAGTTTACCGGAGGTGCGCACCCCCACTCCACCCGGAACAGCAGTTTAGCCCTCGTGCACAATCTAAATTAAATTATCATGCCTGGTTTGGCGATCGGGGAAGGAGGGTGGAATAATGGTTATGGAAAGGAACTCGTGGGACGGCAATTGCATATTCCACTGTAAAACTGGGAGGCTTAATTTTATTTTTCTAGGAGTACATAAGTATTTTTGAATGCCATAAGGAAACAGCGGGTTATAGATACAGAAGAATATAAACTACGAAAGCAAACAATTAGGGGAAACTCGCTTGTTGCAGTTTTGGGGTTGTCGTGCTGTGTTCCATAGTCTTGCTTTGAATGGAGGCTTCTGGATGTGACTATGATACCTGTCTTCGGGGACATGGCTGCTTAGAAGAAGAATCTAATGCAACTGTTGGCACATTTTGTCGCCATGAAGTTGCTGGTGAGCTTATGCCTGCTACAGAAGTGGCAGACAGTTCATTTTGCTGTCCACAGCTGCATGTACCTGCTGATGACAGCAGCACCTTGCCCTGTCCCTGATGTGATCAGCTGAAACCTGGCAGTCAGCAGAACTGCTGCCTCCTTTTCCTTTTCTAATAAGATCATTTCTCTCCCTCTCTTTCCTTCATGTGTGTACCAACAAAGCTTGGTAAGATGAAGCTTAGAAAAATTCTTGCTAGCCCTGGTTTCTGTTGCATTTTGTATTATTAATTTTTTACTATTTTTAGCACCACAATGGCATGCTATGAACTCTCCATTCTTTCTGAGAAAACCTCCCAAGGAGTAAAGTGATAATCGTTCCCCTAATCCCCTGTTGCCATTGGTCAGTCTTTGGCCTGCACATGCCTTGATCTGATGAATTCCAAAGGCAGCTGTGCCAACAAGTTCTTGGGTATGTTCACTCTCGAAATGACCTATGGAAATGGGATCACAGTTGGTGCATGGCTAGATCTTCATATGTATGTCAGTTTGTGAGCTAGTTTGGTCTAGTGGTTAGGGAGCCAGACTCTTATCTGGGAATACCAGGTTCGATTCCGCCCTCCCCCATGAAGCCATCTGGGTGACCTTGGGCTAGTCACAGCTCTCTTCTGAGCTCTCACAGCCCCACCTACCTCACAGAGTGTTCTGTTGTGAGGAGAAGAATAGAAAAGCTTTGTCAGCCACTTTGAGTCTCCTTAAATGGGTGAGAAAAGCAGGGTAGAAAAGCCAACTCTTCTTCTCTTCGTCAAAAATCTTTTACAGGGGCCAATTCTTCAATCCTAAATACAGTGAAAGGTATTATTAGGAGTAGGTCTGCCTTCCTGGTAAGGCTATGACTGAGTCAACTGGCAATTCTATGGCAAGTGTACCAGACCATCTTAAAACCAATTACCTGGATGCTCTGGCATCATCTCTTTCTCTCTCTCCTTCCTCTCAGGTATCCTGTTAACTCCTCTGTAAAATGTGCCACGATGTAATTGAAGTAGGGATGTGCACAAAGTATTCATCGTGAATATTCGAAGACCTTCAAAATTCAGTCGAACTTGTCCAAATTTCAACATTCGAATCGAATGTCCATAAATTCAGATTTAAACATTTGAAGGAATTTTGGATTTTTGAACCTATTTGTTTGAATTATCCGGACATTCATATGTGTACAGGCTCGTACTTGATGCATACTCTCAGATACTCATCTTTCCTGCATCCAAACGCATTTGTACAGACCTGTATGGGATTAAAACGAGTTGCAGACGGGATAACTACAGGATGCATACAGATATGTACAGATGTGTATGTGATGCATAACAACGTGTATGGGCACATACAGGTGTTGTTTACAATCGTAAGTGCAAATTCAAATAAAAAATTTGAACGAATAGATTTGAATTTGCTTAATTCAAATCAAATTTGGTTAAATGCAAATTTTAAAGACTTGAATTTTTGGATATTTGAATCGAATCCTGAAAAGTGCATTCGTGCACACCCCTATTCATCAGGTTCACAATTCATACGAACTCATACGAATTTGAACATTCACATTCGGATTGAATTTTGGATATATTCGAAGACTGACATTTAAATGCAAAGCAAATGCTTTTGTGCATTTTTTGGATGCTTTGTTATACTTGCGAAGTGGCAAAGCAGCTGCCCACTCATGTCTGCAGTGGATTTGAGTGGATTCAAAGCAGATTCAGAATAGTTTCAAAGTAGATTTGGACTCATGACTGGCACCAGGGATTTGAAGCCATTTCGAAGAGGATTTATAGTGGATTTGAATCCTGTCATATTCAAAGTGGCTCTATTTGCACGAATGCAAATTTTCTTCATATTCATTTTGAAAAAAAAGTGTGCATCCCTAAAATGACTCTGGCTACATCTGTGCAGCCACGTGGGGCACAGATGGCTAGGGGACAGGGCAACCACATCCTTCCACCTGCCTTTGGCCCCTGTGCTTCCCCAGGCTGCCAGAGAATAACCCACTAGTAAACTGGTAAAAACTCTTTCTTCCTTGGGGTGAAGGAGGAGACTCAGTAGCCAAAAATGTGACTGTAATTAAGCTGCAGTTCCCATCTCTGGACACAATTCTTGTAATAGCATTTCTGCAGGGTGCGAAGTTGCTGCATAGGAGAACCCCAGTTTGCTGCATCCTCTGGGACCAAATGTAATTACCATACCATATTAAGAACTGTAGCTTTCTTGTATTCTAGAATATACATCCTGATCTGTCTGAGGGCCTCTCTTAATTCAGCTTGAACATTTATGTTTTATGTACTATGCTCATTTGTGTGTTTTGTTAGTTGATGTTGTCTTTTAACTAATCCACCCACCCACCCATCCATCCATCCATCCACCCATCCACCCATCCATCCATCTTCTGATCATTGCCAGAAATAAAAAAAATACATAAAAGTCTAGTATCCACTGGTCTTGGGTGATACACAAAATATTGTGTATTGAAATAGGATTTTAATAATGGGTAGCAGTTTTAATTTTTAAAAAGCAAAACACTATTGCTCATAATATAAAATTATTTTACACTAGTGTGGCCAGATTGAAAAGAAGTTGGCAGGATTCCTTTCCCTTTAATGCTATGAATGCTCGGGTAATAATTAGAATTTCCATCCCAAAGCTGTCTGTATTATACAAGATAAAATCTCTTATGTTGAATTAATATTGATTCCTCCCCCTTACAAAGTCATATTGACTGCCTAAACTCACCTCTTCACAAGGGGGGGTTTCAGATTGGAAGCAGACATGTTAGCATGCATGTTGAAGCAATGTGTGTTTGTAGTTTAGGTGAATATTAATTTTGAAATGGAAAGAAAGCTATGGCTAGACCATTCAAAAGTGACATGGGCCAGAAATAGAAAGATTTGTCCTTCCCCAGGGAGGAATTCATTTTTTATTTCTATAAATTGCTTTAAAACCTCATTTTATATTTCTGCCACTGGGAACCACATCTGTTACATTTTGTCTCATCTAAAACTTGGCTGAACCGCTTTGAAATTGACCATGATATGCCCCAAAGCCTTTTAACTGAGAAAGAGACGTGCTTGGGTTTTCCCTATAGATGCTATGCCAGCAGTAAAGGCCATTTTCTTTGTGTATCAACAGAGATTTAGACCCGAAGAAAGATAAAAGAGGAATCGATATTGTTTTGTATGTTTCTTCATTTCTGTGTCCATTCCTCTCCATGCGTCCCCACCTCTATGGGAACACCAGATCTATGCTTTGCATTGGAAACTTTCGTTATGGTCACTTAAATGGCTTTTCAGCTGCAGAAAAGGTGGAACAAACAGTGCCTTGAAGTGGTCATTCTCTGCAGTCTGGTTTCTTTTAAACACACAAACACACGATACATGAACATGCATAAACACATGATAAACAGAGGGAGGGAAGAGAAAGAGAGAGCAGGATTTTGATGGAAGCTCGATATACTGATCAAAAGCACCCAGTGCTGTCCTTGTGCGTTTCAGTCATGTACAGTTGGGGGAATTTGGCTGCTGTTGAATTCCTGGATGTGTACACGACCTCCTTCACCCATGTCTGGTCCGCCGTTTAAGCCTTCACAGATGGGTGCTGGTTCTAGCTCTGATTGCTGCTCTGTCCAGAAAAGTTAAGTCCGTCACCAAAAAAAGGCTATTGCTGGAAAACCTTCTACCAGTACGGAGCTTTCCAGAAATAGGTTTTAGCTAGGAATGTGCACGAATATTCATAGACATTCGAAATCCGATCGAATGTGCTGAATTTCGACATTCAAACTCCAATAGAATGTCCCGAAATTTGAATGTAAACATTTGAATCAAATTTTGGATCTATTTGAATTATTCAGACATTTGTATGTGTATGCATTCGCACACTATGCGTACTTGAAGATCTGCATCTTTCCCACATCCGCACGCATTTGTACGGATCCGTATGGGACAAAAATGGGTTGCATACAGGATAACTACGGGATACATACGGATGTATATGGATGCGTAATGATGCATATGGGCACATGCAAATGTTCTTGACATTCGTAAGTGCAAATTCGAATTAAAAATTTGAATAGATTTGAATTTGTTTAATTTGATATGAATTTGAATAAATTCAAATTGTAAAGATTTTAATCAAATCAAATTTTCAGATATTCAGTTCGAATCCAATCCCCAAAATTGCATTCCTGCACATCCCTACCTACTGTATTCATTGGCCAACTGCCACACCACACCATCCCAGGATCTTAAAAAACATGGTTTACCTGGTAGATCATGTTCCAGTCCCCACGCCCATTCCACTCCTAGGGGATCAGCTATTGGCTCCTTGATCTGAGTGCCTGATCTGTTTGAGTTGATTCCTTGTAGAAGTCCTAATAGAATATCAGGAGACATTGGGTGTTTTTCCACTGTCACTAGAAGTACCCATTTAGTACCCATTAATGGGTACTTCTAGTGACAGTAGAAAAACACCCATTGTTTTGCAGTATGTAGGCTGTCATCAGTGGTCATTGATCAGATACTTCTATCAATCTGATACAAATAATCCAGAAATTAAATGAAAGAGCTAATGCATTAGAACCCCATTTTAATGCATTACATCGATTTTTAATAAACCATACAGTTCTAAATGAAATGAGAAGGCAACTAACATTTGAAAAACCATTTGCTGAACATACCAAATTATCTGAAAGACTAACTTCACAGTTATACAAGTTATTATGAGATAATCAATTCACCCACATCCTTGAGGATCTGAAATTTACCTTAAATGACCAAAATAGTTTTCAATGATCAATAAAGCAATAAATTGGACAGATATCACAAGAATAAAGGTAATGCAATAAAAAAAAATCATTCATAAATGGTATTTAACCTCTTACAGATTTGTAAGAAAGAATAGCACTGTCAATAAAAAAACATTTTTTTCGTATGTCTGGTCACATGAGAAAATTCATTACTTTTGGAAGGATGTAAAAAAAGAAATGTGAAGAACAGTGAGGCTTAATATAAAATTGACTCCTGAATTGGCTTTAAAGGGATTTTTCCAGGTGAGAATGAGAACATAAAAGACAAAATGATGGTTAGATGAATGACTTCAGCAGCTCTGTTCACTGTTTAATGTTACAAATTGGAAATTTGGGGGGAAAGTAGAATATAAAGTTTTAATAGTAGGAATAGATACAAAATGAGCTCATTTCATTTGGAGGCCTGATCAGTGCCAACTGTGCTAACTTTTAGGTGCCAAGTAAAGACCTGGCTTTTTTATTAAGGTCTTGGAGCACTAATTCTCCCTAGCATTATTTTAACTTTTAACTTTTTAAACTATTTGTGCTGTTTAATATTATTTTAATGGAGTATGCATTTAATTTTCGTTTTTTATATGGGTTCTTACCAGAGATGTGCACAAATATTCTTAGACATTCGAAATTTGATCAAATTCGTCCAAATTTCGACTTTCGAATTTGAATCAAATGTCCATAAATTTGAATTTAAGCATTTGAATGAATTTCAGATTTCAAATTTATTCATTCAGATTATTTGGACATTTGTCCCTGTACGGGTTCATACATTATGTGTACTTGCACGCACACAACTTTCTCGCATCCGTATGCATTTGTACAGATTGGTACGGGACAAAAATGGGTTTCATATGGGATAAGCTTTAATGTACATTCTATTTTAATCTGCTGTCGCCCACCCAGAGATCTCTGGGTATGGGGCGGGATAGAAATGTAAATAAATAAATAAATAAATAAATAATTAAATAAATAAATAAATAAATAAATAAATAAATAAATAAATAAATAAATAAATAAATAAATAAAGGGATGTATGCGGATGCATAAAGATGTGTAAGGGATGTGTAACGACGCGTATGGGCACATACAAATTCAATTGAAAATTCAAACGAATAGATTCAAATTTGTTTCATTCAAATCAAATCAAATTTTCAGCTATTCAATTAGAATCGGATTGAATCCTGAAGATTGCATTCGTGCACAGCCCTATTTTTTACTGTAAGCTGCCCAGAGATCTTGGGATAGAGGGCAGAAAATTAATTGAGTAATTAATTTTTTTTTTTGATAAATGGTATCGTCTGTTGTAATGTTTTAAAGCACTAGAATGAAGTGTGTGTTTTTAATCTTGTTAGCTGCTCAGAGTCCACCAAGGTGGAGACGGTGCGGGATAAAAGCTAAATAAATAAATAAATAAATAATTTAAAAAATAAGCTCACCCTTTAAAAAAGTCACTCATAATATAAATAATTATAAAATATTCCTGTCAATCTCTTACTATTAATATGATGCATGTAATAATTGGATATGATTATATGCATGTAATGCATATGATTATAATATAATATGATTAAATAGGTTAACGTAGAAGGTTTTTGTTGTTGTTATTGTTCCCTCCCACACTTACCTGTGGTTAGGCCAGATTTGGCCCTGGAATAATCGGCCCCACTTATGTGGATGACATGGAGGGGTGGGCCAGATTAGCACCATCTACACCGACGGCGCTGATCTGACCCATAGCTCCCTATGGCCATCCTCAGAGCCTGGGGAAAATGTTTTGGCAGTGTGGTATGATGCGCTGCTGAAAAACACCCCCTGGTAGTTTTGGAATACAGAGACATGTCATCCCTCCCTTCTTCCAGAGCATGACTCTTCATCCCTCTGGTTCTATCAGAGATCTGCATTAAGGACCTCTTGATCTGTATCTAGCTCCATCAAGTGGGTGGTGGGACCTCCATGATCCACATTAATATGCAGATATGGAGGCCCAAGATCTGGATCTAAAATAAGTGCAGAAAGCACCATTGTTTATCTTACTTATTGTTTTACTTAAATATTTGTATTATTTATTACTGTTACTTTTAAAAATATGCTCACATGTAAATGATGTATGTTTAAACTTAATAGAAAAAACAATAGATGATGATGATCATCATCATCATCTTCATCATAGTTGACCTTTTCAGATGGCCTAGGTTGTAAGGCAGTCTGCAGCCAACAATACAGAAGAGATATTAAGTAATAGGGTCAAAAGTCCACAATCATTCATTAACAAACTCAACATCTCTCAGTGCAGAAATTTTCCTTTGGGACTGTGCAAAGTTAATATTGTAATTGTTAGAATATTCAAAATATTACAATTTCCTAACAATAAGTATAAGAGATTAAAAAGAAGTGAGAAAATCCTTTGGACTGCCAACATAAAAACCACAATTGTTAAGATATAATGTGCGCAAAGAGTCTCAGATTTAAATACCGAAGACTAGACTCATAGCTGAAGGCAATTAAGAGGAGTAATAGCAAAGGAGTAGTCAAGAAAATAGAATGAGTTTGTTACCTCATTTAGGGAAGAGAATCTAATTCCTCATTTAACCCTGGAGGGCCTGGGTTTTCAGTCCTAAAATCCTTTGTGCTTCTTCACTTACTTATAAGTTGCCATTACTATGTGCCAAGTTATCTATAGACCAGAATCTTAGGCTGGAACACTAGTGTGACATTCAAAAAGGGCCACTAAGTGCCCATATTTTCTTACATTCCATCAACTGTATACAGTTTCTCATTTAAAAAGGGGGGTTTTCAGGAGAAATATTCTCAAAATTTTCCTATAAGTTTCTTTTTAAGGGCGTGAATGCTTTTCCAACGTACTACGGTACTTCATTTTAAAAAACACAGGGCTGATAGATTTTAAAGATGAGTAGGTGATGCCCTGCTTTCATGCCCATCCTGATGTGTAAACATGTCCTCTAACATCAAAGTGCCATCATGGCAAAGCAGTGTTATCATGGATGGGTCACTTGGACATAGTCCTCTCTTCCTTTCACACGTATAATCTAAGCATAGCCAGACATTCATTCATTCATTCATTCATTCATTCATTCATTCACTCACTCACTCACTCACTCACTCACTCATTCATTCATTTATATCATGCTCTATACTCAAAGGTCTCAGGGCGGGTAACAACTTTTAAAATCCAGCATGTCAAAAACGGACTATATTAAAACAATAATAGCCATCACAATATTTTAAATCCAACATGTTTAAAAATAAGACCATATCAATTAAAACAGTAGTGTTTGCAGTGGGGGAAAAACATAACCAACATTTAGCCAAAGGTGCGTCTTCACCGCCTTCCTGAATATAATCAGAGAAGGAGTCTGAGGCACCTTAGGGGGGAGACTATAGCCGGGGGGGGGCATTACTGAGAAGGCCCTCTCCCAGGTGCCTGCCCACCTCAATACTGAAGGCGGTGGGACAACCAGGAGGGCCTTCCCTGCAGAACTTAAGGCACAGACAGGTTGATATGAGAGAAGGTGTTCGTTTTAGATATTTGGGGCCCAAGTCATTTAGGGCCTTATAAGTCAAAGCTAATATCTTGAATTGGGCTCGGTAGTAAATTGAACAATGGGAGACATAAAGGCATTACAAGAGAGACAAATACCAACAATTTAAAATAACTTCATAAAATTCATATCTCCTCATTGCCTGCTTTATGCTGGAGATCAGGAACTTCAGGTTTTTATCATCCTGGATATGGATGGCCTATTCTAATGTAAAATACATTTTACCAGTATTTCTATAGGTATAGGCCGTTTCTGCACTTACGTGGGCTTAGGCCAGTAGTGTCAGGAAGTTTTTTCTAATATGTAATCTGTATTTACTCTGCATGAGGACCATAGACCCCTATCCTGAGATTTATTCCAGGGAATGGTTAACTGTGAACAGTGAACATAGCATGCTGGTGGGGGTGTGGGCTCTCCTGTGCCAGCTATATGGAAGGGGAGACCCAGAAAATGGTCAGGGCCTCACACAATCCTAGGGATGGGCAAGAATGTTTTTTTGACATTCTATTTGAGTATATTCAAATGATTGAAAATTCAATTTGATTTGAATTATTTAAATTCGAATTTAACAAAATTCTATTCAAGTTAAGCAAATTCAAATCTATTCATTTGATTTTTTAAAATTTGAATTTACACTTATGAATGTCGACAAGATGCATAGATGCCCATACGCATCTTCCCGACGTCCGTACACATTTGAACACGTCCGTACACGTGCGTACGCATCCCGTAGTTATCCTGTAAGCAACCCGTTTTTGCCCCATACGGATCAGTACAAATGCGTACAAATGCTGAAAAGGTACGGATCTTCCAAGTACACATCATGTACTAACCCGTACACATGCGAATGTCTGGATAATTCGAATGAATAGTCCCAAAATTCAAAATTTTATTTGAATGTTTAAATTTGAATTTTGGGGCATTCTGTTCAAATTCAAACGTTGAGATTCGGCACATTCGGTCGAATTTCGAATGCCTATGAATATTCGTCCATATCCCTATCCTGTTCTATTGGGAAGTACAGAAAGGCCCTATACTCTGATGGGACCCTAATCTGAGTCACCTCAGCCTAATTTTTGTTAAACACCTGGCAAGTCCTGGGCTGTACCGTTGGATCCATAGTGTTTCTCTCTTTCCTTTCCGGGTCACTAAACCTGTCGGAGGCTTTATGAGACAAACATTAAGCTCCTTGCTAGCATCTTTCCTTTTCCTCTGATTCTCTGCCCGTCTCTGTTCCTGTCAACCAGAAGAACGTCTGTTGTGTATTTTTTTTCTATTTTAGGAATGGAAGTTCTTTTATTTTTCTCACTCATGTTGAAAAGTGGGAAAAGCCTATATTGTGTTGTAGGACTGGGTTGTTTAAAAAACAAACAAACGAAAAAACATTACACAAATCTTGTTTGGACTCTTGAAAAGCCCTGTCAGTTGGAAAAAAGGGGGAAATCATGCATTTGATAAAGCTACTTTCCCCTGTCATATTAGTGTGATATGCATTGTGGACTCTGGCCCCAATTTTTCACACTCCCGCCTAGTAGAACAAGCTCATTATCTGTGTGATACTCAGCTTCAACAGCAACTGGATTTCAAGCAGAACAATAAACGGGGGGGGGGGGGGTTAGTGGCAAATAGTTTCCCTTTCTTTCTGAACAGCAGTCAGAACAATCCAGGAAGGAAGGGGAAAATAACAAATCTGATGGACTTCGTTGCGGGAAGAGAAGCCAGCTAATAACTGAGGGGTAAAGCTAAGCTAGAGCTGTACTGTTCATGAAGAAGATTAGGAAACAAGTCTGATGATGTTCCTTCAAATTCTCTGCACATGACAAGAAGAAAACTAAGGCTATTTCGGCAGTCCTCCCCCAATCCTGGGCCAGGTTTAAATGCTGGCCCAGGCTGCTACTGGGGCAGGATGGGACTGTCTGCACTTGGACGGTCCCTCCTGTTCTTGGCTCCAATGCTGGCCTGTGAAGGCCAGGGACTTTCATTCCCGCCCTTTACAGTTGCTGGGAGGGCACATTTCAGTAGTGTGCTAACTTCTAGTGCCATGTCCAGCCGTGTTTCTTGGAGCATCAGCAAAACAGGTCTCCCATGGACCCAGTAGTATGCTGAAAGACCTCAATGTTGAGATCTACTGATAGAGGATAGGACATTATTTTGGGCACCTTGTCCCACTCTACTACTCCATCCATGTGGATGGGGTGTTCTGGAGGGGGGCTACACTGTCCCAGAGCAGCATGTAGACAGCAGGCCCCTTAGACCCCTTTCTGGGGTGCACTATAGGCAAGTGTGGGAAAGGTCTATGCTAGTTTCCTGACTTGGTTCTGTGAATTTGCTGCGCAAGGGCATTGGGCATGGAAGAAGAACCTAAAACGTTGCAGCTCAGACTTGCTTCTTGGCACTATATTCCTCTGTTTGCATATCCCTGGTGGTGATTGAAGTCAACATGTTGGCAGGAGAAGGTGCAGCAGAGTGGAGGTCCCAAGAGTTTGTATTAGGGAACCCATGCTCTTTATCCCCTCCATGGTGGTGCTTTTAGACACTCTCTGAGCTGAATGGATGGTTGTGTTTATGGGAGACACACAGAAGCTGCCTGCACCACAAAGATGCGTCTCCTACCTGTTTCAGCCTGACCTGCTCTTCCTTGATTTGGGTATTGCAAGCACCAGAGGTGACCCTTTCTTTCCTAGCAACAAGATACTTACAGAGGTGTGGCTCTAGAGGCAAGAACAGGCAAGTTGGGCTAGCATAAATACAGGAAGCAGCATGGGATAATGACCTAAGTCAGGCAAGGAGCACCAAGCTAAGTTGGATAAGCTGCTCACTTGCTTTTCACCATTTGGCTCACACCACTGAACCTTCGCTTTGCTTGCTGGTAGAGCCAGCCCTTTATTGATTCGACAACTGGAGTTTCAGCAATATTTTTGCCCACCACTGAAGTTTTAGCAGTTCTTTTTGGCTCCCTAAAAGGACAGTTTGAACTTCAGAATGTGGGCTCCATGGGAACCATGATCTGCCCCATCAGGAGCTTCTGTAGATGAACTTTAAACTCCTAGTTCCTGCTCCTCTCTCCATATTACTGCTGGAACCATTGTGACTTCTTGATCATTTAGCCCAGTGGCATGCAGGAGACAAAGTGACTGAGATGGCAGTAGAAGGGAAAGGAAAGGAAAGCCACAGCATGGGCATGTTCACACTTGGCCCTTTTCTGGAGTATATCTCAGGATAGGGGTGTGTGGGCCACGTGCTAATGCAGACTCTGGTAGGCCTCACCTGAGGCCTGCTGTAGCCTGCACTAGCAGGTGGACAGCAAGCCCCTGTTTCAGGATATATTCCAGAATAAAGCCAAGTGCAAATAGGCCCAAATTTTGGGCACCTTTCTGTTTCCAGAAGCCTTTATGGGCTTCATCTGTTCTTGGAGCAGCTATCTGTTCTTCATGTGTTTATTATACATTACTATGGGACTGAAAGCAGCCTGGTTTGGCTATTGATATCCTGAAAGGCTTGAAACCCATATGTCAGAAAACAACCAGTGGAATTGTCAGTTTGTTTTTTGATTCATCATGGGGTTACACAAGACTTATGCTTCTACTGCAACACCCCTGTGGTCCATACAAAGGCTGCTTCCAGACAACAGCAATAACGCAAGGTACTGCTTCACCACTATTATTCTTTTCTATCCTGACAGTGTTGGCCCAGTAGGGATGTACACAAATATTCAAAAACTTGAATATTCAACTCAAACCTGATGAATTTCGACATTCAAATTCAAATTGGATTTTCAAAAATCCGAATTTGACATTCGAACTCAAATACGGATTTTTGAAAATTCAATACGGATTTTTGAATGATTTGAATGTGTAGACTCGTATCTGTAGTATACAAATCTGCCCGAAAATTATCCATATCTTGTGCTTAAAATACAGAATTAAAACGAGATGTGTACCGGATAATACGGGATGCATACAGATTTTTCTGGCATGCGCACAGATACGTATAACAGATACAATATACTCTGGGCGTAGGAAAAGTGAAATAGTCAGTCATAGCAGATGACTTAAAGGACTTGAAGTGTGTCAAGTGTCCAGGCAATTTAGAGATACAACATCAGCCTTCAGAAATCTGCTTCAATCAAGTTAACAAGTATCTACATGAAAAGCAATGATAATTAGGGTATTAAGACCAAGCCACAAACTTGAGAGCTTATATTTAAGTCCATTTAATCCCATTTACAAATTTGAGATCCAGATTCATCAGCATGGATGCTGCCACCCCTGATTGCCAAAATTAATGATCAAAGGAATCCCTTAGCATAGGCCTGTAGTACATGATTTATGGAACCAAGCAGCTGTAATAGTAATTATAATTAAGTAATTGACAAGTACCCATGTGTTTTATTGTAAAAGATAGAGAGGATGGTTTAGCATCTTCAAGCAGATGCTGGACAGACATCTGTCTGGGGTGGTTTAGTGAATCCTGCATGGATCCTATGATCTTCACTTGGATTGTCTGCCAGATTTGGTTTTAACTTGCAACATGATGCTGATGCTGATGGAAGTGGTTCAGGAGGCAAGATTAGCAATGACCTCTAAGGGCCAGGTGCTGGGAAAGTGAGCAAGGCAAGGGGTTGTGCTCATATCCTGCATGTGGAGGTCCAGATGCCACTGTGGGAACTGTTCTGGGCTACATGGGCCTCTGGTCTGATCCAGCAGGTGGTTTCCTAGGGATTTGCGCCCTGTTGGGAACACTGGATTGAACCAATCCTTCACTTTAACATTCTGTGTTACTGTGTTTGTTGGACCCCTGCCACAATCTTTATGGGCAACCGTGATTGAGAGTGATGGCCAAGGAAGACCACAAAAATCACTGAAGAACAGAGATTGGGTGGAAAAAAAATCAGGTTTTGGTTGCCAGTTCGCTAGCAGAATTATTTTATTATGCACTTCCATTTTGATCCAGATCTAGGAGCCTTTGGTCCGGATTCTGGCCTTCTTCATCCACATGTTAATGCAGATCAAAGAGATTTCCACCGCCTGTTAGTTCTGCCTACCATGATTCACAACTACCAGGGGTACATCATGGCACACCATCAAAAAACACCCCCTCCATGATCTTCAAGGCTAGGAATGGTCAGTCCAAGCCTTCAGAGGTGTGGGTGCAGGAGTGAAGCTCACATGAGCTTCACAATTGCATGGGCGGGATCAGCACCATAAGCGTGGATGGTGCTGATCTGGCCCATTCCTCCAAGTATGCACCCTCTATTGGTCATCTGTAGCTACTGAAAGGAGGACTGCATGTAGTATTCTGCTAGAGAAGAGTTGGCTTTTCTACCCTGCTTTTCTCACCTATTGAAGGGGACTCAAAGCAGCCGATAAAGCTTTCTATTCTTCTCCCCACAACAGAACACCCTGTGAGGTGGGTGGGGCTGTGAGAGCTCAGAAGAGAGCTGTGACTAGCCCAAGATCGCCAAGCTGGGTTTGTGGAGGAGGGCAGAATCAAACCCGGTACTCCCAGATAAGAGTCTGGCTCCTTAACCACAGGACCAAACCGGCCATCTGGGAACAGTGGGTCCAGCTATTCTGGACACACTGATCCAGATTTACTGATGGTAAGTGCAAGAAAGGCTTTTAAATGTCCTGCAGGATGCTGCATTGGCTAAAGATCTCCCCCTACTCCAGCCTCTGTTGAAAACTGCATATTTTTTATTTATCCATTCCCTGGATTAAGGTGGAAATCTGTGATCCTTGAACTCTTGTCAGTAATCCCATTAAATACGCTTGGGCTCCCCGCCCCCCTTCCCTGTAGACACATATGCTTTATTTCCTGCCATACTAGATAATAAGGCACAAGGTGATTTCAGGAGAATTTGGAGGAGGGTTAGGAGGGAGAGGGAATGAGCCTTCTGTAGCACAAAATAAAATATGTAATTTTAAGAAACCAGCCTCTCTGCTCATGTCGATTTCCTAACATGTGTTGAGTTGTTAAATAAATGTAATGCTATTTCTGTTCTTCCAAGTAGGAACAGCTGGAAGTTAGCAAAGTTCATGCTGTTAAATATTATTTTATATTGTGTTATTGATTGAACATGAGGGGGCTAATGTAATGTCATATAACCTGAGGAGTAGCTAAGGGTTTGTTGTTGTTTTTCTGGATATTTTTTAAAGCAGGCACAAAAATGAAATAAAAACAAGATGTTACTGGATGAAGAGAAAGAAAGAAAATAATTTTGTGGGTTCTTCCTTTATTATTTAAATTTATATTCCATCCAGTTCCCAGGATGGATTAGAAGAATTGAGTTTTAAGATCAGGAATGTACATAGATGTTTTACACCTGGCCACAAAATTCTGTGAGTGGATTTGAATTACTTAAGGTAATCCAGGACAGGACCAGATACGTTCTTGTCAGATACGTATTGGATATGTATTCATTCGTATCCAATACATATCAAATATTCATACAAATACATATGAATAGATTCATATCAAATAGAATTTTACCACATTCAAATATGATCTATTCGTAGGAATACAGATTCTCAAGCATTCGATTCATTATTAATCAAATGTCAAAAATACATTCATGCACACACCTATGCCGCCCCTTCTCTTTCCTCCCCTCCACAGATGGTTTATGAGATATCCCTGGACTGAAAGTGAGATCAAACCAGGGGAAAGTTCTAGATCATCTGTCTCCCTCAACTCTGGGATGAGGCTACTGCTGTTCCTTCTCTGCTTCAGTGAAGGAACAGCTCAGTTTCTGTGATGGAGTGAGATGTAAATACGAGTAGATTGTGACAGAATGGTTGCTGGAAAATCTCTGAATGTGAGTTTCTGCAGTCCTAGGCTGTGCTCAGACATAACAAAAGGAGAGACCTCAGAGAGACAGTGTGCAGCCCTCCTGTTCCCAGTCCACCTCTAATCCACCTTTTCTAGCACAGAATGTTTAGGAGAGGGGGAAGAGCAGACTGGTGTGTAAACAATTCCACCTCTAACTTGTCTCTGAGTTGTCTTAGTGACTTGTTTTCCCTTTCTGCTGGATCTGATCATAGCTCTAAATAATTTACTAACCTCAGGCCATGGTCACACCTTTACTTCAAACCTTCTTCAGTCCATCTTCAGGATGAACTGCTCACACCTTTTCACTTCTGTTGTATTTGTGAAATTTTGATTGAAGAAAGTCCAAATGGAGGGTGCGAGCACCTGAAGAAGATGGACTGAAGGTGGTTTAAATCAGACTAGAATTTCCTCCCCAATTTTTTGGTTAGTAGCCCTCCTTGAAGAAACCTTCCCAAGCTGCTGCTTCAAGGTCAATTAAAACATTATTTGTATTCTTTCCTGAGATCACATGTAGAAAGCTTGGGGAAAGAGGAGAGGAGGAATAGCTTTTGTTCTGTTTTTCCTATCTAATTTCCCCCCTTCCCCTTATTATTTGGACTGAAAGAGGCAGAGCTGTTCACATGGCATTTGCACCTTTGGCAAGGCTGGGGCTGGGAGACTCCCAAGGAAGTGATAATGTGATGTGAATCACACTGCTTCGTCCCTATCAATCCCATCACCTGGTCAAGTACTTCCAACCCAGTAAAAAATGGAGGAATTAATTACATTTGGTCAGACTGAGCTTTGAATTCACTGTTCACAAGAAAATGCATTCAAAGCTTCTTATACTCAGCCTTCACTGAGTCTGTTTTCACCTCTGAACATGCAGCTTTGGAATATCTCATATGTATACCTCCCCCCGCCCCCATGTCTCTTCTGGAAGGGTCCTCAGGGTCTGATCCTGGGGCATTTTCACAGTTCAGTTCCCATCCCATGGGCGGGAAAGGAGTGCAATCAACTAACATTGAGTAGTGCTCTCACTTGTGATCGCTAGTCAATATTACCCTACCCCACCCCCCATGATCTAACACTTACCTTTGTTCCATTGCCGGATGGCCCTCTTCAGGGCGCTGCTATCTTGGCTGCGGCACCCCCTGCAACTGTGCATGCATCAGTGCTGTTGCTGTGATGACACCGACATTCTGCACAGTCACAGTCATGTCAGGAGGCCAGCGCACCTGTGCGGCAGTTGCAATGACCTCTCGTCCAGCAGAGGTGTGAATGGTCACCAGCTGGAGGTGACAGGTAAATTGGGGTAAGGGTTGGTAAGTTTGTGGAGCACAATTAGGCAACTTCTGGGCAGGCAGGGGGTGTTTCTAGCATGTAAACACCTCCTGCAAGCGCAGATGCACCTGGCCAGATGTTGCCTAATTGCTGACTACTGGCCAAAGAGCGAATTGGCCCCTGGACTCCCTACAGATCACCTACATCTCATGGTTTTCTATTGGTCACCCTTCTTCCAGATCAAGCTCCAAATGTAACTCAACAGTTCCTTAATCACATGAGAATAATAACAATAAGAAGAAAAAATATTACATTATGGCTTGGCAGCAGTGAATATGAAAATCTAAAACCAAGAAGGTAGCCTGCAGGACATTCGTTTATTTCATCCATTTTTCTGGCCGAGTTTTCAGTATACAAATTATAATCATACAAGGAAATGGTTGTATAATATATATTCAGTTTATGCTTTAACAGTGCATTCATCTTGTTGCTAGCATTTATTTCTCTGTGTCTAAATGTGTATTCGTGCATAGCAATTTTCTCATTTTATTGTCTTTTATGCTGCTTTGTATTTTAAATTATTATGAAGATGGTCTTCTGTGTAAACTCTTCCAAAGCTGGTGAGCTTCTTACTCCTAAGTAAGGTGGGATCCAGACTTACAGATACTACACATTCCTACACAGGTGTGGGCATCACACCTGACACCCGATACTGCGTAGTGGCAGCGCATTATGCTGTCACTACTTTGAATTTACCTACAGCATAACGATGAGCTCTCACACTGCAGTATGAGGTAGATTTGTAAATTCGTTATTCGTACAAATTCGGAAGAACTTGGATATTCGTATACAAGTTGAAGGTCCAGACATTAGTACTTTACTATTCATATGAATACAAATATTTGAGTTATCCAGACATTCGTACGGATACGGATATGTATGCATCACGTATATATCTGTATGCATCTTGTGTGTATCCATATGCATCTGTACGAGTACATATGGGATAAAACGGGATGTATATGGGATACATACGGATGCATATGAAATTTGTATCATTGGATACGTATTGAGTATTTGAACGAATAGATACAAATGCATTCATATTGATTTGAAAGTCCAGACATTCATTTTTCTTTATTCTTAAGAATTCGGATTTTTGAATATTCAGTTTGTTATGAACGTCAAAAATTGCATTTCTGCATACCCCTAGTCTCCTTCCTTCCTGGACACCTGCAAAATGTTGCTCTTTTAAGGGGTTGTTACATGGCAACACCTTGCCCAACAGTTTCACTTTCCCGGAGTGGATAATGCAATGGTTTTTAAGTGCTTCCTTCAAAGAAAAGGTTCAGGGCAGTGGTGGTTGCTTCTAATTACTTCTTTTGCATCTGTTATACCGTAGGGAACCAAGTCTTATAGAAACAAATGGAGTTAGAAGATTTTTAGCTTCATATTTCTCCACTACTGGGAGTTCCAGCATTATTGCTTTCTCTGGAAGTGGACAAAGGTTGCGGGTGTTATGAGCTTGGTTTATATGAGCTGTTCAGTTGGAAAGGTCCTTCTCTGCCACATTTGCACGTGCCCATGTTTCAGTGGCTATGGAATTATTCTTGTCGCAGGAAATGACTGTAAAAAATCCACTCAAGTGATTCAGTCCAGGATGTACAAAAGGGTGGAGACCCTGCCAGCCACCAGCGCCTATGATAGTTGCCTAACTTTGGTGGCCAGAAATGGTAGTTCCCAGCATATGAAATTACTAGCTTGGGGGAACTTCTTGTAGTCATGCAGAATTGTCCCAGCTATGGGCCCTTTTCTGTGAACCCAACAAAATGATGTCACACGTCCCGCAGCCTTAGGCTTGGTCCAGCCATTTTCATGGTTGAAGGATGAACTGACCTACAGCCGGGAATGAAAGAACATAAGAACAGGGCACAGCCCATCTGGTCCAGCTTCCTGTTGCACACAGTGGTCCACCAATTGCCCATGGCTATCTCAAGCAGAGACAAGGGCAAACCTTCTCCTGCTCTCGAATCCCAGCAAATGGCATTATAGACATCCTACTTGTCCCCCCAGCCTGAAAGATGTACTTTGGCATCCATTCTAGTAGCCATTGATACATCTGTCATCCATAAATTTGTCCAGCCCTTTCTAGACAGGCTGCTGTTGCCCCCTCTTCTGGCAGCAAATTCCATAGACCAATGGCCTTCTGGGTGAAGAAATACTTTCCATTCCATTCCATTTTTATTTATATACTGCCTTTCCAAACGTAAAATTTGCTCAAGGTGGTTTACAACAAATGGAAGAACAAGGTACAATACAAATTAAATCAATTAAATCAAAGAAATACAACAAATAAGAATAATCAACAACTCAAACTGAAAACACTTTGCCAAGGCAGTTTACATACATCAAAATTACATTACATGTTATAACCACTAATACATTATGAAGTAATAATAATAATTAGAAGAAAAAAACCTATAAACAGGTGGGACGGCTGGCTAATAAGTTTTTGTAGTCCTTACAACAGGTAGAATTAGTTGCACACTGAGTCTCCCTCCTCCCCTTGTCCATAATGGTGTTGGGGCATTGGGCTGGGTGCTGCTGGGCTTTTGTAGCCTTGCAGCAGGTGGACATCGTCGAGCGCCGATTCCCCTCCTCCTCTCGTCCCTTGTCTGATCCGACTCTCCTGCCCATCAGCTTCATAGAATGCCACCCGGTTCTAGTGTTGTGTGGCAGAGAAAAGAAATTTCCTCTATCCACCTTTTCTATACCATGCTGTAAAAGAAACCTCCCCTTGGAGTGGTCTCTACTGTGGTTTTCATGCCAGGGACCACTCAAATATTAGTGGCTAGACTGCAGAGGCATGCCCTCCCTAGGAACACTCTAGCCTGCAGATATGGGATTTCCTGGCAATAGCGAATGCAGTCTGCAGCAGCCATGTAAGCAAAACCATGCTTTTGTGTCCAGAGTTTTTTCTTATGCTAGAACAGCTTTGTACTGTGGGGACTACAGCATGAATTCACAAGGTGAGCAGATGGTCAATAGCGTGGATGTCTTCAAAAGAGAATTGGACAAGGTCATGGAAGATGGCTCTATCAATGGTTTCTAATCATAAATGTTGTATATTCCCTCTGGTTTCAGGAGTTAGATACCTCTGAAGGCCAGTGGCTGCTGTGACAGAGTGACAGCTGTGATATTGGACTTATTTATTACTTGTAGGGTCTCAAGGCCACCTGGATTGGCACTGGGAGAACAGGTTGCTATTCTCTATTCACTGTTCCTCACCAGATGCCAGTTTTCTCTACAGTAATGGGAAACAAGAATGCAAGCTAGCAAATGCATTGGGCAAACCATTATCTGTACCATATATTTCTTTATCTGCCTGTGAACATAAGAACAAAAGAGGAGTCCTGCTAGATCAGGCCCATCCAGTCCAGCATCCTGAGCCAGTCTGGTCCAGGTTTGATTCCACCCTCCTCCACAAAGCCAGCAGGGTGACCTTGGGTGAGTCATAGCTCTCTGCTGAGCTCTCAAAGCCCCACCTACCTCACAGGGTGTCTGTTGTGGGGAGAAGAATAAAAAGCTTTGTCAGCCGCTTTGCGTCCCCTTAAATGGGTGAGAAAAGTGGGGTAGAAAAGCCAACTCTTCTTCTTCTTCTTCTGTCCCACATGGTGACCCACCATGCTTCTAGGTGTCCTTGAGGAGAAGACAAAGGCAAAACCTTCACCTGCTCTCAATTCCTCGCCTGTCTCACCAACCTGGACTGTCTCCAGATGGCAGCCAGATACAGCACATGGAAGCAATAATACAGGGTATTGCTTTCTGTATAGACTGTCTTTGTATGTTTGGGTGACATGCAGTCAGAGCGATTCAGCTACCATTGAACCCCTGCATGGGCCCATCAACACCTTTGTGCAAGCATGATTAGCTCTTTCAGTCTCCGCATGTGTGCACTGGATGGAACTACAGTCACTGATACACTTGTGTCCTCCAGGCTCGGGAGTCAGGCAGGATGCCTCTAAAAGTCATTTGCTGGGATTCAAGAACACGTGAAGGTATTGCCCTTGTTTTTGGCTTGACAATTGGTAGACCACAGTGTAAGACAGGATGCTGGACTTGATGGGCTGTGACCTGATCCAGCAGTGTTCTTCTTACATTCTTAATTCACCTTAATTCTTTCATGAAGCTATCCAAGGTAGGGGTGTGCACAAATGCAATTTTTGGGATTTGATTTGATTCAAATTGAATATCAGAAAATTCGAATCGATTTAAATGTTTAAAATTTGAATGTATTCACATTCAATTTGGTTTAAATACATTCAAATCTATTTGTGCCAATTTTTTCTTCGAATTTGCAAATACAAATGTTGATAACATTCGTAATTGCCCATACACATCTGTGCGCATCCCATATTTATCCTGTGCATCCCGCTTTTTTCCTGTCAGGATCTGTACAAAAGCATACGGAAGTGGGAAAATCCCGTACACATACAAATGTCTGAATAATTCACACAAGTAGATTCAAAAATTCAAAATTGATTTACATGTTTAAATTTGAATTTATAGACATTCAATTCTAATTCAAATGTCCAAATTCGAATGAATTTGAATGAATTTTGAATGTTTCAAGTATTTGTGCACAACCCTAATCCGGGGTATGAGGAATCATACTCATAAACTGAGGAGAGAAGAGCAGGTGCCTCAAGAAGTCCATGTGTGCCGATTGGCTGAAGGAAAGACTGGACCCCACCCACCACGGCACGGTTCAGCCTCCTTTAGTTTGTCCCCCTGCTCACACGGAGGAAGTGAAGACAGCCTGGGATGCCAGGACTGGCTGAGTCCTTGTCAGCCCTGTTAAAATGAGGACTCCAGTTAGAACGATCTAGCGAGGATTAGCCGGCTTAGAAAATGAATTGAATTAAAATAATGTGAGTAACACGACTTGAAGACGACCTCAGGTCATCCTAAACTACTTGTGTGTCCAGGGCCCTTTTGTGCTTAACAGTTCTCATGCAGAGATTTGATTTCACTGAACTGAGCATATAAGTGTCTCAGATACTCAGCAGTAATCAGAACCATAAAATGTTAAATTTAACCCCATTTTGCGTTTATGATCAGAAAGGAATTTCAAAATCATGTTCAGCAATCCAGCCCAGAGGACTGATATAGTGAAGGGAATGGAAAAAAGAGACAAGAGCAGATTAACTGCTGTGTTTTACTGCTGCAGTTTATTATTCTGTTGAGACTTGCAAAGCACAAGAATCAGAAATGTCATCTTTAGTTCACATTTTATCGGTCTGCTTACACATCTATCCAATATTTAAGTTCAGTTTTAATTTGCCTTTACTTTTCATGATACATCCCAGACTGGCTAGACAGTCAGCAAGAGAAGAAAAAATTCTAACAGTTTAAGGGAGTCAGGTAATGGATAGAATGCTCAACAGGAGACCTTAGGCTTATTCACACTAAGGCCTCTAGTGCATAATTTGTGAAGCTCTGGTGAGAAGCATCCACATGTGGAATAAGCTGGGAGAGCTTCCAAGTGTGCCCACCCTCACCAGAAGTTCACTAATCGTTGATTAGGTGTGGAGCATGAAGTCGTGCTCCACACGTTAACCAACATTTACCAAAAGAAGAAGAGTTGGCTTTTCTACCCTGCCTTTCTCACCCGTCTAAGGGGACTCAAAGTGGCTTTCTATATTTCTCCTCACAACAGAACACCCTGTGAGAATTCAGAAGAAAGCTGTGACTAGCCCAAGGTCACCCAGCTGGCTTCATGGGAGAGTGTGGAATCAAACCAGGTATTCCCAGATAGGAGTCTGGCTCCCTAACCACTAGACTAAGCTGGCTCAGAACTTACCTGAGGTGTCCTGGCAATGACCATTGGCTCTTCTTCCAGTGCTCCAGGGTCATCTGAGGTGCCGTGCAAGCACCTGGCACCTCAAACAACCACAGATGCAGTTGCACGTGTGCAGAGTGCCAGCATTGTCAAGGCAATGAGGAAAGGGAGAAATATGGGTCCGTGATTCAGCATTCCACTTGGAAGCTAAGGATGCGCCCAGGTTCTGAAGGGCAATTTGGTCAGGTATTCACCTGTCTTCTCCTACTGTGTTCTCCAAAGAGTTCCCTGCCACTTCTTGGAGGGGCTCAGTCTGTTGGGAGAATCAATTATCTTCATGCTTGAATACGTTTCTTTTTAGTCCTTAGTTTCTGCTTTAAAAAAGAACAGAAAAGCAAGCCCACTCTGGCCCTCTGATTGCTAGCAAAAGGTTAGAAGCGGACAGCTATTTAATGCCAGCTTTTATATCCTTGTATTTCCATGCCTGACAGCCCCTGTACTGAGAGAACCACGGTTTTCAAATATTTCATTCATTGGATTTTGACTTTAGAAGTTCCTTCCAGGATTACATTCTGGGTTATATTATAGCTGCTGTGGTCTTTATCCTGGCTTTCAGGTATTTGAGAGCCAACAGGTCTTTCATCTTGTTAGGTCCTCTTCCAGTTCCGCAGCAGTCAGGAAAAGTTTGTGGTATGATGACTTAATACTTTGAGCCAGTCTGGTCTTGTGCTTAGAGTGTCAGATTCTTATCTGGTAGACTTCCAGTTTGATTCCACATGCCTACACAGAGCCACTGGGTGACCTTGGGCTAGTCACAGCTCTCTTTCTGAGCTCTCACAGCCCCACATACCTCACAAGGTGTCTGTTGTGGGGGGAGAAGAACAGAAGGTTTGTCAGCTGCTTTGAGTCGCCTTAAATGGGTGAGAAAAGTGGGGTATAAAATCCAACTGATTGGCTGGTTCTAATGGCACTGCCAAAACAGTGGCAGGCAAACTAAGGTGTGTCAAGAACCAGTTTGGTCTAGTGGTTAGGGAGCCGGACACTTATCTGGGAATACTGGGTTTGATTTTGCACTTCGCCACGAAGCCAGCTGGGTGACCTTGGGCTAGTCACAGCTCTCTTCTGAGCTCTCACAGCCCCACCTACCTCACAGTGTGTTCTGTTGTGGGGACAAGAATAGAAGGTTTGTCAGCTGCTTTGGGTGAGAAAAGTGAGGTAGAAAAAGCCAACTCTCCTCCTCCTCTTCCTCCTCCTCCTCCTTCTTCTTGGACCTTTATATAATGGCCCTGTCATGATCTGAACCAGTAGGTCTGGGTGGGTGAGGCTTGCTGGTTCTGACTGTGCCAAGGTGTAATCTGAAATAGTGCCACCTATACAACAGCTCAGGTCCAGACCAGCCCTCACTCCAGCCCCAGTGCTCATATGAAGTTTGGGGATGGACTCCGGAGCCTATGAAGGATTAAGAATGAATCCTCCAGGCCCCTGGGGAACTCACTTCAGCTGTGCATTTTTCTGTGCTCTCAGAATGGGTCCCTAGGTAATCAAGAACATGGATACATGCCTTCTGGAGGCTTCTGTGTTCTGGATCATGTCTTGTGAGTATGCTGGTAGAGTTCAATATCGAGGTTTACTGGTGATCACCAGAGAAGAGAGAGAGAGGATTCAAAAAGATTTAGAGAAACTCGAACAATGGGCTGCAACTAATAAAATGGTATTTAACAAAGAAAAATGCAAGGTTCTGCACCTGGGCAAGAAAAATGAAAAAAGCACATATACAGTGGGAGGAATTCGGCTGAGCAGCAGCACATGTGAAAAAGACTTGGGTGTCCTGGTAGATCATCAACTGAACATGAGTCAACAGTGTGAGGCAGCTGCAAAAAAGGCAAACGCAATCCTGGGGTGTATTAGGAGAAGCATAGAGTCCAGATCACGTGAAGTTATTATCCCCCTCTACTCTACCTTGGTCAGACCTCATCTGGAGTACTGTGTCCAGTTCTGGTCACCCCAGTTTAAAAGAGACGCTGACAAGCTGGAGCAGGTTCAAAGGAGAGCTACCAAGATGGTGAACGGTCTGCAAACCATGTCCTATGAGGAACGGCTTAAGGAACTAGGAATGTTTAGTCTACCAAAAAGAAGACTGAGAGGAGACATGATAGCTGTCTACAAATACCTCAAGGGTTGTCACAAGGCAGAGGGATCAGCCCTGTTCTCACTCTCTCAAGGAAGGACTAGAAACAATGGGGTGAAACTGCAGGGGAAAAGATTTAGTTTAGATGTTAGGAAAAAATTTCTAACAGTAAGAGTGATCAACCAGTGGAATAGGCTGCCACGGGAGGTGGTTGGTTCCCCTTCGATGGAGGTCTTCAAGCAGAGACTGGACAGCCATCTGTCTGAGATGGTTTAGGAGATCCTGCCTTGAGCAGGGGGTTGGACTCGATGACCCAGGAGGTCCCCTCCAACTCTACCATTCTATGATTCTATGATTCTATGAACTGTTTCTTAATCTGGATCATGCTTTGTCTTGTACAGATGGATCATGCCAGTGGTGGGTGAGACAACATGTATTCCACACTAATACAGGCTCCTTCTTGGTTCTAAGAGGCAGTGCAGAAAGGTCTAGCTGTCCTTGCGGGCTGCTTTCCTGTCCAGTTGGTTGGCTCTGTAAGAAGAGACTAATAGACTAGGTGGACCATGGATCTTATCCACTTGGGCACTTCTTATGTTATTCATGGAAATAGCCCTGAAGGCAGCAGAAGATGGCTTGCATCCAAATGGCAGCTGCTGGGAGATTGCCATGCTGTGTGGTCAAATCCCGCTGATGGGCTTTCTTGCACAGAAAAATTAGACTAGATGAACCTGGGTCCAATAATATGGGGTATTTCTTATGAATGTTTAATAGGGCAGCATTCACTGATACATTACATCCAAATGGGAAAAATGTGGGATTTTAACGTTTGACTTTGGATGTTCACATTTATATGGTTTTGCACATGCCGGAGCCAGATCTGGATGAAGAGCCTCTTGAACCAGATCTGTTGTAGATCCATAAAATAAGGTCTACACCTGAACTAAGGGTCTTGATATGTATCACAGAGGTGTGCAGACTGCACCTCTGTGATCTGGGACTGCTGGGGCTGCATGCCTTGAGATCTAGAGGTGAGGCCCTCCTGGTTGTCCCACCACCTTCAGAAGTGAGTCTGGTGGGCACCCGGGAAATGACCTTTTCGGTAATGGCCCCCAATGGAGCAGTCTCCCCCTTGAGGTGCGTCATGCCCCTTCTCTGTATACATTTAGGAACGCTGTGAAGACTCACCTCTTTGCCCTGGCCTTTGGCTAGTTTGACCGTTCCCCCACACGCACACACAAACCGTAGATGTTAGGATTTTAATAGTATACATTTTAAATATGTTGGATTTTTAAAATGTTTTCATGGATATCAGTGTTTTAATTTGTTGTTTGAAAATCTGTAACCTGCCCTGAGACCTATGGGTATAGGGCAGGATATCAATATAAACAATAAACTGGTATCTGTAACTATATCGAGTGTGGCTGATTCAAGATTCTTGCTGCAATTTTCTTCTGTAGTTGCAAGCACGGAAGAAGGGTGTTCAACTAGGAAGCATATTTTGAATTCAGTACAGGCAAATCCAGACATCTAATATCTCTTCTTGAAATTTGCCTTAAGCCAGACAACGTAGTCAGAGAGTCTTTCTTATCCTCAGCAGGAAGCTGCTATATTTAAATGATTTCCCCCTTTTCAGTCTGAGAGTGCATTTGCCTTTTTGTTTTCTTTCGATCACATAATCTGAGCTGTAGGGAATCTTGAAATGGCCCTACTGAGGCAGAAGAATCATAGACATATGGGGATGCTTGAGCCGCTGAGTTTTATGTTCCTGTTTTATTATTTTAAATCTGTTTTTAGATATTGGGTTTATGGCTTATTGTGTTTTTAAGCAGAATCCTCAACATTTTCAGAACCGCGCCTATCTTAAGTAACTGAATGTGTAAGCTTTAAATGGGGATACTCATGCTTCATTTCAAATGTTTCAGGACCTCACGTCTTGGGGAAGACCACTCTAGATGTAGCAAAGTGCTTAGTTCAAACAAGTAGAAGGAAAATGATTTAGTAACAGGCTTCTTTTCCCACCCCAATTTGCCAAGCTTGGAGTAATGGTCAGTCCAAATTAGAGTCTAAAGCAAGTGCTGCATAAGCCTCACTGAAATCATTAGTAATTTCTGAGTAGATGTAGTTTAGTACAGCTATGCAAGCCAGCAATAGATATGGGGGGCGGAAGGGGAAATAGAAAAATTTAATGAGAACAGAAGTCAAGAGGCAGTGAAATAAGGGAGATATTATTAGATTCTAAAGTGAAGAATTTCCCATCTGTCTCTGATCTTGGAGACATTTCCAAAACCAGAATGCAACTGTAATATTTATTAATCTAGATGCAAGTAACTTATTTCCTTTGTACACACACACTGCAGTGTTGCTGCTTTCTCATTTTAGTTTTATAAGGGCCATTATTCAAAAATGAAGCATTTTTCCTGTCTTCTTTGGAAACAAAAAAAAATCAATAATTGCTTTAGTCAGTATTTTTAAATGAACACGGCAAGGTACTTCATTAAGCTATAAATGCCCAGTTGAAGATGCTTTTTCAATAATAATTAAAATGGATAATAGCATTTGGAGTGGATACTTGCCTTGAAAAACGGACAGGGCCATTAATAGATAAATCATTAGTTGCCAGTGCTAGTTCTACAATTTTGTTTTCCTATATACAAGTAGAGCTGTAACAAATGTGTCCTTCCATCCTCTTACTTCCCGGTGAAACTGACCTACTTGTATCTCCGCTTTCTCTGTTTGTTTCTGCTGGCCCTTTTGGGTGACACTTATTTCAGGGTCATTGTAGAAGTATCTTATAAAATAGCAACTGCCTACATAGAAGAAGAAGTGTTGACTCATAACAGAGAAAGTTCAAACTATGATCCTCAGATGTTGCTGGATTAGATCTCCCATCATGCTTTGTCTTCCATTGGTTGACAGGGTTTCGTGGGCATTGCAGCCAGGGACATCTGGTGGGCCATTTCAAGCCATCTGTAATCTAAACATTCTTGATTTAATTCCAGTCATCTTCGACTATCATGGCCTAGTGTCAAAGATGCTGAGTGCATTTATGTGTACACATCTATTTGGTTTAGGCCATTGCAGAATGGCGGTTGGGGGGGGGGGGAGAACAGAAAAACCATATTTCTTTCCATATGGGACATCTTGTATATCAACATGTTGTGGACAATCAGTCATGTGAAATGTATGTGCAATGTGGCAGTAGGACTTGCAGTATTTCAGTGACCCAGTTTGGTCTAGTGGTTAGGGAGCTGGACTCTTATCTGGGAATACCGGGTTTGATTCTGCACTTCTCCATGAATTCAGCTGGGTGACCTTGGGCTAGTCACAGCTCTCTTCTGACCTCTCACAGCCCCACCTACCTCACAGGGTGTCTGTTATGGGGAGAAGAATAGAAAGCTTTGTCAGCCACTTTGAGTCCCCTCCATCTATAAGGAGTTTTAGAAAATTCTCTTGGGGTTAGATCTATTGATGACAATGAAGAAGAAGAGTTGGCTTTTCTCACTCATTTAAGGGGACTCTATCTTTTCTATACCGTGCGTACTTTTATGTACTTCACTTCAGTTTGTTACTTTAATTGTGCAGTTCTGATCAAGAAGATAGTTTCAAGAAATTTCATGTGTTTTTTATCATTCCTCCTTCAATGCAGATAAAAATGAGGGTGAGGAAAGGCCTAAGTCCAGAATGAGTTGCAAAATATTTCTCTGGCTGGCACTGTATCTCAGTGTTTACTGTTTTAGAAGAGTTCTCAGTTAAGTCTGTTTCTTGCTTGTCTTTACAGCACCAAGGAAAAATTGGAGTTAAATTTAATGTTGGAACAGATGATATTGCAATTGAAGAGGTCAACGCAATCATTAATGATGGGAAATACCATATAGTACGTTTTACAAGAAGTGGTGGTAATGCTACATTACAGGTGGACAACTGGCCTGTTATAGAACGCTACCCAGCAGGTAAGGCTGTCAGTGTTGATTTCTGGATTCATGGAGTGGGGCTGGCATGAATGCTGGGAGTGGAATCCTGGGAGTTGTAGTCCAGAAGGCCACACAATTCAGTGCCTTAATGGTGGGGGTTAGGGTGTGGGCAGGCAGAACAGTGATGTGGTAAAATTGCATGTGGGGACCCTCAGCTTCTTCAGAACATCTCTGTGCTTTTTTCTGCTGTGAAGAAAAATGTGAATGTTTTGTAGCCTGTAATAATGGCAGTTTCTAGGAGTAGCAAACGGCATAATCTGTCTTACTATATTTGACATATGAATGAAACAGAAGTCATATAAATGTGTATGCTCTGGGAAGCCAAGTTTATTTTTTTTAATAAAAAATACCCCTTAAATTATTAGTGTACTAGTCTACTTACAAGGGAGAAAAGGCTTTGACAAAAGCAGCACAGTGTGTCAAAATGACAATAAAAACCTGTACCTGGGCACTTGCCACAGTTTTATTAAGGGAAACGTTGGCTGTGCTTCTTTCATTACCAAGTTTCTATATCTTGTGGAGATTGGAAACTCACAAAAAAGTATTAAAGCAGGCAGAAAAATCTGATTTTGTTTAACGGCATTCTCTCAACACAATACCTGGGGTTCAGTAGTGACTTTTATTCTATACCTTTTCATCAAAGCTCATCCAACTTACCAAATGTTCCCATAGAAATGGAAGCTTGTTAACTGGGACCCCTTTTATGTCCACGAAAGGTAGACTGCAAATGTTGTAAAGATGCCCTGAAGCTCTGCAATGCCATAACAGGGGCCTCAAACTGTGGCCCTCTGAATGTTCCTGGACTGTTACTCACAGCATCCCAATGGAATGCTTGGTGTTGTAGTCCAGAGACGTCTGGAGGCCCCCAACTTGAGGCCATTGCTCTATAAAGTGGGTCTGGCATGGAATGCTGGGAATGAAATGTTGGGTGTCTCATAGTCCAGGAACTTATTGGTGGGGGGGCTGCAGTTTGTGACACCTGCTCTATGATGAAATTGGCCAACAGTCTCAAAGTGACCTCCAGACAGTATACCAGACCAGCAAGTGTACTAGGAACCTTCCTTCGCCTTGTTGGTCCAGTCTAAGGGAAGCCCAACCCTCTTAGATCCCATCCCCTAGGGTTTCCCTTAGGTTGTACCAGCACGTGGAACAGAAGCTCCTAGTACACTTGCTGATCAGTTTGGTATACTAGCTAGTGCAGAATCGACCAAAGTTTCGAACATACCAGATCTGCATGATGCCAAATGTGGAAGTAAGAAGATAGACTGAAGACTCCCTCAAACTGCTATGTTCTCTGCCTGTTTGCAAGTCTCCTGCACCATTAATGTTCTTTCTGGTGTTATTTGAAATGCTTCATTGTTTCATGTGCAAGAATGATATGTAGGTACAGTTTCCCCATGCTCGGATGTAACCGATAGACTTCTGGGTCATGAGGAAGAACCAAATTTTCAGCTGGAATGCTCACTTTCATGCTCTCAGTTCTTATGGTCAGTTTAGGAAAATAATTGAAACTTCACTCTGTCAGGAAAGATTGTTGCTCTATCGACTTTCTTCCATCCACTTGGGGTTTTTTTTTTAGCAAATAACCAAGCTGAAGACTAATCCATTTCCCTTTGTTCTTTTTTATTGCAATAAAAGAAAGAGAGCTAGTCTTTGGGCCAAAGCCCTCCAACCAACTAAAACTCTTTACAACAAGGCAAGACTTTTTTAACTGTACCTTGGCCAACCATTCCCTCCTAAAGTTTCTCTATTAATCAGAAGAAACTTTAGTTTACAGCCTTCCTGAAATGCCTTCTTGTGACCATCAAAGTTAATTTGCATCTAATATATTCATAGTGGGGAGGAGATTTTAATATTTGAGTGGTTATCACACATGCCTATTTACAGCAATGAAGACCACAGTTCAAACAGCGGTCAACTAACTAATGAGAACCAGTTTCGTCTTTTGAATTCAGGCCTTTTGCAAGCACAGTTTTCCTCCCTTAAATTCCTTACAACTCCTCCCCAATCATCTTGTCCTCATGCTGCATGGACTACCACTTCCCGTTTTCCAGAAGAGGAACTGAATGCTTCATTACATTCTGTTCTCACTTAGTGCCACCCAAACAAGGAGCCCACATATTACCATAAGGCAGGATTAATTTTCCTGAAACAGCATGACAGTTTTTAAAAACTCAGGAACTTTTTGCTGGGAACATCTGAGATAAGAACAACCTGGAGAACTGATTTGTTTGGAAGCCTGCTGTGAAGGAGTCAAGCATTATTTATCCATGGGTTTCTTCATAACTGAGGCCACAGCTGAGAAGGCTTTGTTTCCTGGATCTGCTGCTCTCATTATTTTTACCTTAGATAGTGTGGACTCATCAATTAGGAATTTAAAGATGCTTTGAAGTTAGTTCATAATACCAGAGCTTTGAATTGGATTGAGTTAATCACCAGTATTCAGTGTGGACACCTGTATTTTGCACCAAGAGAAACTTCTATGGAAGCTTCATCTTAGCCCAACTTAGAGATATCTAGTAAGTTGTTACCTATCTTATGTTCAAGCAGTCCTGGCTGTCTCAGCTTCACTTCAGTGAGCATGGTCAAGAGATGAACCTACTTTGTCAAACAGAATAAAATCTTACTCAGAGCAGAGAGGAGATTTTCATAAGAGGACCACCAACATCCCAGCCTTCTGATTCCTTTTTGGGATTTTCTCACAACCAGTTGTCTCCCACTGCTCCCAAATACCACTTCAAAGGATCCACTGACTGCCTAATATTTGATGGTGGGAAGAAGAAAAAAAACTCACATGTCATTCATCTAGGATAGTTTCTCCCAGAAATTCCATAACTGACATTTAAGAGCAAAACAGAAAATATGGAATGCTGAGAATCACCACCTTCGCCAGTCTAAAGAACACGGAGTGGAATGGAAGTCTAATGGCACTAGTTTTGGGATTTGTTGTCCAACACCAGAACTAATTAGTATAATCCTTTTGAGCCAAACTCAGATAATAATCCCAGAGGAAATCATGATATACACCGAGTGAGAAACAGAGCATATCTAATAGGATGGTGCTCCAAATTTTCGGGCCAGAATCAGGACCAGAACTAATATAATTGTCATGTGGAATGGAGGTGAGCCACTATCCTTGTAATAGTGGATGGAATTTGGTGGATACCTATCCTTGTTCACAGGCTTTAGGTTTCTTTCCTATCTTAAGAGCATCAGAAACCACACTTTTCCTCAGAGGAAATGTTAATTGTCTCTGAAGTCCATATCTTTCACCCTGACCCTCATATACATGATGGTCAAGACCCCTGATGGTCCATAGTCTATGGTTAATTCATAACTTTTTAAAATGATTTTTATGTAAGCATAAAACCTTTTATTGTATAGGGATTATCTAAAAACATCATTTGCTGGTTATTGACTTTTGATCTCTGAAAATTGACTGTTGTCTTTAAACTTCTGCTCCTCATATTTATTCTTTGACCATCCCAAGAGTTTTTGTTTCTACTTTTTCTTCAAAACTTGACACTGGTAAATCTTCTCCTAATGGCTGTAGATAGGCAATAAAAGTTTGCCAGTTCCTTAAAAATACTGACGTAGTTTTATCTCTGGTTAATTCATAGCTGTTTTTGCAACCTGTATCCTTTGGTGCCTCATGGGGCGAATCCCCACAGCAAGCTTATTTCGCTTTCCCTAAACCAAAATAATAGAACCGGATGCAAACGTGAATTTGCCTGTTCCCATTACTTTTAACTTAATCACGTTGGATCCGGATTCTGAGGATCGTACGTGGGGTACATGACTCAAGGGGGGACTCAAGTGGATACTTTTTAAAAGCCACTTTTCGGGGCTGCCCTGCCCTCTTCCTCCTGGCATGGACCCGCCACCCATAAGGGACCCCTTCACAGAGCCTAACTGGGTGGCTGGGTGGATGCCGCTTCCATGGATGGAGGAAAAATGGCAGCGGGCAGTCAGCCAGCGATTCTTTCCCCTCCTCTCCCCATTGCTCAGGGCACACAGCAGCAGCGGCAACTAAAGCCCCTTTGCTTTAAACATTCACATTCAGCTGCTTTCCTCCCTTTCCCTTTCTAAAGTCAGAACTCCAAAGAGCTAGAATTGCGCAAAATTGCAACATTGTTATTCCAACCATCAAGGTGTGAAGTGGTTCCATCGCTACAGTGTAGCGATCGCTGTTAAGTGGATTTTTAACACTGAAATCACTGTCTTTGGAAGCAAGCTATTGGGAGAGGGAAACCCTAAACATGGATTCTCATCTCTTAAAATGGTACTGTCCACACAGTAAAAAATGTAAAACGTTTCAAGCGCATGATCCAGAGTGAGACCTGTTGAAATCAGGATTGAGATTCACCATGCTTTGGGGTGGTTTAACACGGGAAAAGCGTGTTAAGCCAAACTGTCGTGCGGATTCCGAGGATTGAAAACGTTTTGAATCCGAGAAAAGGTTGCCGTGAAGACACGGCCATACTGACTAAGACTGCGTCCACACATTGCTTACTTATTCCTCTATTTTTGGATATTCCAGAATAAAGCATAGATGTTCATGCTTTATTGCAGAATATCCAGACATGGAGGAATAAATAACCAATGTGTGCAGATGCAGCCTTTAGAATTAATGGAAAGTAACAAATTCCCTGTCTCTAGCATAAAATTTACAGAGATTCCCCCCTTAGCTTCTATTGTTAATATTGTTAATAATATCTAATAATATTTGCTGGGATTTGAGAGCAGGAGAAGGTTTGCCTTTGTCTCTGCTTGAGATGGCCATGGGCAATTGGTGGGCCACTGTGTGTGAAAGGATGCTGGACTAGATGGGCTGTGGCCTGATCCAGCAGTGCTCCTCTTATAATATACTAAAAACCAGGTCTTCTTCTTCTTCTTCTTCTTCTTCTTCTTCTTCTTCTTCTTCTTCTTCTTCTTCTTCTTCTTCTTCTTCTTCTTCTTCTTCTTCTTCTTCTTCTTCTTCTTCTTCTTCTTCTGTGTATCCTTATACATACTGCTGTGGGACTAAATTACACTGTTCAGCGCATGGGCCTTTTCTCATAATGAAGGCAAAAGGAGAAGTGGATTTTCATTTGATTTGACTTTTTTGCCCCTGGGTTTTTCCTTAGGCCTTCACTTCTCTAATCTTACCATACCTTGTCCTACCTTCATTTTAGCAGAATCCACCTCTGGCTTTACTAATCTCACCCCCTAATGAGTCATATTCCCTAGGGACGTGTCTGTGCTATACATCTTCCTAGAGAACAGGTATATCTTGCATGGTGTGGCATTTTCTTTGCTGTGATTCTTTCGGCCCAATAATGCCATTTCTACATTTATGGCAGTGCGATTAACTTTCATTAGAGTGCTCGTAGTGTGTTTTGGCGCTATATATATGGGCGTGTGGGTGGGTGTTTGTGCCTATTTTAAACACTCACTTGTTACCATGGTATCTATGCTTTAACTTATCTCCCCTACCTGCTTCTGGGTTTAATTAAGAATAAGCAAGATCAGCAGGTTAATTAAGCAGCCTCTCCATTTGAACCGTACAGCTGATCCCTTCTTTACTGAGATGGAGAATTTAGACATTTATCACCAGCTCCCTTCCCTCCCTCTAAGGCATGCAGGGGACGTGATTAATTCTCTGCTGAGGCAAGCAAGCAAGATCTGCTTAAAACCATTTGTGGCAGGTGTATAGCTGATAACTTGGAAAAGTTTAAAGCATCTGTACGGTGTGTATCTATTTTTGTCTCTCGTTTAGAAGTAGTGCTCTTTTTTTATGTTTTCAGGGTGTTTTTTTCCTTCTCCCATTGACTGTAGCTATTGCAACTACTTCTCTGATGTTATCATCAGAGCTTTGCGTACTCTTCACAGGTAATGTCAAAATTCTTCACTATGAAAAGGTAGAATTCAGTGATACTTTACACAAGTCAAATTCCTTTGTATAAATCCACCCCTTTCCGGAATGGATGGGCGGGAGGCGGACTTGAAAAAAAACCCTGCAGATTTCTTATTTTGATCATGAGAACACTTATTTTTCTTGTTTCTTATGACTCCCCTCTCCCATCTTTCTATGCAAGAATGGCAGACAAAATGGCTTAATACATGTATTTGAAATATTAAAACAACCGCCTTAAAAAAATGAATAAAAATAACTTTGAAATACATTACATAAGAACATAAGAGAAGCTCTGCTGGATCTGGCCACAGCCCATCTAGTCCAGCATCCCATCCCCCATTCCCCCCCCCCCCCAGCCTGAAAGATGCAGAAAAATCACAATGAACACCCTAAGCCCTAAGGAGCATTTTGAAAGTCTGAGACACCTGTGTTTACTTAGGGGGGGTGGGAGGCCAGTGGACTTGCTGCTGTGCTTCCTGGGTTCCTGGGAGGAAGCCAGATAAGGGTCCCTCCCCATGTTGCCAAACCCCACAGCAGTGGCCCAGCCACACATGGATGTTGGCATGGTAATGCAGACAGTCCTGGACAGGATCATCCACACTTCAGCAGGATGGGTTAAGGTTGGGATGGGATGGTGCTTGCAGTGCAAACACCATCCACCATCCCTATACTTTCTGTAGGATAATATCCCATGGAAGGTAAGTGTGATAAGAGCCCTCGTTCTGCACACTACTAGTGGTAGGGATATGCATGAATATTCATAACATTTAAAATTCATACAATTTTGGCTGAATTCGGACATTTGAATTTGAATCTAATTTATGGCACATTTGATGACTGACTTCTGAATTTGTATCGCATGTTTCGATACATTCATATGCAACTTCGCTACGGATTCATATGGGATTTGTATGGGATTCGTATGAGTTTTGCATGCGAATTTGTATTGAAAATTCATATCGAATCCAAATCCTACTACAGTTGAAGGGGATCTATTTGAATGAATATGAATTTTCTTGCATTCAATTTGATAAAAATTGAATAAATAAAAAAAAATCTGTGTACATCCCTAACTAATGGTGATCTGGTCCGGAACCATTCTAAGGGCCTCTTATCCTGGTTTAGCAGTAAACCTGTTTCAAGAGGTTCACAACTGTTCGAACACTGTCTGTTCTAGCCCAGGCATCACTACTTCTGCATCTAGATCAGAACAAGGAGAATGATATAGCCCCATCCTTGAAGCTTGATAAGGATTCTGATAAGGAGCTAGTGCAACCCACTCGTCATGCACCCATCACAACATTGGAGTGATGAGGACAAGGGTCAATTGCAGGGAAGAGTGGGTGGTGCTAGACTTTGGCTGGGCCAAACCAGGGAAGGCCCATCTTCACTGCTGCCAGTGTTGGACTAGGAGAATGGTATTCCAGCCTTTGCAATGTAACACCTCTGGACTTGGACCAGGCCAGGTTGGAATGGATTAGTTAAATTACTCCAAGGGAGGTAAGTACAGAAACATTCATGATCACCAATCATGGAAGACCTGCAAGTATTCTAGGAACCTCTTTTTGCATGTCTCCCTTGGACCATACCAGCAAATGGAAGAGAGACTCCTAGCTTGCTAGTCCAGTATACTGACCAGTGTGGGATCACTCTATGTTATGAATCCCTATGTTAAAGCAGTCTCCGTTGTTCTTGCTGCATGGTCTGATATATTGCTGTAGAACCTTGTCAGAGGTCTTTGCAGTGATTACCTCTATAGAGCATTAAGGGCACAATGGTGCTCCCAGGGCATAGGAACATCTGGATCCTGTGCCTTAGGAAGATTCTCCAATAGCACAGATGTTCAGACAGCATGGCACTGGGGCAATCTCACAGCACTGTTAAGGTCCCATGGCAGTCCTACTTACATCCTGAGGTTGGGGAATCCAAACAGAGGCAGGATTCATTCTGGAATCTTAAACAAAAGGGGAAGCAGCAGGATTATTATTAATTTTTATGGGTCATAAAAATGTTACCCTATGTGATCCTATCAAGAATAGTGCCATTTACCTCTGAATTATCCCAAAGTGTAGGAAATGAAAGAAATGCAGACATCTCTTGTATAGCACCATCTTGGAAAAGCAGGATTTTGCTCTTAAATGGATTGCAAAATAGGACTTCCTTTGTATAATACTTTTTCTCCTCCACAACATGGTTGTGCATTCAAAGGGTTTGTAAGATGCTCCTCCTGTTGTTTGATGCAATCACAGAAACTTACAAAAATGTGCTTTGGGCACCATTGACTGAATTTGGTAAAATGGGACTTGTGTCCAAAGTCTCATTGACTTATTGATAATCTGGATTCCACTTTTTGGCTCTTGGCTCTTTCTGCACTTGCCTTGTTCTGGAATATATGGGTCTTTCTGCATTGGACACTAAATACCCATTAAGGACAGATTTTAAAAACCACATCCGCACCCCAACACCCATTAGAGACCCATCCGTCCACATTGGCTCTCGCACGATGGGTCTCTAATGAGTGTTAAGAGGCCCTTCCGCACTGCACCCACCTCAAATCCATATCTAATTCCATCCTTCCCTTGCAGGTGCGGAAGGAAGGGTTCTTAACAGTAGATACGGATCTACTAGACACGGATTTCTGAAATATGGATCTAATACATCCGTATTTCAGAGGTCCAGTGCAGAACCACCCTATCTTGGAATAGGGGTCCATTGTCTGAGTGCTAATGCAGACTAAGGCAAGTCTCACCTGTAGCCTATGGCACTGTGCACTAGCATGCAGGCAGCAGGTCTTTATTCCAGGGTATATTCCAGAATAATGTCAAGTGTGAAAGGGCCCCTTATCTCTAAGTACCATTGATTTTCATTGGTAGCCAGGGCTCTATGGTTCACCCAACATTCAATTTTCTATTGCTGCCAATTACTTGCGCAAAACAGCTTCACACTCCATGGTGATTTGTGGAAACCATCCATAGCAATATGCAAACCATAATTATACTCAAAGCCTGTATTTTACACACTGAGGTCATATTTCCCAGGAAGCTTTGCTCTTAGCATTTAAAATGATGCCATGTCTGCCAACACCTACAGAGACTTTGAGATTTTTCAGCTTTCCTTGGCTGAATTCTTTTTCTTACTGAAAAAGTGGTACATGATCTTATCAGTAGTTTTAGTACCATTTTCCAAGTCAGTGCTCCTGTAAAAAAATCAGCATTAGGTTTTGTGTCTGATAATGCTATATAATGGTTCTTTAAAAAGAAGACAGATTTTTCATTTAATGTGTAGATTTCCTCTTTTACATCTTTTCCTTTTTATCTTGGAGATCCTAGTGAAAGGCAGCGACTTATCATCTCTTAGATGCAAGAAATTCTGTAATTAAATTTCAGATTTTAATAAAATGTGTAGCATTTACATTACTGTTGACAGTTTCAGCATCCTTTGGTAAAATGACATAATGCTTCTTGTTTGTAAAAGGCAGGAAAATGTGAAATGAACATCTGTGCTCAGAGATCTATTATAAAACACTGGAAAAATACAGAGTCCTCTTAAAAGATTCATAACAAGGGATAGTAAATGGGAGAACAGTGGAATGCCATTTTTAGCACTTTACATAAGAACATAAGAGAAGCCCTGCTGGATTGGGCCACAGCCCATCTAGTCCAACATCCTGTCTCACACTGTGGCCCACCAACAGCTTCTGGGCATCTCAAGCGGAAGACAGAGGCAAAACCTTCACCTGCTCTCAACTCCCTGCAAATGGCCTATAGAGGCATCCTGCTTGTCTCTTTGAATATCTTCACGCCTATTCCAGTATTCAAGGGGAATGGAAAATCTTTCATAGTGCTCCTGGGCATGCAGTATTTTACAATGCAGGTGAAAGGCAGGTCAAATATTTGTCTTCTATTTAAAACCTCTGGTAATGCATAGAAAGGATGCAATAACTATCAACAGCTTTCATTACCTGGATCAGAGCTTATACAGTTGGGAGGAATGCCTGAATTGTCTGTTGAAATGCAGACATGAGAAATGGCAGAATACGTATATAGTCCAAAGCCCTTTCTTCACTGGGCCTAATTCCAGATATTATCTTGTGGGTATTTCTTTTATATATATGCTTATTTTTGTCTCAGGTCCACTCTTACCCACACTTCAACTGCAGAACAGATAGGCCACATCCCCATTACAAGCTTAATTCGGTTTTGATATGGTTTCAATCCTCGCAGACACCACGTCAGTGTGGCTTAACACGCTTTCCACGTGTTAAATTGCCCCAAAGCATTGTTAACCCTCATTTCAACAGGTCTCACTCCGGTTCATGCGCTTGATACGTGTACTGTTTTAAGGGATGAGAATCCATGTTTAGGGTTTCCCTCCCCCAATAGCTTGCTTCCAAAGATAGTGATTTCAGTGTAAAAATCCACCCTTTACAGTAGCCACTGCACTGTAGCAATCCAACCACTTCACACCTGATAACAATGTTGCACTTTTGTGCAATTCTAGCTCTTTGGAGTTCTGAACTTTAGAAAGGGAAAGGAAAGAAGCTGCAGGTTCTGGGAGATGTGTGAATGTTTAAAGCAAGGGGGCTTGAGTTGCCACTGCTGCTGTGTGCCCTGGGCAATGGGGAGAGGAGGGGAAAGAATCGCTGGCTGCCTGCTGCCGTTTTTCCTCCATCCAGGCAAGTGGCAGCCACCCAGCCAGGCTCAGTGAAGGGGTCCCTTATGGGTGGCGCGTTCATGCCAGGAGGAAGAGGGCAGGGCAGCCCCGAAAAGCGGCTTTTAGGAAGTAGCCACTTGAGTCCTCCCTTGAGTCACGTACCCCACGTACGATCCTCAGAATCCGGATCGCGTTGAAAGTAATGGGATCAGGCAAATTCGCGTTTGCATCCAGTTCAATTATTTCAGTTTAGGGAAACTGGATTAAGCTTATAATGGGGATGCAGCCATAGTCCGTTTCTGCACTTACCTTTTCTGGTGTGGTCTCAGGAGCCTGGAACAAGCAGAATAAACAGATGGTCCCAAGATGGGACAGATTGTTCCTGGGTGCAGGACAAGGCTGTCTGCATTGGGACTGCCTGATCTACACAAGCTTGTGCCAGATTCAGAGCTGGTACAGGGGTCTCTGGATGGTCAGAAGGCCAGGAAGAGTGATGTGCCCTGCTGCACTCCTAAAATTGGTCTCCCATGGTATACCAATCTATGGAGAGATGCCATCCGTACACCTCCATAGTCCAATATACCACCCCTAGTATGCTGGTAGACCTAAGAGGAAAAAAAAGGCTAGGTAGAATAGGCTAGGACATCATTTTGGGCATCCTAGTCCAGTCTATGCTATGTTCTGTGTGGCCAGAGACCCCACCAGCATGTGGAAGGGAGGCTTATAGACCCCTTCTTGGGACAGTCTACTGGTAAGTGCAGAAAGGAGGATTGATCTGACACATGAACAGTGCTCCAGATAAGTGCCCTGAAGTTCTTCATGGACCTTTGTCAGATATGCATGCACTATGGAAACGAGAACAGAACACCCTGTGACCTGTGAGGTGAGTGGGGCTGTGAGAGCTCAGAGGGGAGCTGTGACTAGCCCAAGATCACCCAGCAGGTTTCATGGGGGAGGGTGGAATTGAACCTGGTATTCCCAGATAAGAGTCCGGCTCCCTGACCACTAGATGAATTTTTTTTGGGTGGGGTGGGTGGGTTGATATTTCAAACTCACTGCAGTAGGTTTTGTTTTTTAAAAAAATATTCTAGGTGATCAGCTTTACCAGATGGATATCTTCCTTTTCATTTCCACCTGTAATATGAGACTTTTTGTATACCATTCTATGTGCCTTTCCCCATGTAACTCATCTGGGGCAAATTCCCAGTCCGGGACATGGGAAAGGTGAACTTGTCCATGTCTGTACAAACATTCACAATTGTGAATTCCAGTACAGTGGTACCTTGACATACAAGTGTTTTGAGATACAAGCCGCTGAGCGAGTGATATTTTGCTTTGAGATGAGAGCAAGATTTGAGATACGAGTATGTAAATACAGTACAGTACATAATAAAAACAACTGAGGTGGTGTTTTGGGAGCTGGAATGGATTAATGGGAAAATTGCTTTGAGATACGAGCGATTTGACATAAGAGCAAGGTTACGGAACGAATTAAACTCGCATGTCAAGGTACCACTGTACTCCCATCCTGGACACTTACCTGCAGTGCAGACGTGTGTGTGGGCACCACTGTTTTCTCTCCAGATGCTGGCACCAGTATACATGCACTGGCACCATCACCAAGACAACGGTGATGTGCCATACACATACTCTGGTGCCAAAACATCTTAGCCCTGTCCCCATGCAATTGAAAGTCTGCTGGAACTCTTCTTTTGCCTCTGAGCAGCCCCATTCCAGGCTTTACAAGGCGCTTAGGGAGCTTAGGAAAGTGAGACACCCGCGATAAAATACGTGCACTTTAAAGAAGAGTTCCAGCGCTCTTTCGGCGATTCGTGGGTTTTGCTCGCTATATCTGCTTTGAGGACGCTCCGTGGCAAAAGGGGCGGGGATTGCTTGCCTGCACACACAGCCAAAAAGCATTCACACATCTGAGAAATGCAGCAGGTTCGCTTCCTTTCCTTTGTAAAAAGAGCCAGAATTGCTCAGAATGGCAATATTGTTATCAGTGATCTGTGAAAGCCTTAAAAGAGAATGAGCGAAGGATCGCGCTGCCGATGCCTGCAGCCGCTGACTTTGCAGGGACGGAAAGCCTTTTCTAACAGAGAACTGAGTGAAAGTAAGTGCTGAAAGTGAATGAATGAGCGATCATCTGCCTTTGCTAGGGGCGGGAAGCCGTTTCAGGAGACGGAGATCTGCCTACTTTTCCTTTTAACAAGAGAGGGGGCGGGGGGGGGGGAAGATGCAGGGAAAGGAAACAGGCTTCCTTGGGGACGGAAAGTCCGTTTAGATCGCGGGTACCATGGGGACGCTTATTCCGGAAGTGGAGGGGACTTTTAAAGTCAGCTATAACAGAGTGACAGCAGAGGAAGCTGAGAGGGGCTAATAAGTCTTTTGGGGATTGGGCCCATGTGACACACCAGCATGCTTGCACAGTGCGTCATGTGCCCTCCCTTGCACCATAGAGATATACATGGGCCCCAGGAAAGGAAAGGAAAGGTCAGAGAAGTCTGTGTGTAGAGCACTTTTTTGTGCTCCGCACATAGTCAGCCCATAGTGCACTCCTGAATGGAAGGAGCCATTTCTGAGTCAGAAACATCTTGAAATACAGATGCCCCATCTGGTGGGAGCACACTGTGGATCAACTATGGTGCTACGTGCAGAAAGGCCTGGTTAGAAATAGTTGACCAGGAACTAGGGGTGTGAACAAATGCAATTCTTTACATTCTATTAGATTTGAATAGAATATTCGAAAATCTGAATTCGTATGAATAAAGAAAAATGAATGTTTGGATATTCAAACTGATTTGAATACGTTTGTATCTATTCGTTCAAATATTCAGTATGTATCCAATGATACGCATCTCGTATATAGCCCATATGCATCCTGTTTTCATCCCGTATGTATCCGTACGGATGCGTACGGATACACACAAGATGCATATGGATTGTGTACGGATACATACACATACGAATGTCTGAATTATTCGTACAAATAAGTCAAAATATTTGTATTTGTACTAATACTCAAATTATGAATGTCTGGACATTCAATTCATATACGAATGTCTGAATTTGTCCAAATTCATCTTACAGGAACTTACTGGGCTTCTCTCATTCCCACCACCATCTGTACCCCCTTAGGTGTGTGTATGATTGACTCTCTACCTCAAGGGAAAGCACTCTCTGCTCTCCTCATTACCTCTGTTGGGGCTGTGCTCCATTTCATAAGGTGCCTGTCCATCTACCCGTATATTCCGGTGTATAAGGCGACTGGGCATATAAGATGACCCCAACTTTTCCAGTTAAAATATAGAGTTTGGGATATACTCACCATATATGAAGATGACACCCAGTGTATAAGATGACCCCTGACTTTTGAGAAGATTTTCCTGGGTTAAAAAGCAGTCTTATACGCCAGAATATACTGTATTTGAAACTTCTTTCCTATCCTATACTCTATTTATTCATTGTTTCCCAGACCGACATTTGGTGCCTCCTTTGGTGCTACACATTTTTCTCCCTTGCGGTGGATCACTGCCCTTTTAACCTCACTTTATAAAATAAGTTACTTAAGAAATTTATATCCTGCTCTTTACCAAAAAAAAAAAAAAAAAACCCAAAAAAAAATCCTCACAATAAGGAAGAATGAAACATAAAATATTAAAATATATTTTAAAATGTAACTCTTGCTCTCTCCCACCCACCCTCTCTAGCAGACACCACCCTGAGGAAGCTATTTAAACATTAGAAGCCTGGGTGAAAAGATGTCTTTTAACCAGGCCCTGAAAACTATACAGTGAAAAATGCTGGCAGACCTCAAGAGGGAGACTGTTTTAGAGTCTGGGGGCCACCACAGAAAAGACGCTCTTTCATGTCCCTATGCCTCACAGCACTGAAAAAGAAGGAACTATAATAAGGTTCTCTCCTTGAGATCTCAGTGCACTGGCAGGTCTATATGGGAGAAGGCGCTCCTTTAGGTACACAGGGCCCAAGCTGTTTAGGACTTTTTATGTGAGTTTCAACACCTTGAATTTTGCTTGTTAGTGAATAGGTCACCAGCGCAGATCCTTAAGGCCTGGAGTGATATGTGTCTGGCCAGAGACTCTGTCAGCAGCTGAGGTGTCCGTGTGCATATGTGCATCCATGTATCTGCCTGTGTGACAGAAAAGAGCTTGGCAAACTGCACATTCCTCCCCCACAACGGAGGACTGAACTGACAGCTAAAATTAAAGGAGCAGAGACTCTCCATGGGTGTCTGAGAAAGAGGTCCAGCCAATAAAACATCATGGATGCCAAGAGGAGGGAATGGACTTTGCTACACAGAGTACATGGCAGACATTTGAGCTGTGAAATTTGAGCTAACTGGCCTGAATTTAAGCATTTATTAAACACAACAAAGCACTCTTATTAACTTCCCAAATAATTGTGTGTGTAGCTCTGCCCCCAAAAAGGGAGAGGAACAACATAGCTGTAGCTGCTGCCGAAAGATTTGCTTTGGTAGCCCTCCAGAGTTGTGTATTGTGTGCATCACAAGTATGACCCTTTGTGCTCTCCTCTGTATTCCTTGACTTGTGATGAGACCCACCAGTGCAGTCTCAGCTGTCATGGAGAACCATCCTGGATTCCAGCATGGGTCACATTGTAGATGTGTCCTCTCAGGTGTGTCATACTGTTGATGCATCTGTGTTTCCATCAAGTCCTGGAATAGCCTTGAGGTGGCTCTGAGGCCGGCATGCTTCCGAAAGTCACATAAATTCATGACTGCTTGGAGCCTTGTGGCCAGACGGTTTGCTAGCCCAAATATGAAGCAAACCAAACCAAATTAATTTCTGTGTTTTGAGATACCCCTAGGCCACAAAGATTTGTTCACATTTGTCTCTGGCTGTATGTATTAGCTGGAGCTGTGAGTTGTGACATTACAATAGGACTTCATGTCTGCAGGACAAGAACTCCTATTTAGCTAACTAATTCAGAGACAGTCACTATAATTCATACAGGAAATGGGGAAAGTGACACTCTTCCCTACTCTAGATGAGAGGAAAAGAAAGAGGGGCTAAATAATTCAGGTAGCTAAGAAGATATTAATCTTGTTCTTATCCCTACGTGCAAAGTGAACATTATAGTCTTTCTTTCAACTGCTTTTAGTTTGCATTTTACATTTAGTTGGACTAAAAGCAAGACTGGAACGTAACGAAACTCCAGGACAGGGTAATAAAGAGAGATGATACCATGAGCCTGGGTTCCAATTTTCATCATATTATATTGGGTGTTTTTCCACTGCACTCCTTTAATCCAGATCTAATAAGATCCGGATCTAAGAAATGGGTACATTCCTTAATCCGGATCTAGTAGATCCGGATTAAGGGAAGCACCCAATGTGTTTACACAAGAGGTGTAGCACCCAATAGCAATGGGTGCTAGCCTCCCTGCTGTGGAAACACCTTTGCACCCATCTGGGAAATCCGGATCATCCCCCAAGGGGTCTGCCCGTCACCCAGGTGTTTCAGGGGACAGGGAGGGGGGTGCAATCTCCGAAGTCACTTTGAAGAGATCGGCACAGACTTCGAAGCTGCTCTGGAATCATTTTGGAACATCTCCAAAGTCAGCGCAAAACAGCCCCGGAGCACCCGCAATGTCAGCGGAAAATAGCTCCGGAGTGCCTCCGAAGTCTGCACTAATCTTCGGAGAGACTGGTGACGGGACTCCAGGGGCTTAACCGATCTCTTCGGAGGGATTTCGGAGGGAAGTCTGCACTGTCTGCACTAATAGCGAACGGACAGCGCAGAGCAGCTCCGGAGTGTCTCCGATGTCTCTGCCGATCTCTTCGAAGTGACTTCAGAGTCATTTTGAAATGACTCTGAAATCACTTCGAAGCTTGTATTTCGGGGCTCCCCCCCCCATGGGTGCATCCCCTCCCCCTGGCCTCCTCTAGACCCCATTGCCAAACAGGCTCCTTTTAATCCAGATTTTCTGGCTGAAGACCCAATGTAGACCCGATTAATGGGGTCTACAGAAAATCTGGATTAAAGGCTGAGATGTAGCCATATGATCTGGATTTCCCAAGCTGTGGTGGAAACAAATGTGTCCCTAATGGGTGCCGTGGTGAAAATGGGGTCATCCAGCTCTCACCCAAATGGGTCCTTAAATGGGTGCTAAAATGGGTACTAAGTGACCATGGAAAAACACCCATTATTGGTCTTGCTGACTCAACTTGATGACATCTAGAAAAGAGCACGTTGGGGAAGATGGATATAAATGCATAGATTTGCACACTTCAGATATTGCCTTTTCGTAAAGGACTGTCAGATAAAGACTGTATGAAGAAGTTAGATACAGGACCTAATGCCATTTCCTTGAGAGGAAGACTGCAGCTCTGATGATTCGTGACTATGGGAGGTGCTGGCTGGGGCAGAGAGGAGCTGGTGTCGTGGGAAGGTTCATATATCCTCAGCCCCGAGTTTCACAAGTGAGTAAGAAACTGTTCTCCAGCTTTGTGCTAAAATGCCCTTGTGTCTGGTTGAGATGCCCATGGGCAATTGGTAGGCCACTGTGTGTGACAGGATGCTGAACTAGATGGGCTGTGGCCTGATCCAGCAGAGTTCTCCTTACGTTCATGCAAGAGCAAAACCATCCTGTAAACATTTTACTGATTAGTTAAAATGTGCTTTATGAAACCACATGAACGTTTCCACATTTACATCAGGGAGATTTCCAGACAAGATTGCTGGAACTCACTATCTGCATGGGGACCTGTTGCGACTGTCCCTGAAGCATCCTGAGTAGTTGCCCAGGCTTACATGCTGCCTTCAAGCTGTCCTGCAGTGTGTGGGATGTATGTCTACAACACCTCCAGTTTTGTGAAGTGAGGGGCCTTTACGTTTGGACCTCCAAGGCTTGAAGATGCAAATCTAAAGACTCACCCTGCCCTGGTGCACTTGACGCATCGTTTCCTTGCTCAGTTGTGATGAAGGATGGTTGGGATGTCCACCATCAGGACGTTCCACCAGGACAACAAGAGAAAGGCCTGCCATTGACATTGCTAGAATGGCTGGACAGGAACAAACTTGTTGTAGCACTCACAAAAGACATATCTTTTGTGAACCAGCCTGAAATTGTCTTTGGAGACCATATAGGGTTCAGCCTATATGTGGGAGGAGTGTATAGTATCACAAAGTACTTGTTCTTGTGCACACCGCAAATGATATCAAAATGCATAATTTGTGTGAAGATGCATCACTGCGCATTCAATTTGATGCATAATTATCTATGAACCTTCCTGCCTGCTCCATTACCAATAATCAGATTATTTATAAGGAAATTAATGCTAATAGTGCTGCAAACAATGTTCAAAACAAAGATATGGAAACAAACAAGAGCCCATAGTTAAAACCCAGCCAGGAAAAGGACATATGCAATTAATAAGCAGCAGAAGCTGATCTGAGATTCCATTCATGCTTGCAAACTCTTTCACCTGTGGTGGCTAGTAAGTTTCTGTGATATTGTTTTTCTAGTTTCCAGCAGTCATTTGTGTTTCCATTTCTTCTTGGAAATACGATAAAATAAAGTAAAACAAAGCCACTCTTAAGAAGGGAACTGGCTGTGCTTAGCCACAGTGATATCAGTATCGTAGTTCAGGAGTGAAAACGTAGCTGAGCCTCAGCTGCGTGTGAGGAGTATCCTTGATGCTTGTGAATCAGGTCTGAGTATCCATATCTGCATACTGATGTTGCTTTTAGTGTGTTCATTTTACTTTTTTTTAAAAAAAAACTTTTGTAACCTGCCCTTCAGGTATAGGTTGGGATAAAAATACAGGTGTTCATTGAATAAAGATATTGATAGCTGGTCAGTAGATGCCTAGATGACAAAAGGCTTTTTGAACAAGAAAGAAAGAAAGAGGGTCATATATAGCAAAAAAAAAAAAGACATTGGGCATTTTACTGTGAATTTTGAGAACATATTTAAGCTGAACTTTAAAATACTATTTTCTATTCTTAACAAGTATTTTGTATTTTGTATATAAAACCTATTTTAAAAGTATTTTGCCCATCCAAATAAGAAGCAAGATGACCACAAAGCAGGGCCAGCTATCTTATCTTCAAGATGAGGAGGAAACCAAAGTGGATGGTATTGGAAAAGATAGCATTAAATTAAGGAGAAAGTCACTCCTTTTATCTTCCTCTTGACATAAATAATTAGATAAGCTGACCAGGGCTTTTTCTATCCTGGCACTAGTTCTAAATTCCATCCCTCCCTCATACATGGAAGAGTAGTTGTACTTTTATTTGTTTGTGTTTTTATGCCGATGTAAAATGAACACATTAAAAGCAATAACAGTGTGAAAATATGAAGGGGATACTGTTTCCTCAGCCAAAGTGAATGGGTGTGTCTTCACTGATCTCTTGAACATGTAAAGTGAAGGTGCCTGACATACCTTGAGGGGGGAGTATTGCATAGTCTGGGGGCTACCACTAAGAAGGCCCTATCCCAGGTCTCTACACCTTTAACAACCAGGAGTGCCTCCCCTGTAGATCTTAAGGCACAGGCAGGTCAATATGGGAGAAGGCATTCCATTAAATATTTGGAGTATTTAGGGTCTTATTGGTTAAGTTTAATGTTTTGAAGACCAATGTGATGGGCAGCCAGCCAGCAATCCAGCTGATGCATTCTGTACTTAAGGTTACCTGCTTTCTCTAATGTAAAGAAGCACGTCTAGGTGCCAGTTCATGCTAGAAAAGGAAAAATGTCAATTGGAAATCTGGGCCTTTCCTTGTGACAAATAGACTGCTGAACCATAGCACTCTTATCCCCAGCTTACTGCAAGCAAAATCATTTCTTTCCAGTTGTTGTTCCTTCCCACCCTGCATGTACCAATGAACTTGTCGATGCTGGAAAAGCCACAATAATTTTTTTAAAAAAAAAACTGTGCTTTTTTTAACCTGGAAAATCCAGTTTGAAGTTTGAAATTCTAATTCAAAATGCAGATTTTAAAAAATGGGTTTTACCAAACAATGGATTCATCTGCTATGAAATACTCCAAAAATGGGTTCATTTAGAAATAAAAGCAAGACTCTGGGTGAATGCTCATGTAAGCACATATCCTTAGGCACCATCAGCTGACGCTTATCCAGCTGATTTCTATAAAACAAGTTCTCTAGCTACAGATGCATCTCCAACACTGCTTTAATGGGAGACTCAGAAACTCAGTGAACATATTTTATTCTAAAGATGCTCTGCAGTTTTTTTAAAGTAATTGTCAAACGAAAATTAACATCAAAGCAAATAGTTAAAAAGCTTATCTCTCCCTGGTGTCACTCTTAAAGCACTTTTTCAAAGGAGTAAGTCTTCAGAATAAAGGCCAAGCATTCACGGAAGGGACGTTGCAGCATGCTCCCTGCAACCCACTAGCTTTGCCATTTATACTGATTTATGTACATCACAGCATGTGTTTATCCACCATCTCAGCTTCACCCCTCCTCTTGAAGAAGAAGAAGAAGAAGAAAGTTGGATTTTTCTACCTCACATTTCTCACCCATTTAAGGGGACTCAAAGCAGCTGACAAACCTTCTGTTCTTCTCCCCACAACAGAACACCCTGTGAGGTAGGTGGGGCTGTGAGAGCTCAGAAGAGAGCTGTGACTAGCCCAAGGTCACCCAGCTGGCTTCGTGGAGAAGTGCAAAATCAAACCCAGTATTCCCAGATAAGAGTCCGGCTCCCTAACCACTAGACCAAAGTGGTTCTTGACACACCTTAGTTTGCCTACCACTGTTTTGGCAGTGCCATTAGAACCAGCCAATCAGTGCAATTCCAAGCAGAGCACAGCACAGCATAGGTGCCAACCAATCAGTGCAGTCTTCATCTGCAAACTTCATCCTCAAGTATCAGCAACATCAGCCACCAACCACTTTGCAGCAGAGGTGTAGCAAATCAGTTCATTTACAAACAGGTTTGAAGAAAACTGGGTTGTTTGACTGGTTTGAACTTTGACCATTAGAGTGGGGCTGATTTGAGCTTAAACTGAACTCAGAGGGGTCTTCTGAACAAGTCTAACCACCCAGTCTAATCTGAACCTGTTCATATTTGTAAAACATTTGGCCTTTAAAAAGGCTTGTTAAAGCCCTGTTTGGGCAATGAACGGGTCCTTAACTGTTTGAGTTTGAACATCAAGAGTTTGAGCCTGCTCAGGTTTGAACCGAGCCTCTGTTTTTTCATGCATACCTTTAATCTGCCATTCAGAGTCAACCTATGTGACCAGGTTTTATGTCACACAAAAGATAAGTCTAATAGCAAGAGGACTTCCCAACTCATCCCAGCATCTTGAAGGTGCTACCTCTTTTTTTTTCCATCTCTAGTAGGCAGAAAAAAACCATCAGAAATAACAGGACTTCCCATGTTTTAGTAGCTGAAGCACAGACAAAATGAACACTCTGAAGATGACATTATATCAGGGCTTCATGCATAAGATCCTCATTTTGTCCTTGGCTGTACACCTCCTACACACTTTGAGAACATGGCAGCCTCCCCCGCCAAACAGGGATGGGTGCTATTGGTGCCAGGAATAATTAGCCCAAGGCTAGCATTAGCAGAAAGACAGAGGTAGGAAGGATGTTCTTCACTCAGCAGATTCTCTCCTTTTTGGTCAGTGTGCCAATGGGCATGATTGGTGCAGGCGACCTAGTTTTACAAACCAGCAAAGACACAGAGCAGATTTAATCAAGGGCTTAATTCCAAGAGCTTGGCCCATTAACCTTTTATTGATGAGATCAAAACATGGGAAACCAAACTGGTTCAGGCTTAGTGGCTCCAAGTCTTCCACTTCTGTCTAGAACACCTAATCCAGGAGTTCCAGTACTAAATCTTCTAATCCAGTGCCCATGTGTGCAGCATGAAGTTCCTGGCCCAATCCTGCTCTTTCCCCTTGAGTTATCCTTTATTTTGGATTTGTTCTTGCACTTTTCAGCTAAAGAGAACTATAACTGAAGCTACTGCTCTTTTTGGAAGGCCAAAGGACCCACAGAAATCACTATCAAGCCAGGAGCACAGTTTTATTTTTCTCCTTTGTTGTGGTTTTTCTGTGTTACCTGAAAGGGCCCTAGCACATCAGTTGGATATTTTAGGACCTTTCCACACATATTTGTTAATCCAGATCTAGGAGCTGCTAAGAATATACCATCTGCACAGGAGTAACATAGATCCAAATTAGAATTGTACTAAGGGCTCACAAGGCAGGATACTTCTAAGGCCATTTGCTGGGATTCAAGATGAGGAGAAGGTTTGCCTTTGTCTCTGCTTGAGAGGCCCATGGGCAATTGGTGGACCACTGTGTGCAATAGGATGCTGGACTAGATGGGCTGTGGCCTGATCCATCAGGGCTTCTCTTATGTTCTTACATTCTTAAATCCATAATAGTGATAGACAAGATAAATGTGATCTACATTTGTGTTAACACTCTCTGGTCAGGATCTAGGCAGGGCATGGGTGTGATGCTGAGTGACATGCCTATGTAATATTTGATTGACTGGGATGTGCCCCATTGCATTGGGTGTTTGAGGTGCTGTGGGCCAATTGCATCACAGTGTGGGTGGATCATTCAGTGGTTGTTTGCATCCACTGATGTGAAACAGGACTTAGGCATCTGCACATATTGTTCCTTAGCACACATTTGCCTCCTAAAGGCTACTCAGTCTGGATGCCTCTGCCTGTGGTTGATCCAGATTACCTAATAAAGATTCACCAAGACTCCCAAGAACTAGAAACTGCAGTCAGCTTCCTCCCTTCCTTTGATCCAGCTCCTCAGTTACACCCCAATGAAACCATACCCTTAGTTGAAAGATCCCTACACATGGGGATGTGGATGTAGTCATATAGACTCATAGGCCGCATCCCCATTACAAGCTTATTTCACTTTCCCTAAACTGAAATAATAGAACCGGATGCAAACGCGAATTTGCCTGTTCCCATTACTTTTAACTTAATCGCATTGGATCCAGATTCTGAGGATCATACATGGGGTACGTGACTCGAGGGGGGACTCAAGTGGCTACTTTTTAAAAGCCACTTTTCAGGGCTGCCCTGCCCTCTTCCTCTTGGCATGGACGCGCCACCCATAAGGGACCCCTTCACCAAGCCTAACTGGGTGGCTGGGTGGCTGCCGCTTCCATGGATGGAGGGAAAATGGCAGTGGGCAGCCAGCCAGCGATTCTTTCCCCTCCTCTCCCCATTGCTCAGGACTCACAGCAGCAGCGGCAAGTAAAGCCCCTTTGCTTTAAACATTAACACAGAATCTCAGCTGCTTTCCTCCCTCCCTTTCCCTTTCTAAAGGTCAGAACTTTTAGAATTGCGCAAAATTGCAACATTGTTATCAGGTTGAAGTGGTTCCATCGCTGCTGTGTAGCGCTGCTGTTAAGGGTGGATTTTTAACACTGAAATCACTGTCTTTGGAAGCAAGCTATTGGTAGAGGGAAACCCTAAACATGGATTCTCATCCCTTAAAACAGTAGGGTCCCCACAGTAAAAAATGTAACACGTATCAAGCGCAGGAACCGGAGTGAGACCTGTTGAAATGAGGATTAACATTTACAATACTTTGGGGCGATTTAACACGCTGAAAGCGTGTTAAGCCAAACTGATGTGGGGTCTGTGAGGACTGAAAATAAGCTTGCTGTGGGGTGCGGCCATAGAATCATAGAGTTGGAAGGGACCTCCAGGGACCTCAAGTCCAATCCCCTGCTCAATGGAGGATTTCCTAAACCGTCCCAGACAGATGTAGGTCCAGCCTCTGCTTGAAGACCTCCAGTGAAGGAGAACTCACTACCTCAATATCTCAAGCTCATCTCCCTGAGCCCTGTGGCATTTCTTGGGTTTCATGGCTGGGATCTCTCTATATTGCTGTCTGGGAACCATCCATTTAAAGCATTTTAAATCACATTTGGCCGTTATGTATTTCACCCTTAACCCTCCTCAGAATATTGATTGGCATGCTGCCTCATACTTCGCTTGTGTGCCATACTTCAGGCTGATGTAAGGAAATGACTTTGTATATAAACATTTCCAACATGAGGAATGGGGAAGAAACATCTGCCTGTTTACCTTCCTCTCTATTGATTCGTTGCCAGTAACTTCACTTGGAGTTTTGCCTAGAGATCAATAATAGAATACCCATCATTCCACAGATCCTATAAGTTTATTAAGCAGAGGAACTCATTAATATTGCATTGCTAACCTTGCACCATTTCATTTCAAAAGGCTGTCTGTTTTAGAGCTGGCTCTTTTTTGCTTAGCACCTTATCATCTTTGAAGCAAGCTCCCTCCAAAATAAAGTGCCTTTTATTTTGCTAATATTTAAATGGTGCATTGCAGCCCATTTTAATAATGCAGTCATTTTGAGTGTGCATGCCTTTGTTAATGAAACCACCTGAAAAATCTGCAAAGCTGCAATAGCAGCAATATCCTCTCACAATTATGTGTATTTCAATCTATTGTGAGAAAGGTCAAGTAGTTTCCTGAGAGAGAGAGAAAAAAAGAAAAAGAAAAAAAAAGTAGATTTGCAAATTGTGCCAGCCCAGCGGCCTTCTTTGACAGATTATCCATTTCCCTTTGTAAAATGTGTTACGTGTAACAAAGGAGTTGCAGCATGGGTCCTGAATAATGTGTTGTATACTTGTGGTTTGCAGAAGAAAAGAAACAGTTGACATTATTTTTGTGTGATCCGTTTAGGTAGGAAAAAAAGGAACAGACTGATGCAGGGAATGCTTTCAGTTTCTGCCAACTGTAGAGAATTGTCTAAGATAACGTCCTCTTTTCTGAGGATAGTTTTGTAATTATAAGTAGATACATCCTTTGTACATACAACATAGGTAGTAAAACTACCTGGAAAGCGAAAGGTCACAGCTTCAATCCCCCCAATATCTCCCATAAAATAATATAACAAATCATTTCTATTTCATTGACAAGATTTTGCCATGTAGGCAGCCATATTCATTGGTAGTGCAATCGCCTCAAAAGCAGGTCAGGGGTTCAATCTCTGATATCTCTCATAAAAGGTTATCCATCCATCCATCCATCCATCCATCCATCCATCCATCCATCCATCCATCCATCCATCCATCCATCCATCCATTATATTTCTATCCTGCCCTATCCCCGAAGGTCTCAGGGCAGGTAGCAACCTTTAAAACAACAAATTAAAACCAATATTAAAACCAGTACTATACATAAAAACATTTAAAAGATATAACAAATTATTTCTACAACCTTCAGTAGATATATCCCTGTAGGTGGCCGAACCTCAGTTAAAGAGATGATGGAAGTTTCCATTTTAAGCTGTGGTCTTTACATCACAGAAATTGGTGTATTGTAGTTCCACTTTCTTCAGAGGTGTGAGGGGCTGCAGCACACAAAAGGCCCTTCTCTGTGGTGCCCCCCAGTTTTTGAATAGCCTCCCAGTGAAGGTACATCAAGTACCAACTTTATATGATTTTCAGCACCTAGTTAAAAGGTAGTGAACCTCTTAACCTAGGTCTTTTATTCCTAGTTAATCTGCTTATAGCCCAACCATGGGGGGAGGGATGTTGGATGGATTATATTTTGAATTGTGTTTTAGAAATTGTTTTATCACCCTGAGACCTCCAGGTGAAGGGCAGGATACAAATGCAATAAATGATAGATAGATAGATAGATAGATAGATAGATAGATAGATAGATAGATAGATAGATAGATAGATGGGCTGGTGGGTGGGCAGATGGATGGGCGGATGGATGGACGGATGGATGGACAGATGGATGGATGGATGGATATTATGCTCACAAAGAACATCGGTAAAGCAAAAGAAACAATTATTGGCTGTAACTGGAAGTGTGAAGACATTAAGGAATGCAGAGGACAGTGTGAGAATATGAGCACAGTAAATTAATAGCATATTTGTCCAGCAGCGTGTTGAAATGAGGATACATCAGTTGAGGAAAAATTGCAAAACAAAGCAAGAACATTAAAGACAGATACCAGTTCTTTCATTCCTTGTGGAGGACTTCTTAAAAGAGATGCACACCTAATTTTAGATGTGCGTGCTTTCTCACTGATGCCTATGAATGTGATCATGTACCCATCTCCATGGTGTGATATGTGGCAATACATAAGCACAAGTAGAATCATAGAGTTGGAAGATACCTCTAAGGCCTCCAGGGCCAACTTCTTGATTAATACAGGATTCACTGGATCATTGTGGGCATATGGTTATAATATTACCAAATAGTATGAAGTGTAAAATATGAACAAGCTTATTAAGCTCCTGATGTGTATTTTGTACTTTTTAGAAAGTGAAATATCAGCCCTTTCTGCACTGGTCCTTATTCCAGATTATATCCCAAAATAGGGACTGACCATGCTTGTGCAGACTATGGCAGGCCCCACATAGAAGGGGCATCATCGAGGTCTAGCGGTGGACTAGTGCACCTAGCTCAGAACATGGAGGGATGCAGAAAGCCTGCCTCCATCTTCTGAACTGCTGAGGGACCATTTTGGTGTTGCACCAAAGCCTAATGCCAAAAAGGGATCCCCAATGGCTCAGAGGTTAGGACCCTTCATTACTAGCCTTTCAGAGCACTCAAAGTCTGACCTCAAAGTTCATGCAAAGATTGGGATAGGGATTGGTTTGGACCAGCACCCTCATACTGACATGGTCTGAACAGCAGGCCAAGCTGGTCCAGATCACTGGTTCAGACAAGTGGGTGTATAAAACCCAATGACTACCGTTGTGCTAGCATTCTGTTACACACACTCGGATTGGAGTAGGATTTTCTCTCTGGTTTGAAAACTGTCTGTTTGCTTAGACAAAAACCAGCCATTTCATTTTGTAATATTTGTTTCTTCTTCTCCTTCTCCTTCTCCTTCTCCTTCTCCTTCTCCTTCCCCTCCTTCTCCTTCTCCTTCTCCTTCTCCTTCTCCTTCTTCATAAACTGGCCAATAGAAGTGTGCAATTAATTTTATATGTACACATCTGTTCACAATTCTGTTCTGCCTTTATTCCAAAAACCTCAAAGTGCCGAAGATCATTCTCTTTCCTCTCATTTTAGCCTCTTGAAAATAGAGGCCGAAAGGCAAGAACTGGGCCCAAGGTCACCCAGCCTGTGGTCACATTTAAGGGTTTAATCCAACTTCAGTCCACTTTCAGAGAAAGATAACACATCATCAAAACGGCCAGTAATTTTCTTTTCACATTTTCTATTCCCAAAGGTGAATTTTCTCAGTTACCACTGAAAGAAAACAGCTTGTTACTTTGTTCATTCATCCTCTCGCTCTGAAAGTGGACTGAAGCTGGATTAAACCTTAAGTGTGAGCATACCCCCAGTGTGCTTTTGTAGCTGGTAGACAGAATCTCAGCTCCTCAACTACTCCAGCCACTACATCACATGGGCATAGTGCATTTTGTGAGTTTGCAAGCCATGCTATGGTTCTTCTGTCAAGCAACTGTGGCAGATTAATTTCATTAGAAAAATGGTATAGTGTTCAGGTAGTCCTGGCTTTTCTGCTTTTGTGTGGTGAATTCTGTCACCTTACTGTGAAAGTGAGGTGCCCCAGCCACTGTGAGATTTTTATCTTGCCAAATTTTTCCAGCAATTTACAGTTTCTGTTGCTCTGCCTTGCCAAAAGCATTTAAAAAACAAACAAAAATCCCTGAGTGTACAAGTTTAAACCTTTCAATTTGAAATGTATTACTCTTTTATAGTCAAATATCTGCGAGGCATAAAATACACAAATTGAAATGCCACTTTTAGATGTAGCTGAAATTCTAAAGCTTTCTTTGGCCAACGGCTACTCTTTGGCTGTGCTGCTGACAGAGAACAGATTTTTATCTCTTAAATGCCATTTTCCATCAGTGTGTGGACCCCTTTGGCTCTATTTCCTTTTAACGCTATTATTTTGCTTTGCCCTAATTTGCCCAGACCGTGACCTTTCCTGCTTTTTTTGTGGGTTGGTTCTGAGAACTCATGGTTCACTTCCTGAACTGAAGATCAGTAGAGTTGCCAGTTGTATCTTTTGCTAGCTTTCACTGCTGGATCCATTTATTTTACTTTGCCATTTTCTTAAACTATGCATTTCCTCTGTGGGTATATGCAGCAAAGGAAGGAAGGAAGCCTAACAGCCTCATGACGTATAATTTTCCTCTCATCTCCAATCCATTTCTAATGCACTTCTGAAATGCTCATTCTGGTATTTAACGTGCATTAGAGGTGGGATGGGTACACTGGCATATGACAGTACCACTTCTGAAGCATCTCTGAGCCAGTTTGGTGTAGTGGTTAGGGAGGCGGACTCTTATCTGGGAATACCGGGTTCGATTCCACCCTTCTCCATGAAGCCAGCTGGGTGACCTTGGGCTAGTCACAGCTCTCTTCTGAGTTCTCACAGCCCCACCTACCTCACAGGGTGTCTGTTTTGGGGAGAAGAATAGAAAAGCTTTGTCAGCTGCTTTGAGTCCCCTTAAATGGGTGAGAAAAGCGGGGTAGAAAAGCCAACTCTTCTTCTTCTTCTTCTTTTCCATCTAGTATATTGAGATATCAGGAAGGAGGCCTTCTCTTAGTTCCTCCTCCCTCAGAGGTGTGGTGGGGTTTTAGAGATGCAAGAGAGTCTTTTCTGTGGTGGCCCCCAGACTCTGGAACAGCCTCCCTTGTGAGGTTCACTAGATGCCTACATTATATGGGCTTTGGAACATGTTAAAACATTCCTCTTCATCTAATCCTTTAGTGTTTAGCTCTCTTTGGGTTCTGTCCTGCGGCCTTTTGGTGAATACGAATTCTTAAATAAATCAATAAAATATCTGAGGGTAAGGTCTTTAAAAAAATATTGCACATGAATCCATGCTTTGTAATATATGCCATTAGCAGCTGGCACTAACAGACACAGCTGGATCCAGTACAAACTGTGTTGGTTGGCATAATTTGATGCCCATGGCATAGGGGCAAACCGCTGTTTGGTCTGACACTCTCTAGTCCATTATTTGAACATAAATGACAAATTTTTTTGTTATATATTGCATGCATTTCACCTGGAAAAATAAATATTTTACATGAAGTTTGTGTTTTTGTGTGCACTGAAATTGAAAGATCTATAACTCATGCAACCCAAAGATGTATAAAATGCCTTAAGCACAAAATGCTTTAACTGGAAACATACTTTTTTATATGTTTTGACTTTGGAGTGGACCTAAAGATTCCCCAGGCTCACAATAAAACAAACCCTCCTGGAGGAGTTTTGCTTCTGCAATCTGGAATACAGACTTGGAGCCCTCCTTTTCCATTTCTTTTGCTCAGGTAGCCATTTATTTTTTGAAATGGGTGCCCGACCCTTCCCCACTATCCAACTTCCTGTTTTCAAAAAAAAAAAACATTTCAAAATAAAACCACGTTTTCAGGAATTTCCCAATAAAAGACTCACCTGCATCAGCTGCCCTTGAAGACGGTTCGGAAGCTGCAGCCAGCGCAGAATGCAGCTGCTAGATTGCTGACCGGGACAGCTGGCCGGATGCATATCATGTCAGTCTTAAAAGAGTTGCGTTGTCTGCCAATTTGCTGCTGAGCCCAATTCAAGGTGTTAACTCTGACTTATAAGGCCCTAAATGACTTGGGCCTCAAGTATCTAAAGAAACACCCCCTCCCATACCTACCTGCCCTTGCCTTAAGATCTGGAAGTGAGGCCCCCCTGGTTGTCCCACCACCCTCAGCAGCAAAAGGCGTGGACACTCAGGAGAGGGCCTTCTCAGTGATGGCCCCTAGACTATCACTTGAGGTGTGTCAATCACCTTTATTGTACACATTTCGGAAGGCAGTGAAGACATACCTCTTTGCCCTGGCCTTTGATTAAATGGGGATACACTTTTCCCTTCGCACTTGCAGATGCTATTGTTTTAATACATACTGTTATTGTTTTAATAATGTTTGATTTAAAATGTTGTTACCCGCCTCGAGACCTCTGGGTGTAGGGGTAAAATATAAATAAATACATTTACAAAGAAGGGAGTTTCCTAATATGTCCCAAGTCTTCATGACAGGCATGATTTACTAAAGTATCAACTTCAAGAGAATGTATTCCAAGCACCATAGCTGCCTAACAGAAGTACATTTGGGTATGCATAGTTCTATAAGTTGGAGTGAATCAAGCTATTGCATTCAAACAATAGACTTGCCTTCTACTACTGAAATGGGACCCTAATGTAAAAGAGGATGAACACAAGACTCTGTTCTATGAAGATAAAAACACAAGAGGAGCCCTGCTGGATCAGGCCACAGCCCATCCAGTCCAGCAACCTTTCCCACACAGAAACCACCAATTGCTTATGGGCATCTCAAGCAGGAGACAAAGACAAAACCTTCACCTGCTCTCGAATCTCTGCACGTGGCCATTAGAGGCATCCTGCCTGTCTCCCCAGCCAGAGGATGTATATGTGCCATTTTATTAGGCCATTCCATCCAATAGAACTTAGCATGTAAATTCATACTGAAATGCAGTGTGACACAAAATACATTTCTGAACGTATTTAGTTTACAGCATACATTTATTATGCTATTTTCTCCCAGTGGACGCTGTGAAATTCTGAAAAATTATTCTACCTGAACAATAATTATGTTGTTAATTTTGCTAGTTGGAAAGGCACAAATTAGGCTAGTTCATGTTGGAATCTGTTTTCTTAAGGACCCCTTTGTGAATTTGTCAAAGAAAATGTAAAACAAAGAAAGAAAATTATAATTCATGGCAAAACTGAAGGATGAAAGGCTTATGATTAGTTCTGCAGTTCCCTGTCCGTGGTCTGAATCAATGGGTCTGAATCAGCCAGACCTGCTGGTTATGATCGTGGGAAACTATGGTCTGAAATAGCTTCATCTCCATGATGGGCCTGATCCAGAGCATCCCATGCCACCATCTCAAAGGTTACACAAGTGCACCTCTAAGGTTAGGAACAAAAGCAGGTCTGCATGCCATTTCTGGTCCAATAATAAACTCCCATGGACAGAAACCTGTGCAGCACCTTGAGGTGCTGTGTGCCTGACCCACACACCTGTTACCTGTGTGACATGCCCAGGAGCCTCCCACCCCACTGATGGCTATGTGGATGAAGGCTCATCTTAATTTCTCTCTTTCGCCCTCACTTCTTTCTAAATTAATCCAACTTGACCTACTTGCTTCCTCCCCCAACTTCCTCCTCCTCCTCCTGGACCTTAGAAGGCTTCATCTTTAATCTCAGTTGGTTCTTCCTTTTTTTTATTTTTCTTATTTAAAATATTATCAAATAATGATAAATATGATTGATTAAGCTGAAACTGTAAGGCGTTGCTTTAAAGTAGAAGGACAGGAGGGAGTCCTAAGTGGACATCAACAGTCACATCAAATGGCAAATGGTTAACTGCAATTATTTTATTTATTATTTATATTTCTATCCCGCCCTATACCCAAAGGTCTCTAGTGGGCAACAACGTTAAAATTCCCCATATCAAATAACAGTATATAACAGAACAGTATGAACCATCACAATGTCTAAAATCCAACATGTTAAAACAATTATCAAATGAACTCCATAATTGGTTTTTGTGCCATTGTTGATTTTGATCACTCCAAAGCTCACCTGATCAATATAAAGAATTTTCTGTGTGTGGCACATTGTCTGAATTCTTGATCTTTGGTTTGCAGCTAGGAGGGACTATCCATAATTAAAAGAACTTGCTTGTGTAGGCTTGTTCAACAGTTTATTTTCATTTCTACCCTTCCTTTTACCCAAAGATCTCAACAAGAAAAAACAGGAGGTAAAATTAAGCCCACTAAAAAACATAATAGTCCTTGAAAGTGGGGAGGGGATGTGGTTTCCTCAGCCGAAGGCCAGGGTAAAGAGGTGAGTCTTCTCTTCTGAACTTATAATGTGAAGGTGCAGTGCCTAGCACACCTCAGGGGGGGAGGCTGTTTCGTTCCCTGAGGGCTACCACTGAAAGTGCCCTATCCCACCTTCCAGAAGATGGTGGTACAACCAAGAGACCCTGCCCTGCAGATCTTAACCCACCAGCAGGCAAATAATGGGAGAGAGTGTTCCTTTATATATTTGGGACCCAAGCCACTTAGAGCCTTATAGGTTATGGTTAACATCTAGAATTGGATTTGGTAGTGTATTGATCGCCAGTGCAGTTTTTTAAAGACCATATTAATACGCATTCAGACTGCTAACACTGCATTAGAGCAAAGTGTAACTCAGCTGTGTGGATCAGGCCTCCAACTGAAAACTTGCATTTTCGAGATCTCAAGTAACCCTTTCATAAAGTAATATTTTGTTTTCCAGTACAGAACAGTTGAGGAATTCCATATTACAGGCTTCGTATAGATCTTTGTTAATGTATCTATTCTTGGCAGAAGTTAGCCTTAGATAGAGCTTCCAAGCATAAGTGCAGCAGGCTAAACGTTAGGGTACTTCCAAGACAAGGAATCGAGCCACTGGTACTTCCCAAAGGAGGCTTTATTGCATAGTTCCAGTAAGGCACATACTTCGTGATTAAATGCATGGTTATATAGGTGCACACATGATAGACAAATGAGATAAAATATGCATGTAAGCAGGAGAGTGAAAGAGGACAGAATGAATGCACATGTGTACATATAGGAATATAATTCACACCAAACATTTTCAGGTGGCTTCTCTTGCCCAGTCATGCTGCAGGATTGCTCCTGGAGTCAGGCTGACCTTAATCTCAGAAGCTGCAAGTTTCCATAACAAAACTGGACATGATTAGCCATAATAAGAAGTACAATAACAGAGTCTGTTGACAAGCTATTTCAACACTTACAGCCTTGAGGCTTAGGCATGAGATTTCCATTCCCACTGAATGTGTGACATCTATCTAAGTTACCCCATATGGCTTACAACAACATGATTGCTGGAAGTTCATATGGCACATGCCAGCACCTGTGATCCTACCAGGTTAAGGGGAAGTTGCTGTGGCTTATGAGAATCTGGGAAACCCAATTTTGACATATTTTTTTCTGCAGCCACTGCCATACTGGACCTCAAAATGGTGGCTGCAAAGTAGGAGAAAGTGGAGGGAAAGGGACTCCTTTAGGGGATGAGCCATGGCATAGACATGGAAATTTATTTTTCTTGTGGAAAAAAGTTACAGCATCTGCTATACAGAAGACTTTTGGATACTCTTCCATTGCTGTAGGAATGAATTATTCCATTAACGTCTTATCACAGGAACTGCAAATCCATCCTGTCAACACAGGGAGTGGACATTGGCAGGGAGACAATGGAATGTGGGTAAGGAATATCCCACATTTATCTCCTCCTTGTGGTCATCATGGATGGCACCAGACATGGTGTTAAAAATACACAGCTTATCTTTACTTCAAAGTAAAGTCCTTCTGCAGGGAAAATGGTTCTCCCCCACATTCTCAACTACTCGGTTGGATCCGCACAGATTCCTTTGTTCACATGTTCCCTGCCGCTTCTTGGGTGAAGGCAAGTTCTCACGATTTCTTGTGCAGTTCACCCAGACACCTGAGAAAATGCAGAAGAGTGTAATGCTCCACAGCGAATGTCCTTGTCAGTACTATTTTTTAACTTCACAGTATCCATTCATAATGGACAGGTATTACACTGAATTGTAAAACCTCTCTGGCCAGTTGAACACTTCTGCACATTCCATGTGGATTTTTAATCTTGTCTGGATGCAGCCCCAGTTACATCTTGGGTTATATTAAAACATTACAAAAGGGCCACCTCAGAGGTGCTTCAGAGGCACCTCAGAGAAAGAAAGTGTGGCCCTCGTGCCCCCAAGGCTTCTAGTCCACCTTTTCTAGCTTACAGTGTTCAAGAGAGAGGGGAGGGCAGACTGGTCTGCTATGTGAACAATCTCGCCTCAGAACTATATCTAAGCCACATCAGAGATCTTTCTTTCTTTCTTTCTTTCTTTCTTTCTTTCTTTCTTTCTTTCTTTCTTTCTTTCTTTCTTTCTTCTCTGTCTAATTGTCCAAGGCTGTGTTCAGAATTAACAAAAGGGGCACCTCTGAGATACAGTATGTGGCCCTTGTGTTCCAAAGCCTTCTCTAATCCACCTTTTCTAACATGGAATGTTTATGAGGTGGGAAAGGGCAAGGTATATGAACAATCCCACCTCCAAGCCGTTTCAAAGCCTCCTCAAAGACACTTTTTTCTTTTTCTTTTGCTGTGTCTAATCACAGCCTTACATCAGCCTGTAGATTGAACCTATTACCAGGAATCCCAGTTTGCAACCACTGGGATAATTTGCATTAAGGTTTCAAGTGGCAGTCATCGACTAATATAATCATGTAGCGAAGGCAAAAGCCCACACAGTTGTGAATAACTGTTGCTGAGTAAAGAGCTGCCAATAGATTTAGTAGTATACTTCACAGAGTTATAGGCTCTGCAGCTCACAGTTTTACACTTCCTTCTTCCATCTTAATAATATAAATATAATTTGATGACTGTTTTTACTTACATAGTTTGGCAACACACCTAGGAAAACACGACAGAATTACTAGAAATGTCCATTTTATAGATTTATAGAAAATGCAGTAACATAATATGACCTTTAACAGTTCAAGCCTTAGGCTTTTTCTTTGAATCCTTGTTGCTATTTTTAAACGTCTTTTCCTGCTTCTTACTGATATCTTTACTAGGCCAGATGCTACATTAATAAAGGAAGCTATTGCTTGCAATCGAGGCAAGCGCATTGAAGAAAATGATACTTTTACCTTTAATTACTCACTGAAGCAAAGGAAAAGATTCCATTATATATATCCAGCAAGGCCATCTAGCCTGCAAGGGCAAAGCAAGCAGGACTCAACCATATTCAGGAGCTCAGCTTGAATGCATTCTTGCTTTCTCACAAATGCCTGCTTCTAGTTCCAACTGTCCTATCTTGTTCATAATCCACTGTCTACATTGGGGTCAATTCAGTTGCAGGTTTGTATACAATTAAAGTCTTATGATGTCTCACGTACCATTAGAGGTGCCTATTCAGAGCCATTTCTCATACTCATACTCGGCGAGTCTCATTCCATACTCCTTCACAAAGCCAGGTGGGTGACCTTGTGTTAGTCACAGCTCTCTGCTGAGCCCTCACTGCCCCACCCACCTCACAGGGTTACTGTTGTGGGGAGAAGAACAGAGGGTTTCTCAACCACTTTGAGTCCCTTTAAGGATTAGAAAAGCAGGGTAGAAAAGCCAACTTTTCTTCTTCTGGGACCATTTATTTTTAGCTTCTTTCCCCTCATGCTATCAGCCAACAGCATATTGTCCACAAATTATGGGACATAATTGCTGAAGAAAACCCTACAGGTCTTCAAGAAGAGCTAGAGGTCCCAGAGACATTACAATTTTTTTCTTAAACAGAAAGTAACCTGTCCTGACACCTTCAGATATAGAGCAGGATAAAAATACAATGAATAAATAGACAGAGGCTGTGGTCACACCTTCACTTTAATCCTTCTTCAGTCCATCTTCAGACTTGACCACTTGCACATTTTTAGTTTAATCCATTTTCATTTAGGGGATGTGATCAGGGAAGCGGACTAAAGAGGGATGAACCGTACTATAGTGGTTCCTTCCGTTTCACCCAATGTGTGAGTACACACTCCTGACTCACATGACTTTTATCCTATCAGAGTTCAGGGACTGCTGTGATGGTGGAAAGGGATGGAGGTCTAAAAAGTCTCATAAAGGAGTCTCAGGATGGGAACAGAAAGATGTTAGCACAGCGACCCAAACTGAGGACGAACCGAGGATGGATTATCAGGCATCGGGTGCAGCCAGAATTAGTGTATTTTGAGTGTTGTTTCTTAATAAGACGGATTGTTTCAGCAAGGTGTGACCACGGCCAAAGATAGAGTAGCCATCTGGAAATTTGAATTGAGTTGACCCTTGTGTAACTGTAGAAATGGGTCATGCCAATGATTGTCACCTGTAGAATACTCGCAGATTGGGAAACCTTGGAGGCTAGTCTAGCAACATAAGTCTATGGCACTGCCTTCCTTTGCACTTCAAAATTGAATCCATTGAAATGAAATCTGGGTGTGGCTTCACTTTTTTCTTCCAGCACACTTAAAGAATTAGCACCATTCTAAATTCCTCCTCAAAAACTGTTAATGGTGGTCTGTTTCTGCATACTTTAAAAGGAGAGGGAGAAAAGAATGAGCATTGTATTAGCACATTTACATAAGAAAGCAAAATGTCTTTTTAGGCACTACGGTGCAAAGGCACAAATCCATAAGAGTGTTTGTGTGCAAAAGAACAAGGCAACCCCCCCCCAAAAAAAAAAGAAAAGAAAAGAAAAGAAATGTAGCAGCCACAAACATGCCACTGAACATTATTGGTTGATGCAACAGTTATGGGGAAAAAAAAGAGTAAACACTTTCTAGTTATTTCCTGGAATGCCCACACAAGCCTCTTCAAATCTGCATGTCCAGTCACAACATGAAAATGGAACAGATAAAGGTAAGTGATTCACTTTGGATGCAGAAGCACAAAATGACAGAACAATGGTAAACCATTGATGGATTGGGAGAACAGAGCAATAGCCATAAGTAGGGAAGACCTGAATGAATTGTATGCTAGTAGATACGTTGGATCTGGAAGGATGTGTGATTCTGAAGCAGTTCTGAAAACTGCCATAACATGGCTGTTGGCTCTTTTCATTTCAGTCTTCCTTGCTCTTTGATCTGCACCTTGCCACAAATGCCTGGAAGTTATCATTTTCTTTTATACCAATGAAAGCAATGCCTTGTTGAATTTTCTGTTGTGTGAATGCATTCTTGGGAAGCTATCATTGACTTTACCATGCTATAAGAGGTCCCCTTTACAAGTCCATTATAAGGGTCTCAAAACATGAGGAGTCCTTAGAGGCTGTTTTTATTTATTTTCTTACAGTGAAATAAGAGTGAAGAATGTAGGGTATATAATGAAACAGATCTGTAATTTTGTAGCAACTTTAGTGCAACCCAAAACATAGCAGGGCAACTTATACTGAGAAAAAGTTTCACCAAGAAAGAACATCCAAATGTTTTAGGTAATGTCTGGCAGCTTGAGCAAATTTAACAGAAGAGGCTGACCTTTGACCCTCCAGTTTTTCATGAACTACAGTTAGTATCCATCCTAGCCAAAAAAGCCAAATGAAAGGCATGATGGGTGGTGTAGTGAAGCTACATATTAGCCATCCAGATGCAAAACACCTGGTGTTCATGGAATCAGAATCTGAGAATTATAGAATCATAGAGAATCATAGAATCTAGGGTCATCAACTCAATGCAGGATTTCCTAAACCATTCCAGACAGATGTAGCTCCAGCCCCTGCCTGAATATGCTGCCAGAAGAGGTGGGAACAGCTACCAGTCTAGATGGTTTTAAGGAAGGGTTAGACAAATGTATGGATGGCAGAAGTATCAATGGCTACTAGAATGAATGCCTAGGTACATTTTCAGGCTGGGGTGGGGGGCTGAAGCAGGACACTTCTAAGGCCATTTGCTGGGATTCGAGAACAGGCAAAGGTTTGTCCTTGTCTCTGCTTGAGATACCCATGAGCATTTGGTAGGGCACTGTGTGTGACGCGATGCTGGACTAGATGGGCTGTGGCCTGATCCAGCAGGGTTCCTCTTATGTTCTTATGAACACCTCCAGTAAAGGAGAGTTCACTGCCTCCTGTGGCAACCCATTTCATTGACTGATTGCCCTCACTGTCAGGAAGTTTTTCCTCATATCTAATCTGTATTGACTCCCTTGGAGTTTCATACCATAGTTTCTAATCCTGTCATCTTGTGCAAGTGAGAATAGGGATGATCCCTCAGCTGCTTGAAGACCGTAACCCTCCTTTGGACTTGCTCTAGTTTGTCAGTGTCTTTTTTCAACTGGGGTGCCCAGAACTGGACACAGTACTTTTTCCAGCCAATGTTTATTATGAATCCCCTTTATCCTTTCTGCGTGAGTATACCTAACCTCTAGTATAAGAAATTCATATTCAATTATATAGTTATTTGTGTATTGTATCATTAACCCTGAGGCTCAGACTTGTTGGGACTTTCCTCTGATTAAATATCCTACCCAGGGTTGCTAACTGTCTCCTTGTTAAGATCTTCTGCTACATTTGAACATTAATGTTCCAGTGTCACTTTTGTCAAAGCCTTGAAACTGGTGTTAAAAGTGTTTCTATATATGATGTCATAATGTGAAAGTGATGGATAACATGACATGTTCCTTCCTTTTTTTCATCTGTTCAGTATATTGAAGCCTTTTCGATTTAATTGACTTGGAAGTTAGACATTTTTAAAAATGTATTCTTTTTCTGACTAGGATATAAATTTTATGTCAGATCGATTTCTAGATCTCAAGTGTAAAGTGTATCCTTGATGGTGGTTAAGCACTATATTGTTCTTCTTTAAATGACTAACCTGGATTAAGAGGTTGGAGCAAGAGGTATTTTTCAAAATTAAACCTGTTTCACCTGAACATGTTTTAACTAGTTAATAAGAAACTTCAAAACAACAACAAAAAAGACAAAACCCTGAGGTTAATGAGAATTCTTCTTGTAAAGATAGTGTTTGATGTTTAAATTTGTTTTTTGGGGGGGTCTGTCTATAACATAAGTTTTAATAACCTAGCTCAAATGCAGATTTCTAATTTTCAATTAACATAGGAATAATTTTGTTTGCTAAAATAAAATAAATGAATGAATGGAAAGTCTGAACCATGAAATGTTCTAGATAGAGCTTTTTAAAACATTCCAAATTTTTCAAAAACAAAAATAATCATGTGGCGACTGTATAGCTCGAGCTTTAAGTATTAACTTTTAACCTTTGACCTTACAGATTTTAACCAATGAAATGTCTCTTTAAACTTTAAAGGAAACAATGATAACGAGCGCCTGGCGATTGCTAGACAGCGAATTCCATATCGTCTTGGTCGAGTAGTTGATGAATGGCTACTCGACAAAGGTAAAAACATTGATTAAAACTTCAAATAAAAAAAATAATTTGAACATAACCAAGTAGTGCATCGTTGTAACACCAATAAACATAAAACAATAAATTTTACAGTAAAACTAAATTAAAAACAAATTTTAAACAGTAAAATGTAGCGTAAATTTTTGCATACCATGTATATAATAATTTCTATACATTTTAGTGGTATCGCCTGTTTAATAATCTTACCCTGTTAACTTAAGGTTAAAGGGACTGTTAAATATAATCCACTAACTCAATCTGCAAAGGTACTCATAGCAAATATTAACCAAAACTGATAAATCATGCATAGATTATGTTACATGTTCCATCATCTAAATTTTTAACTAAATATATATGTACCTGTATATAGTTATGAGATCTTCATTATGGTCCTGAAGCAAAAGGGAAAAAAAATCATTGTTTAAACTGTAGGTTATTTTAAATAGAGGGCAATATCGTTGCCGAACAAGATGAAGTCCCTTTAACGTTTGCTACCTTCTAAGGGGATTTTGGAGAGAGAGAGAGAAGAAAAAATAACAATTAAAAGAGGACTTAAAGTTATGTGCATGCTTTTTATTATGAGCAGAAACCAATCTGTAGAACAGATTACAATGTTTATTAATAATAACAATAATGGGCCTGTGTTGGTAGGATTTCTGTTTTATAAAAGCAGTATGATATGATTCTCCATTGATCTGTGTATCATTCCTTGAACTTGCTTTTGCATTCAAAACGTTTTTTCTTTTTTTCCTTTTTTTTCCTTTTAGTCAATAGCCTTGCCGAAAGACAGACATCTATTTTCTCTTTTTCTTTAACATATTTTTGTTTGTTTCCAAAATACTCAGTATACAGTATGTATCCCATGCCTTCTCAGTTGTGTGTGTGCATTAAGGGAATCCCTCAACATTAAGATGTTTATTTCCAAGGCTATTCCAAAAGATGTTGTTCCTAATATGCTTTAGAAGTAGATAGCCTCACAAATGCATTAATAGGGTAGCTATACAAAGCACTGCAATAGATTTGTTTTTTAGCGGGGGAAAAAGTTGGTTTGCAAGTATAATGACTTAGCACTACCTGGGCAAGTCTGCAGTTCTGTACTGGCTGATACACCAGACCAGCAAGTGTACTGGGAGTCTCTCTTCCTCATACTGGTGATGTCTAAGGGAGGTTCTGTCCATATCAGAAGTCCTCTTTCTGCATGCCAGTGTGATTCAAGGGAGGCTCTATTCATACTAGAAGCCTGTCTCTTCTGCGTGCTGGAGTAGTCTAAGGGAAATAGACCATACCAGCCTGTGGAAGGGAGCATGTCTACCTGCTGGACTGATCTAGTTCCTACCGGTCAGTGTGGAATCACCCATATATGAGCCTGAACACAGCAGTGGATCTGACCACTTCCTCTTCTCCTTCTTTGGAGCTAGAAGGAAGTAATTTATCCATGTATGGTTTGGTCTTATATTACTACAGAATCAAAAAATGTGATTCTAGTTTAAAATAAGTTCTAGCCATTCCTAAACAAGCCAACTTCAGAACTTGGGCTATAATGCTGGCTTGTTTAACCAACCATGGTTTGCTTTGACCCAGGATCCCTTAGTTTTTACCTAGTCCTAAACTGGGATTCTTTGACAATGAACTAAGTATTCAAATATATTTCTAACTTGGCTGTGGGGAAGAAAAAAAAAAGTTTCCTACCCACCCCCAGATTCATTCTGGCTTGCTCACACAGTACTAAGTCATTATTTACAGTTGCTTATGACTAAGGTATTTGCAGGTTAGGTCTACACATGTATTGGAGAAATGTTGGATGTAAATTCCGTGCAGTTCTTCAATAGCTGCATGTTTGAATTGGTATAACTGTGATCAAAAATGTAACCTACATAGACACATACATGTGTGCACACATTTTTAAAAAAATACAGGGGGAGGTATGGAAATTGTTTGCAACATTATGATGTTTCTATACAAATTCCCAGTTGGCCTTTATAACAAAAGGGTTGCAGAAGCTAAATTATAGACATAGCTTGGCAATTCTACATCCCATGGACACCTCATTTAAAGGCAATGAATTATGAGAACTCCTAACTTATAGTTTATTGCTGTCATTTTCCACTCCATAATAATCTGTTGAAATCATCCTCTTTTAAGAGTGTAATGTTCACAATCAACATTTTTTGCATGTATGTAATACTATCTTTGCAGGGCGTCAGCTCACAATCTTCAATAGCCAAGCGACGATAAAAATTGGCGGCAAGGAACGGGGTCATCCATTTCAGGGCCAGCTTTCTGGACTCTACTACAATGGCTTGAAGGTCCTGAACATGGCTGCTGAGAACGATGCCAACATAGTGATAGAGGGGAATGTGAGACTTGTTGGTGAAGTGCCTTCCTCAATGACCACCGAATCAACAGCCACTGCAATGCAGTCTGAAATGTCCACATCAGTCATGGAAACCACGACCACTCTTGCTACAAGCACAGCTAGAAGAGGAAAACCACCTACAAAAGAACCCATTGGTCAGGTTAGTCAACTGGGATGAAATGATTAGACATTGTGACTTCCTATACATGTTTCTGGATTTTCTATGAACATTGGTCCAGGTGTTGATTTCAGCCTATGGTGGCATCTACATTAGCATTTGCATTGGAGTCATGTAATTTAGAAACTGCTGCCCTTCTTTTAGTTTGACAAACTGCAATTGTAGTTTTAGTACATTTTAGTGAACAACTGTTTTCTAAAACAAGTAGCTTTTTTTTTCTTCAATCACTGAGGTTCTTTGTGGGCCATTGAAGGATTTCAGGAAAATATTGTAATGGCACCGGAGTTTGGGCAGACAAGGCAATTTAGATGGACTTTTTTGAGTCTGGTTAGCCAGTTTGCCAGATCAGCAAGTGAGCCAGTTTGGTCTAGTGATTAGGGAGCTGGACTCTTATCTGGAAATTCTGGGTTTGATTCTGCCCTCCCCCACAAAACCAGCTGGGTGGTCTTGGGCTAGTCACAGCTCTCTTCTGAGCTCTCACAGCTCCACCTACCTTGCAGGGTGTCCTGATGTGGGGAGAAGAATAGAAAGCTTTGTCAGCTGCTTTGAGTCCCTTAAATGGGTGAGAAAAGTGGGGTAGAAAATCCAGTTCTTTTTCTTCTACTACTACTAGAAACCTCCTATACACTAAAGCTTTGTCAGAGAGCACTCACTTAATCCACATTATTTGGATTATCTGGAACAAAGCATGGATAATTTGGAATAAAATGTGTCTGGTTGTGCTTTACACTGGATTATCTGTGGATTAAATAAGTGCTGTCTGGATGAAGCTTAATGCAGGAGACCCTAAGTGGAAGGGAGGCTGCTAGCATGCTTTCTGGTCTGGGAAACTGACCAGCTCAGCATCCTTCCAAGGATTTTCAGAGTGTTCCCATACACCTACTCATGGGTTACAAATAATTTTTGCCTTCCAGAAAAGAAGCAGGCAATGACAACCTTTCTTTTCAGTGTTAAGTAGAGCTTATACTGAACCCTTTCTGGAATATGTGAGTTAGATATTTGAAAGATAGAATCAGGAGTCTGTGGGTAAGATACCCTGACCAGAACCACCACCCCCAACCTATCTATTCTTCTTCCAAAAATACATATCAAATCCTCCAAAACCAGAATCCCGCTGGACTTTGGAACCAAATTTGAATCAGTTCCATGCTTATTTGTTACACTTCCCCAGGTGCCTCAAAATTATAGAGGAGAACATTTTAAAAATGAAAAGGTAAAAAACAGTTGCCCAGTAGATCACTATCTGTGGATAAAATTGATTAGTAAAAAGATTAATACGCTAAGCCAAAAGTCATGCCTAAATGTACTCATGACCTTCTAGAAGGAATTCTTCTCTTCTTACTTCCCTAATTATTACTATTCCTTCAATTCCATTATGGAGTCGTGTCTTCCAAAAGAATAATGGTGCAATCAAATGACCATACTAATGATGACTAGATGCTACCATTGGATAGGGGGAGTTATTTATATCGGAAGGTGATTGAACTCAGATTTGTTGGTTAATTGTAATTAGTTGCTTCCCTCTAAAATGGAATTCTCCTGTGGAAGTTTGACCATACATTACTTTTAGTTGGTGGATATGTCTTTCTACTGTAACTCTTTACCATAGTTTGGAATAGAGGTAGGTGATGCTCCATTTTTCCGTATGGTAGCTATTTGCAATCTGTCTAGCATTAGCATCAGAGCAAGGGATTCTTTATGTTTGAATTCTGAGTGTCTTTAACTTTATGAAAGAGAATTAATTCCATTACTGGCTCCAATAGTTAATCATAGAATCACAGAATCATAGAATGGTAGAGTTGGAGGGGACCTCCTGGGTCATCGAGTCCAACCCCCTGCTCAAGATGTTCCTAAATAAATAAATAAATAAAACGTTTATTTCTAATGCCCTTTCTTCCAAAGGGCCTGACAAAATAAAACATATACAATCAATGAGAATTACACAGACAACAACCTACAATGAAACAATGAATTCAATACAACAACATGTAAAAAAAATCAATCTCAGTAAATAAGACATCAAAATATATATAATAAGCAATGTCTCCCTCCCCTTTTTAGCTCCCAGGAGGAAAGCATGGCCCAGCTGAAACCAGAGGTGGATGAAGTGTTCGTTTTTCTTCATACCAGCCTCTAGGAAATGAGTGCAGGGCAGATGGAGTAGGTGCAGGGCAGATGGAACTCCGGGTTGGGTGTGAGCGTCTCTTCCCTCTTTTTATCCCCTGGAGGAAGGCGTGGCACAGCTGAAGTAGGTGCAGGGCAGATGGAACTCCGGGTTGGGAGTGAGCGTCTCTTCCCTCTTTGCATTTCCCTCGAGGAAGGCGTGGCACAGCTGGAGTAGGTGCAGGGCAGATGGAACTCCAGGTTGGATGTGTGCGTCTCTTCCCTCTTTTTATCTCCCCGGAGGAAGGCGTGGCACAGCTGAAGTAGGTGCAGGGCAGATGGAACTCCGGGTTGGGAGTGAGCGTCTCTTCCCTCTTTGCATTTCCCTCGAGGAAGGCGTGGCACAGCTGGAGTAGGTGCAGGGCAGATGGAACTCCGGGTTGGGTGTGAGCGTCTCTTCCCTCTTTTTATCCCCTGGAGGAAGGCGTGGCACAGCTGGAGTAGTTCATTCCTTATCAATGAAATCTCTTTATGTATGACATTCCAACATTTCTGCATAGAAGAGCATCAATGATGATTGCATGTTCCTGATTTTTCACACTCATTCCAGCATGTAGGATCAGACTCTTGGAATGTGCATATTAATTGTATAGATGCCCAATACCATTTGTGCTGGTTATTTAACTGAGTATTTTTTAAATCTAAAATTAGTATGAGGATATGTGGTAGTGAAAAGCTCAGGTTTGTGGTCTGGAAATTTTCAGAAGTGTTCATTGATATATTGAGCAACATTAGAAAGCTGTGCAGCTGTGTGATCTATATTTCCCATACATCCATGTGGGTCATATAAGCCTGAAGGTTGGAACCTCCAGTGCAAGAATAAGTGTGGGAAAGGCAAACCTGAGTTAGTCTAATAAGAGGCAATGCTACCCATTCTAGATAAGTACTGAGACTGATCTAGAACCATTTGTTTAAATCAGGTCTTTGGATCAGACCTTTGGATGAGGTCCATAGAGCTCAAGCCAAATTCATACACACTTGCCTGGTATGATACCATATCAGAGCTGTAAGGATTCAGCGTGGTGGCAGCCATTTGCACTACAAGTGCTAAACTAGACCCATAACTGGCACTTGTAGTGCAAACGGGCAACCTGAAGCTGCCCGATTCATCAAGGCACATCTGAACCAACATCTGGTGGGATGCTGGACAATGCCATAGAATTTTAACTGCTGTACATATCTGGCTCCACTGGTAGACTGCACGAGGGCCTTCCAATATTGTATCGGTATTCCATCCCATGGGATATGCGAGGCCACTATATCCTCAGAGTGGAGCAGCATGGTGAAGGCTACACCATCTGCCACTATGTTTCACCCACCCTGTATGGCACTTGGGTTCAGGCTGAACCCCCACTGTACGCGTGACCTTCTACAGTCCACAGATGATCTACAGTGGCATACCAGACCATGAACCTCATGCAGACAGCGGGATGGTATAACATAGCACCATTTCATCTGGGCACCTGAAGTGGCACCAGAAATGCACTGTTTCCAGGTGCCTGGCCAAAAATGCCCCAGCTGGCAACTTTGAAGTCTGGGAACCATCCTAAGTATGGGCTAGTGGTAGCCTGGCCTGTCCCAGGCAAAGTGATGTGAGCAAGCTGCCCTGTGCAGAAAGGACCAGAGAGAGACAGTGACTGCATCCACACATAGACAAGACCAGCATCTCAAAAGTGACTTAGAGGTAGTTTGGCACAGCCTATAACCATTTTCTGGCCATACTTATATTATTTGGCAAGTGTCAGGCACCAAGGTTTAGTGGACTGTTTATTATACAGTTTGTTAAGTTACTTTGCTGCTTCTGAGATTTAAACTACTTGTAGAATTTAGTAGTAAAAAAACAAGTGCACAGTTTGGAACTAACCGTATTCTTTGAAGATGCCTTTTTGGTTCTTAAATGCTTGGTCAAGATTTAACTTAAGAGGCTACCTCCAAAAAGGTGAGAAGAAAATGCAGTAGCTTGCTTGCCTCTTACCTTGTGTTCTCACTATCCCTATAGTGACCTACCTGCCTCCATGCTCTCATGCACAGTGGTGAGGCAGCAATTTCTAGACATTTTGCTAGTGTGAAATACCCATAAGTGTACATGTGCCACACCCTGCACATGCACTGTGGTAATTTTTGCCCCTGTTTCAGCCCTATGCCTGTGTGGGCCCATTTTCTTCAGTAATGGTGACTGATGTATGGAATACAGATGCATCAATGGGTACTGTAATGGATGCCTAGGAACATCTTCCAGGCTGGGGGGCGGAGGAGGGACAGGCAGGATGCCTCGAAGACCATTTGCTGGGATCTGAGAGCAGTTGAAGGTTTACCCTTGTCTTCTGCTTGAGATGACCATGAAACAATTGGTGGGCCATTATGTGGGACAGGATGCTGGACTAGATGGGCTGAGGCTCAATCTAGCAGGGCTCCTCTTATGTTCTTAAGGAACCCATGAGCCAAGCTTCTAGACAGGTAGGTCATAGCAATGTTTGGAGAAAATCTACATTTGCCTGGAATAGGTTATAGCATGAATTTGTAGGGCTATGTTGGGGTGCCACAGATATGTTTAGCTATCTTATCATAGCCATGACATAATCACACAAATTAACTCCTGTCTGGGGGGAAGCATAGTGTGCCAAAACTGCAGTCATAGTTCCTGGTAGATTGTGCAGAAATGTGCACTGTTTGGTTAGAAATTACTGAATTGCCTTTATTTAAATAACAGTAACGGAATGTGCCAACAAAATACTCTCTTAAGTTGAATCCTTTGGATCAGACAAGTATACTGTAACTATAGAGTCCTGTTAGCTCATTCTAATTTTATCTCATCAGCATATTTCATTACCACATTTGGGGTATTGGTTACAATAAAAAATCAGAGCAGCAGTAATCTTTTCCAGGTCTACCATTGTTCTAATAATTCTGATTATTTCATAGGGATGTACTGTGTTCTAATGATACATGGATGTTTTATCTCAAGCTGACGTCAGTCTGGGTAAAAAAAAAATGTCCAACATCTTGCAGAAAGCAGGAACAGCCTTGTAGGAAACCTTCTTTTAAAGTCAGTTTTACTTTTTTTGTGTCCTAGATCTTTTCTCGTTCCTATTCTTGTCTGTTCTTTATTTAAAATCTCCTGTCAGAAAGAAAATGACACCTGACATTGGAACTTTATGTAATACTGAGAGTGAAGGAAAGTTCTCTTTTCTCCCAACTTGCAATTAGTTAAGGAAGAAAACAGGCAATTGAATATTAACTGCTAATGAAGGAAAGTTAATGCTAGTAGAAGCATGTACAAGTTTAAAGACAAAATGAGCTGATAACGACTCAGTGATCTAATCAATTAGAGATTATATGGTCCATTTGCAAAGCTATTGAATGCAATTAAAGACCACTTCAATTTAAAGAAAGCTAATTTAAATATCTTATGATTATTTATATCACAGACTTTTAAGGGAAATGTCAGAATGAGATTGCTTTACTGAAGCTGACTGTAGCGTTGAAGAACCTCTGAAAAGTTTGGGACCCCAAATTTACCCAGTTTCCCCATATTTACCTTCCTCTTTCCTTCATCCATTCTTTTTGCCTTTATCTCTTCAACAGATTAAAAGTATGAAAAAAACCTGTTTTAAAAATTGAACCTAAGCTGTGATGCTTCATCAAGCACTTCTTTGGGGAGGCTCCCATTGTAACAAGGTGCTTAAATAATCTGAAATTTGATCACCCTTGTGGTCATATTGTCTTGGTTCTTTATTTCTCACAACTACACTGTCCTTCGTGTCCCCCTCCCTAGTTTGAGATCTATCCAAACATGGCTGTTTAGCAGATAGTCATATCTCTGCTACTGGTGTCAAAGACAGAGGGAATCAGTTTCTTTAGTTACAGGCTCAGGCAACAGTTCCATTAACCTCGAATCCATGAACTCTGTTTTTTATTCCCTGACATGGCTAAGGGTGGATTTGCTCTTACTTTACGAGGCTGGCAGAGTCTGAATCCGTTCTGGTGGCAAGAATGGCTCTAATGTACAGAAATCCGTCTTTACATTCAGAATGGTGTCCTGGTACAGTGCCCAGCTGTGCCTCCAAAGATCACATGATCTTCAGAGCCACTTCTGGGATTGCCAGGCACTAGAAACTGAAGTTCCCAGCCTTGTTTCCCCTTGGGGACACATTTGGGGAGCTGCTAAAATGTGTCCCCCTGTTAAACCCTGGCAAGGTTTCCTGGGCTAGTCTCGCTGCCTATGGAACAGCGGTAGACCTGAAAAAACACAGGTCTACTTGTGTTCCAGTATAGGTGGCCACATTGGACACCTATACCAGGCTTGATTCCATCCCAAAGTGGATGGATCAGCTCAGGGAGTGGGTCAGACCAATCTTGTCTATTCCAGTGCGTAAAAGAGAGGGGTCTGAAGAGGACTGGATGCCACCATAGACCTGACTACAGGTAAGTGCAAAATGGTCCTAAGACTTCACTGATCATCGTAGAGTTCCAATCTCTCATTCACCAGCAGGGTTAGAACCAACCCCACCTAAACCCCACCTAGACTGTCTCCCATTCTAAGATGCAAACTCTTTTGAGGTTGTTTAGGATATTGAACAAGGTGTTCTCTTTGAATCCTGATGGTCCTCTTTTGAAACTTCGGTCTTGTCATACTCCATTGCAAATAAAGGATTCTGTCATTTTACTTTGCTCTGTCGTTCTGATACTGGTTGATCTTGCTGGTAACAGCACCAGCTGAACACAGGAGCAAATTGAAAGGGGAATGGAGAAAGGGAAAGTGCTTTGTTCAACTGCCCAGATAGTAGCAAAGGAGTCCAAACTGCTCCTTCTTTTCAGCAAAGCCACATTATATTTTGTTCTACATCTGTTTAAAATTTGCGGTATGGTAGATTCCAACTTGCAAGGTAGAGAGTTAGGACAAGACAGGAACTGGGCACTGCAATTTCACCACATAAACTGCTGCAAGGGCACAGGGTCCAAGCGGGGAGAGAGAACATGTTTAGCTGAGAACATGATGCTAAACCCTAGAAGTTTCTCAGTTCATTTCCCATGGAAGCGCTTTGGGTTTTCTCACCTATAGGTATGAAGCTGATGGGGCAGGAGAGTTAGGATCGACAAAAGGAAGTTTTTTTTTTTTCATTAGTCTTAGTCCTGTGCAGAGCAATGCAGGAAGTGAGTGAGCTGCTGAGCACCCAGGTCACCTACCAGCTCTGGTGGGGCTGAGTGCCAACCAGTTTCCTCCCCACTGGTGTACTGCTTTATATGTCTGTGTATCATACTCTCTTAAAGCAGCAAACTGACTCATTTGTAAAGCAAACACTTATAGTTTATTGTTACAAAAGGAAAAATAAAGAAGCAAGTTTATCATTCAACTTAAATGTTCTTCAGATGCTTGAAAAGAAAGATATTGTAATTAATAAACTGTCCTGCTCCCTTCACTAAGTCCCTAGTAAGCTATACAGTAGGCACAAACAGATATTAGTCCTTCCCTCTCAGGCTCTTCTCTAATATGAAGTAAGATAAGTTCCCAAGATAATAATGATAGCCTTGCAGCAGTCCCAGTGTGCCTCTCCAGGCTCTGCTCTACTCTGTCTGGTGGAGAGAGATCCACACTCTCTCACACACATGCCTTAACTTGTGCACCCCAATCTCCCTCTTTACAAGAGAAGAGACCTTCTTCCTCTCTTCCTTCTTCCCGAGAGGAGAGCCTTAACACACGCTGGTTCAGAGCAATGCTCCCTGATCCCCCTTCTGCCCAAAATGAGAGAAGAAAAACAAGATGAGCCACTGCTTTTTATAGTCCGCGATTCAGCAATTCTCATTGGTCCAATTTTGGTGGGCTGATGTGGCCTTCTCTAATGCTCCGCCTCTGCTGTCACTCTTGGAGCTCAGAAAGCCCCCAAAATGGCTGCCCTGTCTCTGCCTGCCTGGCTTGAATGCCACAGGCAGGATGGCCCTGCCATTTACAGTGAATCATGAACGAGGAGAGATTTTACCTTTGTCTTCTGTTTGGGAATGTGCAGAAGCAATTGATGGGCCACTGCGTGAGAAAGGATGCTGGATTAAATGACCTGATCCAACAGGGCTCCTCTTGTGTTCTTGTGTAGTAACAAAAGAACATCCAGTAACCACTACAGTTCGTTGACATATCCAACTGGGCTGAATGTAGTGTTCAGTGTTTAGTTATTATTCCATTCTGTGTGTGTTTCTGGCTTCTCTCTTCCTCCTTCAGTCTGCTTACCTGCTCCTCTGTTCCGTTTACATATTCAGTTGCTTGATCTCTACACCTCCCCTTTAGCCTTGGATGTTAAATGATTTACAGTTGCAAAGGTTTGGATTGAACAGCCTGAATAGTTTCCTTGGACATATTTATCTGGGAAATAAATGGCCTTTTATTGGAGTTTTTAAGAGTACATTTAGCTCACAATCAATACATTTAAAAAATCAAAATACCACAGGGAAGGTCAGTTGAAAAAGCCATGCTTAAGAATTATGGAAATTCTGAGCATGCTTCCAAACAGTTGCAAATCCTACTGTTCCTGATTTAGCCGATTCTTTGGAAAAGAATTGTAAGGTAGCTTCATGCAGCCTTTTGATCCACCATTTGAGTGAATCGCTTTCTAGTTCAATATACAGTACTTTCATTCTTCAGGCACTAGAGGGCAGCAGAGTTAGCATACACAGAACGACGAGTTTGGTCCCATTTCTGGATGATTGCCAGATTAGAACTCAATGTTAAATCAAAACACAACCCTAGTCAATTCAGATTAGACATTTCTCCATTCTTCCAGATGTTACAGTTTCCTTAACTGCATATAAAAATAGCATTTTCTTTTATAAAATACTTCTGAAATATTAAAGAAATACCAAATAGATTATTGTACTAGGGAAAAACACATAAAAGCATTGAAAATGTGTATTTTGACACAAGAATTGATTAAAAAATGGGCCTTTCTATTTTTTGTGTGTGTTGTACAATGTCTTTGTATAATGACCTATGACTGAACATCAATGACTGAGAGAATTCCCAGATGAGACACAAAAGGATGGCATTTACCCCTTGCTCCCTTTTCAGATACCTATTCAGACAAAATTTGTCGCTTTGAAAACTGTGAAATAAATCCTCCCAGGAACAGGGCTTTGTGGGAAATACAGAAGATTTTAGAAACATGTTGATTATCCGAGCACAGGCCAAAATCCTGCATTCTGTTTCCCGGAAGTGCAGGAATGGCGTGTTGGCTCCCTCTTTTGCTTTCAACAGATGCAGAGATTTGCAAACTTGGGGCAAAATGTTGGCCTTTTGGAAGGTGTGGCAAGACCGAATATGGAGCAGTTTATCCATAACACATTCCAAGTATGTGTATCTCCTCCTGCATAAGCTTATATGTAGAATAAATTTGCATAGGGCTCTTTCAATGTCCCTTGGTTTTTTAAAAAAAGAGGGTTCCACCTTTTTTTTTTAAAGGACATTTTAAACACTTTGGAGGTTGTGTCTTTAATATTTTAGAGCTCCTTTTAGATCATTAAGTTATGCACAGGTCACCAAATACTTGGAGATTCAACAGGCAGGTGATCTAAGGCATTGACTCTTGTTACTGACTGATCAGTTATGAGGCATTTGTTAATTCTATGTTATTATTCATTGCATGTGAGTCACTAATCACAAAAGACCTAAGCAATTTTTACAAAATCAAAACAGAAAGGTACATATAAAATGATCTTAACTATTTAAACAGGAAACTAGTATTTCAAATAGGATTAATTAAATGCCAAAACACATTGTTCTTGATAATGCAAAAAATCATAAGAACTTAAAACTTTATGTCAGTGCCAAGTGTTCTTAATAAGAGAAGCACCAGCACAGAAATATATGTGTGTTAACCACCAAATGCATGCACACATTTCAAATAGTATTTCAAATAGTATTAATTAAATGCCAAAACACATTGTTCTTGATAACTCAAAAAACCATAAGAACTTAAAACTTTGTCAGTGCCAAGTGTTCTTAATAAGAGAAGCACCAGCAGAGAAATATATATGTGTTAACCACCAAATGCATGCACACATTTGTGTCTTCAGGCAAATACACAGCTCTTCCCTCACCTAACTCCAGACATCCTGAGGTGGCTACACGTTTAAGCACACGAGAAGACAGAATATATTTCCCCTATAGCTGTTCGACTCTTTCCCCCAACACCACTTAAGCCAGTGAGCTGGAAACCTGCTGATGGCTCTGAATGTCCCTCAACAGGTGGACACATCAGAGTAGCCAAATTTCAAATAGTATTAATTAAATGCCAAAACTCAAGATGCTTGAATCTGCTCCTTGCCACCTAATTAAAATCTTAAATGAAAGGTGGCTGCTGTGGGGGTGGAGAGAGGAAAGAAGTATGGGGCAGCTAGACCATCTTTACACAGAGTGGTAAATCTTCATGTATTTTATACTACTGTGGATGACTGGTTGTTCTGTTTTCACTGGCTGATTTTCCAGGATTTAGATAGCTGAGATCTAGAAAAAATAGATGCTGACCCAGACTGCAAAACATTTATTCCACCCCTGAAATTCCATGTCTGTATTTGATAAAAGTTTATGATATAAAGTTTTGCAATAGTTTATTACATTGTGTTCTACAGAGCTGATGGGCAGAGGGAATATATTTTTTTCATCTAGTGATTCAGTGATGTACAGAATTTACTACCTGAAGAGGTGATGATAGCAACCAACCGCAACAACCTTAAGAAAATATTAGGCAAATTCATGAAGGACAGCTGTATCAGTGGCTACTAGAATTGATATCTAGAGGTCATTTGCAAAGAGTTGAGAAGAGATGGGCCCTGTCGACATGCAAGTTTGGTACGGTTCCGCACATGGGATTGGCACTCTTCATCTCCATGGGTTTTGGATTTGGTCCCCGAAAAGCTTGCCAACCCCTCCCCAACCATGCCAGAAGGGTGCCGGATTTGATACCTGAGAAAAGAAGTCTCAGCACACTTCGGGAGACTGGAATGCATTGCTCAGTGAGCCAGGAATACACATGGGGACACTAGTGGGCTAATGGGGAGGAGAGTTGCGCTCCCATCATTGGGAGGTGGGGTGTGGTTGTTGTCCTTGCCCTGTCCATTGAAGATCACGGCCGCTGACTTTTTAAAATGCTGATCACAAAGGCAGACTGGAGAACGGCTTGCTTTTTAAATTTTCTGCCATTTCCACGGAGGTAATTCCAACCCCGTTGCAAGAATGCCAAGGCAGACTGCATAATGGTTTGATTCCTGTTCCATTTGCAAGCCCTGTTTCCCCAATCTGCAAGGCAATCACAAATAAAGGCTTGATTTTCAGGTTACGGCCGTTCTTGCGGTTCCTGGTGGAGTGGAGGTGCACACAACTGCTCAATTGCCTACTGCCGTTAAACCTCCTAGCGGTTCTTGACTTTTTTTAAAAAAATTAAAAGTTATTTTTATGAATGAAGCTTTATTTTAACTTGTTTCCATGCCTCCCACCCCAGTCCTGGCTGCCCGTGCCGCTGGGGGGGGGGGGATGTGGCACAGGGATGGGCTGATGACAGTCCGGCTGCCAATGAGGGGAGAGGGGGTGGAGAGGAGGTGGCGCTGCTCTGCCATACCAGGGTTCAGCACGATTCTCATGGTGATGCTTCCATCCATGCCCAACCCGTACCTGTCCCACATTGCCGGGAATCTCAAGGGGACACCTGAAATGTGTTCCTGGTCCCGTGCCCAAACAGTGCCCAAAGTGTGCCAGATGGCCAGCATGGGGACACAGCCATGGTGTTTCACCATCTTCTGCTTGAGAATGCCCAGAAGCAATTTGTGGGCCACTGTGTAAGACAGGATGTTGGACTAGATGGGCTGCTGCCTGATCCAGCAGGGCTCCTCTTACATTCTTCTATGTTGATTTTCTTATTTTCAAGTGTAACTACTGCTTCTTGCTAGTATTTTAATGTACTGTGTGCATGTTTTTGTCTCTGCCTGCATGGTATGAAGGAGCTACCTTTCTTTATTTGGCCAGGTAGGATTTCGTCCAAGCTCATTATGTTTTACCTACCTCTAAGTTGAATTGTCTCCATTCCCACACAGAACCGCAGCCTTGGATTTGCAGGCACAGAGAGCATAGATCTCTTATCTCTTCCCTGATTTGTGTTAGAAAATGGGTACTAGGCATCACATCCCAATGGAGAAAGCCATGCTGTGTACTGATTACAGTATCAGACCAGGGCCTGGGAGATCAGAATTCAAATCCCCACTCAACCATGGGAGGTCAAGTTGACTGTCCATTCCCGCTTTTCTGCCTGCTCTAGATGGTATGGTTATTACAATGATAAAACGAAGTGGAAAGGAATAATGTTCCTTGCTTTGGCTCTTTAGAAGAAAGATGGGGTGCAAAAGATCAGCAGTAAAGTCATCTTCTTACTCAGTTTGAGTAATTCTCCTTTGAAACCAACCAAGCCGGTAGACATCATTACATAGTTTGGAAAATGAATGCAGCCTTAATTTAGCCTGGCACTGCTGTCAGGACTTCCTTTTGAGACTCCAGGCACAGCTGGGCCAATAAACATGTACATGTAATTTCCCCAGTAATGGCTTCCTACTAGGAAAACCACTTACACATCAGCAACAGCGCCATATAAGGACAAATTAGAAATAACTTCCTGTAATTTATATGGCCTTGGTGAAGAAGGCTATGACCAGATGTGTGTTTGCTCTTCAGATGCTAACTCTCCCTGTTCTCTCTTTTACAGTCCTTTTCTTTTTAGCCAGATTAAGGCTGCATCCAGACTGCCAAAGAAGACTGCATGGTTGTAGCCCCTGGGGTGAGGCAACTGCATTTTGCCACCCTGCATTTGGTACCTTCAGACAATTTCCAAGATGAGAGGTTTTCCCATTGGGGGTGTCCTGCTGTAAAGTACTCTGAGGGTAGAGTTTGCCCTTGTGCACTTTTAGTAACATTCAGTGGCTCTGTCTGGACCAGTCATCTCTAGGCCAGCTCCCATCACAACCCCAAAGCTCATACTAGCTTTGGGTTGGCCTCAGAGCCAGAGAGGAACCTATTTCAGTGCCACACTTTGGTGCACCATCAAAATAGGTGTCCCCAGGCCAGTTGTCCCAAACATGAAGGTGTACCTTCTGTAGACCTCCATCTTCTGGACCAAGGCCTGCTCATCCACCAGTGCACCTGTTTAAACAGGCTTATCAGTATTCCCAATCAAGATTATGCTTCATCTGTGCTGGACAGTGTGTAGTCAGTGCCTCTGTGGTCTGCACTATTGCATGCTCCAAGGAGACCCAGAGGTGGCTGCTGCACTTGTTTATTCCAGATTAAAGATAAGTGCAGAAAGGGCGTGGGGTGGCTCCCTTGGTTGCTTTTCATCCAGGTCAATTAAGTCAGACAGAAAGTTGCTTTCTTGTCTGCAAGTGAACTGAGTGAAAACTTCAAAGCCACAGGACTTTAGTTCCACAGCCTCAGATCCTGGAGGACAGGGAAAGAACGGCAGTGCAAACAGCGTATGACTTTCTGGCCCAGTGGCCAGATCAATGGATCCCATTCCAAAGGAAGCCAGTTTGCTGGCCGTGGCAATGCAAAAACCAGTACTGATCCTCTGACTAACAGGACACGTGGTCAACCTAATGGGAGGGATAGAAGGAAAAGAAGCAATCTAAGCCACCATCACAGCTTTAAATACTTTGGATAATGCAAAACCCGAAACTGCCTCCGTAAAGAATACAGTGTTGTCAGTCGTATCATGGTGGCTGCCAAGGGGAAACATATTTCAATATTATGGCAACTTGAGTATTCTTTCTGTTGAATCAGTAATAACAGTATCCTGAGCTAATAAATGCCAAGGTCTGGATTTTTGCCTCATAAACTCTTCAATGACCCTATAAGTGAAAGACACTCAATCACTTTAACTGTGAATTTATAAGAACAAATGTATATCAACATCAACTTGACTTTATACCAGTCCATTAAGCCATCACAAACGGGAGGTCATTGCTTATGATAAATGCAACCAGAACGCAAAGGAGTCAGAGCATTCCTCTTTGCCTGGAAAATGGCATTTTGAGGTGACAGAGGTGTGAAATCATCTGCACACATCATTATGTACACACATACACAAACACACATATACCACATATGCCCAACACTGCAGCTTCCTTGCTGGCTTGTCACTCTGTTTGCTTCATCATTCCTAAACTTTTCTAGAGGTCCTTACAAAATGTCCTTTTTCACACTCTCTCCTGGGAAATCATCCCAGGGGAGGGAAGATGGAGGACAAGGCCCTTTCTGCACTTTCCCCATCTCAGGATGGGGGGGCCTGTTTTCTGCATGGTAATGCAGATGCTGACAGGCCTTGCCTGGGGCCTGCCATAGGCCATGGTCACACGGAAGTTTTAGGTTGACCTGAGTTGATCCCCAGGCCCTGTAATTCACATTAATTTAATCTAAGCTGTATTCCAAGCCTGCCTACACCCATTAGACTGTCCTAAACTGTAGTCCTGTTTTTACAGGACTGGCCAGCCTGGAATTCCAATCCATCTTTTGCTTCCTCAGGTGTGAGCAGGGGGGTGGCCTAAAGGAGGCAGAACTGTGCTGTGGTGGGTGGCACCCAGTATTTCCTTTCGGCCAATAGACACATGCAAAGTTCGTGAGGCACCTCCCCCTCAGTTTATGTGTATGATTCCTCTCTCTAGCATTTTTACACATATTTATTTTTATTATTTAAAAAAAACCTGCAAAGAGAAGAAAAGCACATAAAAAAAGGAAGGAGGGCATGTAGGTGGGGGAGAAGGCTTTAAAAAGAATTACAAACACGCACCCCTACCTCCCTTGAGTGACATGAATGACATCCAATTGGAAACACCTCCCTTAAGTGGCATGAACAGCATTCAATAGGAAACAAGATAGACATGATGTAGCAAAAGTGGTGGAGAGTCAAGGGCTCTGTGGAGGAACCCCAGGCAGAAATGTGTGACCAACACGCCCCATGGTCGGGATGGCCTCAGGACAGTTGATATTGATCCACATCTGAACAGCACTGATATGATCTCAGTCCAAACTCATTTATTGGCTGACCTGTTTAGGACTCATCTTACCAGGGCCATAGTCTGCACTAGCATCTGAACAGCAGGCCCTTATATCAGGATATACTCCAGAATAAGGCCAAGTCCAGAAAGGGTTCAGATGTGGCACCTGCACTTTCAGATACTGAATCTATCCCAAGCCTTTCCAACACACCACTACATGTTAGCAAGGTGCAAATTGCCTCATTTAAGGAGGTGATTGCAGAGCTATAGAAATGGTGGCAACATGCATGTCCAGCATTCAGCTTTTCTTCAAGGAGAATTTGATCAACAACTAATTCCTTGAATTAAATTTTTGTTGTTACATTCTGGGTTCCCAAAATATTTTATTGTTGTTGTTTTAGAGTCTGTTTTTTTAAAATGACAATACAGATGTATTATTTGTTCTTTCCACCAGACCTGCAGACATTCAATCTATCCTTATAATAGATTATTACCAATCAATTGTGCATTCTGGGAATCTCTTGCATCTGTTAGCGCTAGGGATGCAGGTGAGGCTAAAAATTGTGCTTCAGTTTGAATCAAACCAAACACTGCTTGGTTTGGTTCTGTTCAGACATCCTTTCTGAACAGACATGGCATTGAAAATTCAAATTCAAACCTGTTTGAGCTGGTTTAGCCTCTTAAGAATGAAAAATGTCCTTAGAAAGGATAGAAAGCGAGAAGTGGAACTTTTTTAAATTCAAACAGGTCACTTCTACTGTACCTTAGAACACAACTTAGTCTGGTTCAGGTTTTCAAACATTTAAAACACCCCATATTCAATGCAAAAAGCAAACTACCCAACCGGTTTGGCACGTCTCTTGTTAACACCATCAGAAGGGCAAGCAGAAGGAAGCAGTGATGAAATTTCCTGCAAGAATCTCATTTTGCTCTGCCAGAGTCTGCATTAGCATGTGGACAACAGAACCCTACCCTGGGATATATTCCAGAATACAGCCAAGTGCAAACAGGCCCAAAGAAAAGAACTGTTGAAGGAAGTTAGGCTGTGGTCACATTTAAGGTTTAACCCAGCTTCAGTCGACTTTCAGAGTGAGAGATACATCAGCAAAGTGACAAATGGTTTTCTTTCAGTGTTAAATAACTTAGAAAATTTTGCTTCGATAATGCAGAAAGAAAATTACTGGTCACTTTGCTGATGTGTTCTTTTGCTCTGGTGGTGGAATGAAGTTGGATTAAACTTTAGGTGTGACCACAGCCTTAGTCAAGAAAACCAATTAAGAGAGGTGAAACAAAAGCCCTTTTGATACAAACCATTGACCTGTATTAAGGTCCTGTGTAGTGTAAATTCTGGGCCTCTCTATCCATGAGTGCTGCAAATCCAAACTTTATAGGTGGTCGTGTTCAGACCCTAAGGGTATGGCTGAGGCAGGTCTGGACCAGTAATCCCTTCTCTCATATTGCCTGTACCGTTCCCAAATCCCATAGGAATGCTTCCTCACAATGTTTATACTGTTCCCAACAGGTAAGGATTGGGGATGGCTCAGGATGGGTCAGGGACACTGCTGCAAAATTGCAGTGCAAACACCGCATTCCAACAATGTGCCTGGACCTGTCTACAAGGTAAACATGAAAAGGCCCATATACACCCAGATGTTTATGTGCCTTCCTTACAATCACCAGTGACAATTCACTGTTGAGCCTCACTGCTGTTAGGAAAATTCCAGACCACTATGAAAACAAGTTGCCGCTCTATCAGCAAATGCTATTCATATTAGTTTTAAATAAGCAGAAAGGGTCAGAGATAAAAGATTCATTTACTTTGGTATGCTGCAGCATAGGAAGTCCACTTTCCAAAACCCCATCAAGACAAACTTCGAACCTCCCACATTCCAGCACAATCTAATATACCTAAACCCTGCCAGTAATTACAATATTCCCGGTAACGCCTTCCAAGTAAGAAGAGAAATACATATCAGATTTCTCTGACATGCACAGTAGAGACAAGTCCAATGGCTGGCTGGTTCAGACCAGTTATTCTTTGAAGCTACCTTATCAGTTTGTTTTTGCAGACACAATGTCCTTGAGAGCATTCCTCACACTGCTTACTCCCTATATTGGCTACAAGCCTGTGTTCTTCATTTTCTGGCCCCACCAGGATTCTTAACTGTATATACTGTACTGTATATACATACATACATACATACATACATACATACATACATACATACATACATACATACATACATACATACATACATACATACATACATACATACATACATACATACGTCTCTTTGTTCATTCTGTATCTCAAACAAAGCCTGAAAGCTGTTCTCTCTCTTCATTTCCATCTCTCTTTCTCTCTCCTTTTCTCTTTCTAAATCTGGAAATCTGGAAAATAGAGAGCAGTAGTAGACAGAGATACTCATTATTATAACATGAATGCTTCATTTCATCAGAATGATTCATCACTCTAGGATATACAGAAAGGTGATCATTTCCCCATCCAGGTAGTTCCACTTAAACACACACACACACACACTCACACACAGAGATATCTAATTTAGAAACCATTTAAATTTGCCTCAGCAAGGAGAAATCCAAATGCTTTTTAAAATATTCTGTTACTATGAATTATCCATGATCTCACAGCCAGTTCATCCATCTGCAATCTTTCTATTTGCCTGGAAAGCTCATGGGATGTCAGGGTCTCCCTGGAAGTAATTAAGATGAGCTTAGAGCTTTAAATGAAGTTGAGCTGTGTTTTAAAAACAAAGCAAATCACCTTAGTATGAGCAGAAAGGAAAGTAAGAAATGCCAGACTGACCGGAGCGTTGTCAGTGCTCTTCAATTTGATATTTAAGAAAAGCAGGGACATTTTGCTCTTCTTGAAACTAAGTGTAAGGTGCCGTATCTGTGCAGTGCGCTTAGCAAAGCTACGGAAGTGATAGGCCATATCTCCTTCTTCTGAGATGTGAGCAGAGCTGTGCAAAACATTTTGAACTGTCATTGCAAAATCACTCGTTTTAAGTATTTCAAGCTCAAACAACAGAATGTCCCCTTAAAATGGGGCTTGTTTGAAACTTGGTGCAAGCTTGGTACAATAATAGAAGTTGTCCTGGCAGAACTTTTGAAATGTGTTCAAATACGCAGGTAGATCCAAGGGGATCCATATGTCTTCTAAAGTGGCAGGGGTAGAAGCCGCATGGCCACCACCAACATTCAAGATTTAAAGAGCTTTGAGACCGTTTTGAGTGCTCCCAGTTCCCAAATTTTTAAAAGAATCTGAAGTTTCTGAGTATTAAAGGTCCTGAAACATGGATTATCTCTATTTGGATCAAAAGAGGTCTCACTGCTTGATTCAGAAATACTTCACTTTATTTAGCAAATTGGAATGCAAGTGGTTTTTGAGGGTAGGGAACCATGCTTTAGGGGCATTCTTCTCAGTTTCCCCTGAACTAATGAGAAGCAATGATTTCCCCTGCTCCAGCCCCCTCTTCCCTGGGCTGTCCACCATTACATGCCAAGGAGATCACCCTGGCTGAAAGGGAGGTGGGGAAGGAGGTGAAGAATGAAGGACCTGCAGTAGCTTATGAGAGATACATGTATCAAGGAGTGAGATGTAACAATGTATTGGGGAGTGAAGTGTCTGATTTTACAAAGAGATCCACAATCATGAAAGACACAAAGCTGCTGGTTCTTGTGTAAAAGCCTCCCTGCTCCCCCTTTTGCCTCACTCCTGACATTTCACATTGCTCTGATCTATTGATCTCACGCAAAACATCAATGTAAGAAGGGGAAGTGATCTTTAATCTTCTACTGCCCTGTTAACGTGAGAAAGAAGCTGTGCTGCTGGGGGCGGAGGTATAAGCAGTGAACAGAAGCTGCTGCCGAAGGACTCCATGATCTCTGGGAGCAGGTTTATATAAAGGGTGGGATTTGAATTGCCCACCCCAATAAAGTCAAGGTATGACGTTGTCCAATTGCCTACCAGGCACTGAAGAATGGGGAGTCAGTCCACATTATAAGCTAGCAGTGGAAATGCAACAAACCAGACCTCACTGCTGATTTAAAATACCCTGATTTAAAGTGGAATTAAATTGCCTAGTGGGAACCTGGGCTAAAGCACCATAGTGATCCATATGTTGGCACAGCAGGGGAAGAGCAGAGTGTCTGTGCAGAGGCTCCCGCCATTGCTTGCTCAGTGAGAATTGACCTTCCTGTGCATTCTAGGCAATGGAAAGCATGTCTTGCATATTTGACTCTTGTTACCTGGACAGGGACAGCAGGTTTGAAATACAAGGTAGAAAGGAGGCAAGTGATTCAGGTCATGATAGGTGGAGATGCATAAAAATATGCATGGTATAGAAAGAGCAGGTAAGTTGAAATTTTTCATTTTTTAGAACATCAGAAGTAGGGGCTATCCAATCAAACTTAATCTTGAAAGACTTAGAGTGTTGGAGTCTTATCTGGTAGTCTCCCAGTTCAATTCCACACTCCTACATGAAGCCAGCTGAGTGGCCTTGGGCTAGTCACAGCTCTCTTAGCTCTCATAACCCCACCTATCTCACTGGGTGTCTGTCATGGGGAGAAAAACAGAAGGTTTGTCAGCCGCTTTGAGTCCTCTTAAAGGATGAGAAACGCGTGGTGGAAAATCAAACTCTTCTTCTAGATGCTTTACATGCAGCACATAGTCAACATTTTGAATTCATTACCACAAGATGTGGTGTTGGCCACCAACGTCTTTGGCTTCAGAAGATTTTGGACAAATTTATGGAAGACAGGGTCGTCACAGATTACTAGTTCAGATGACTTTGTGCATTAGGCACTTTCCATACCGAGGTGGTGGTGCGGCTAAACTACTCCAACTTGGAGCTGGTCTGGCTATAATGGGTTCCATGTTGGAGCAGTCCAGCTGTCATAGGACAAGGCTTTCCACATTTGGACAGCTTGTTCCAAGACATGCCCCAGTTTGCCCCCACAGCACTGCAGAACTCATGTGAGGGCTCTAACAGCCAAGAATAAAAGTTCTCGGCCTTTGAGATCTAAAAGGACCCATTTCTGTGATGTAGTCTGGTGCATTGGGTCCTCCTGCTAAACTGGAGCAGGGAGTCTTGCACCCTTTGCACCTGGAGCACAGACTGAACTGTTTACACAGGTCTTCCAGTATTCCTATCTAGGCCACTATTTTGGCCACCTAGACTGGACTATGCTCCACCCAATGCAGACAGAGCAGCCTCTTTTTTCTGTTCCAGAAGTGAAAAAGAGAGGCCCAGAAGTGAAATAGGTCTCACACTATACCACTTTAAAAGTAAATTTAAAGTGAATATCACTTTAAAGGCTGATAGGCATATGTAGGGGGCAGTCTGTCTTTGGAAGCCAGCTGCTAAGAAACTTGGGAGTAGAGCCCTTCCTGTAGGCTTCCATATGCAACTGGTCGCCATCGTGAGAACCACTTGCTAGTCTAGATGGGCCAGTGGTCTGACCTAGACTTACCTTCTCATACATGCACTCTGGTATTCTGCTTTGCCCATTACAAGTACTTTTTCCAAGCAATTTTCTCTACTATGTTTTTAGATGCCATTTCCACTTAATTTTACATTATTGTAATGCATTCCCCCCTGAAAAACAGCTTTCTGTGAACATGTGTGAAGGCATGTGAATTTACACGTTCTTTGCAGAATTCTTTTATTTTGCTTTTCAGGAGCATATAGCTGGTTTATAAAGAAACTTGCATTTATAAATGTACTAAATAAACCTTGCACCTACCACTATGTCCAATCAGTTGCCCTTGACTGGGCAGTTTTTTAAGACCACATTCTGAAGACGTTCTCCTGGAAAAGACCTGCTGCATTGAACAAGCTGGGCAACGCCACTATGATGCTGTACCATTTTCTGCAAAAATAGGGCCTGTAAAGAGGAACATCTCAGTAAATGGTTCATATATTACTTGTAGCCTTGGAGGGTCTCTTAACTTGGTTGGTCTGATCATACTCAGTGATGGTGTCATTTAGGATTTGACTAGGTTACTAAGAAAATCTTGTCTTTGTGAATCACAGGCTCTCTTCCTTCTAATAATAAAAGACATTTCAGGACATGTTATTGCTCTCCTGAGAGGCCAGAGCAATTCCAGCATAATGGACCTTGCATATTCAAAATGTTTAAACCCTTATAAGAAGGTCAGCCTTTGCTTAAATAATTCAGCTGTGCCAGTATAAGTCATGATGAAGTGTGTATCTCATACCGACAAGACAGTATGGCAGGTTTTACAAGTCTAGCAGCACAACTTGAATTCTTCTTACCCATTTCTTGTACTGAGAAGGTGAAAAAAAAAACCCACACACACACCTTTGGAAGGGAATATTTTTGGAGATATCACAACTGCCTTATTAAAGGCCATGATTAAACCCATAGTTCAGGAAGGATTCCGGCTGTCTTCTCCCCGCCTTGCTCAGTGTTTATTTTCAGGGATCACTCTGGGCAGGGCTGTCCCTCCTCAAGCTGGCTTCTCCAGAGTCCACTTTTACAGAGGTCTTGGGAAGCCAGCCCATTTTCACTTCCCCTTTGCGAGCATGGGCTAGAGGGGGGTAAACTGCCTTGGGAGGGGTGGATCCAGCCTTCCCTCCCACCCAATGCCCGGCTGTGATCCCCCTTTCTTGCATCCCTTTCCACTTCTGCCACCATTCCTAGGATGGCCCCTTCTCCCATCCTGCCTCCCCCTGAGCCCTTTGTTCTGATCACAAGTCTGTGGACTCTCCATCATTTTTTAAAAATAGAATTCTGTTTTGTGCTAGACTGATGATGTGTTTTTGCGAAGAACACGGAGAGATTTAAAAATTAAATGGCCAGAAAAGCACTATTGGGAGGGGGAGAGGACAGCATGGAGCAAGAGTAGAATTGATACAGTTCTAAGGACAATGTTGCTACCATTTAACTTCAGCAGTCTGCAAGGGAAACAAGGTTTTATTGCAATGAAAAAAGGTTGAGAAGTGACAGTTCTTCAACAGCTTGAAGGAAAAGGACAAGGGGTGTTTTTCCACCGCACTCCTTTAATCCAGATCTAAGGAATGGGTACATTTCTTAATCCGGATCTAGTAGATCCAGATTAAGGGAAGTACCCAATGTGTTTCCATGGGTGGTCTAGCACCCAATAGCAATGGGTGCTAGCCTCCATGCCATGGAAACACCGGAGCACCCATTAGGAAATCCGGATCTACCCACGAGGGGTCTGCTTGTCACCCCAGGTATTTGGGGGGACAGGGGGTGCAATCTTCGAAGTGACTTCAAAGTCATTTTGAAGTCACTTCGAAGTCTGTGCAAAACAGCTCCATTGAAGTCTGTGCTGATCTTCGGAGTGAATTTCGAAGTGACTTCGAAGTTCACTCTGAAGATCAGCACAGACTTCAAAGACGCTCCAGAGCTATTTTGCACAGACTTTGAAGTGACTTAAAAATGACTTCGAAGCTTAGGTTTTAGGGCTCCCCCCCATGGATGCCCCCTTCCCCTAGCCTCCTCTAGACCCCATTGCCAAACTAACATGGAACCAAGCTCCCTTTAATCTGGATTTTCTGCCTGAAGACCTCATTGTAGACCCCATTAATGGGGTCTACAGAAAATCCAGATTAAAGGCCAGAAAGTACCCATTTGATCCAGATTTCCCCGGTGGCAGTCGAAACAATCGGGTCCCAAATGGGTGCCATGATGGAAATGGGATCATCTGGCTCACACCCAAATGGATCCTTAATGGGTGCAAAAATGGGTACTTTCTGACAGTGGAAAAACATCCAAGTTTACAGTCCCTCTCATACAGGCACTCTGGTATTTTTCTACCGGAATGGCTGAGGAGGTAGAGCTGCACCCTGGCAAGGATATGCCTCATCTGCATGTTTTGGGGCACAGTCCCCTCACCCCAACAGCACCCTGTGTTAGCATCAAACTTGCCCTCGTCACTAGACAACTCCAAACAAACCCCATTGCCACTATTGATTGACAGAACTTTATTCTATCTGAGTGCAGGTGATATTGATGTAGTCAATAGGGGTGGAGAAAGTGTCAAAGACAGAAAGTTACAGAAAGCATTTTTCCTTTCACATTGTACCTCAGTCTTTCAAAGGTGTTGGCCCTTTCTGCATTGGCCATTATTCTGGATTATATCCCAGAATATAGGCCTGCAGTCTGCATGCTGCTACAGACTATGGTGGGCCCCAGGCGAGGGCTGCCGTGGTCTGAACGAGCATGCAGATAACAGGTCCCTGTTCCAGGACAGAATGCAGAAAAGCCCCAGTGCAGAAAGGGTCACTAAGGCTGTGTTCCCACTTGACTTTTACAACTTGGATTAGACTATTTTAATCCAGATTGAGGACCAAGTGCCCAGTCTGACTGTCCCCATTTGCCTGAGGATAACACGGGCTGAATTCAAATACTGCAGTTCCCACTCAAACTGCACAAATCCCCAGCATGGAGAAACAGGATATTTTCATCTCCGCCCCTTTTCCAACCCCTGTCAGCCTGCCCCACTCAGAATCAGCAGAGCGAAAGAACAGACACAGGACAATCACAAAGGAATCTCTCTTTCAGTTTCCCTCCCCTCTGTAAATGGAGGTTTTTTAAATGCTTCCCCCTCCTGTGTGATCCTTGCTACAAATGTATCTCTGGGAAATGGAGGCTGGTGTTTTTTAAAAGTTTTCCTTTCCCTCGCTCTGCAGTCACTATGTATCTCTCGTAATTGCAGTGTGTTCAAAGCAGGCATGGCAAGGGGAGGGGGCAGACCTTTCCAGATGTGAAATCCCACCCATCCACAGCAGGCATTGGCCAGAAACATATGGGGGGGGGCAGTCCGAAAGGCTGATCTCCTCCTGGGATAGTCTAGTAGCATTCCCAAAGGTGGGGGGATTGGGCTCTGCTCCAAAACGAGACTGAGAACATTTTTTCTGAGAACTTTTTTTCTACAGATTTTTTTGTGGGAGTAAAAAAATAAATGGGATTGGATGATCCTGAAAATGGGCTGGGTTTGCATTTTATCTTGTATGGGACTGCACCCTAAGAGACCACCATCTTTAGATACCTCTGAATACCTCCATACAGCAAGGTGGTTACTTGCTACTTCCCACGCCTCTGAAATTCTTTAGCCAAGAAAATGAGTTTGGATAATCCCCAGGAGACTTCTAAGAGCTTTTAAATCATGTCCTCATTACTGTGACTGACTGTTACCAACATTTGTTTCTTTGAGCACCCAGGGCACTGTGGGGAAAAGTAGAACTTTCTATCCAATAAAAGGTGAGACGGATGTTCTGTACATTTTCCAAAAAAAGTAAAATCAAAGAAACCCTGTATGGCCCTATCCTTTCTACCATCAGTATCTCATTGTCCCAAATCCTGGAAGTTTAGTCTGTTTTGTGTAAAAAATGGAATTTATGTTGAATTTTCAATTCTGAATGTGGGCGATCTTTTTGCTACTTAACAAACTATCTTTTTCTTTCCTCCTGAATGTGCCAGGCTTTTCGTTCAGACTCACTTTATCTTTTTCCTTATGATTACATTTCAGTGGTTCTTAATGACTTTGATGCCCACTGCTATGAGGGTCCTTGTGGATTTTGCAATGGCTTTCATAGCTTTTGTATTTATTGTTCTGTACCACATTCATCCAGAATGTTTCTCCTTTATTCCCCAAACCAGCCCAGAGCAATAGATTATGTCGTATGGTTATTACTCCTTTACTGATATCTATGAGAGAACTTTTAGGAAACTACAGGTACCTTTGATGATGCTTAAGCAAAAATAATGAAAAAGGAAAGTTTCTAGTCCTTTACTTTTGCAGATATAAGGCAAAGCACATGGAAGGTATTGTGTCCAACTTCTGTTTCCCAAAGCAAAAGAAATAAAACTTGTGTCTGGCAACAGTCACGCTTGACAGCTATATAAAATTAAATATTGGCCACATCTGACAGCAGTAATGGTTGTACGCCTGCAGTGTGAGTGCCAAGTCAGGCCATGAATGGGAGAACTGGGCCACCATACTGGCATCCCTGGAAGCTGCCAGGCATTACATGAAAGCAGGAAACTTGAGCCTTCATGGTCCGTCGGCAGCATAATTTGGCAACCATCACAATACTACACCGTGAAATAGTGTCAGAAATACTGGGTGCCTATGTTCTGAATTGTAGAAACAGTGCCCCTGCCACATCTAGGCCTCTTCAGCCTTGAGTGATGGTGTTTAAGAGGTGACCTCATTGAAGTATATAAAATCATACAGGTGTGGATTTCTGTATCCCACAATACTAGAACCAACAGGCACTCTATGAAGTTGATAGGCAGGAAGGACAAAGGAAAATATTTTTTTCATCCAGAGGGCCATTGAACTATGGAATTTATTACCATAAGTTGTGATGGCAGCAACCAGGCTAGATAGCTTTAAGAAAGTCTTAGACAAATTCATGAAGGACAGGTGCATTAATAGCCACTAGAACTGATGCCTTTGTACCCTCTTCAGATTGGAGAGGTAGACAGGTTGTCTCTGGTGGCCATTAGGAGGGAACCAAGAGCAGGTGAAGGTTTTCCTTTGTTTTCTGCTTGAGATGCTGATAGGCACTTGGTGGGCCACTGTGTGAGATAGGGTGGCAGACTGGATGAGTTGTGGCCTGATCCAGCAAGGCTCCTCTTATGCTCTCTTATGCCTGCAGTTAGTTTTGCGCCATTTTCTTGCCCCATCCAATCCTCCTCCAATTGCCACGTAGGTGTGATCATTGTTAAAAATATGTTTATTATTTTTATTTATTTTATGTAACAACATGTATCCCGCCCTTCACCAGAAGATCCCAGTGTGGTGACAATAAGAGAAAGATAGAAAACATGTTCCAGTTTGGTCTAGTGGTTAGGGAGCTGGACTCTTATCTGGGAATACTGGGTGTGATTCTGCACTCCTCGAGGAAGCCAGCTGGGTAACCATGGGCTAGTCACAGCTCTCTTCTGAGCTCTCATGGCCCCACCTACCTCACAGGGTGTTCTGTTGTGGGGAGAAGAACAGAAACCTTTGTCGGATACTTTGAGTCCCCTTAAATGGATGAGAAGAGCGGGGTATAAAAGCCAACTCTTCTTCTTCTTCTTCTTCTTCTTCTTCTTCTTCTTCTTCTTCTGGGACACTCTCAATGGCATGGCACAGGATACATAGGATCCCTCTTTCAGGCAAGTTGTTGGGGGAAAGAGTTTTGACTTCAGGAAGAGATCCGGTGTCATAAGCCTTTCTCCAGCTGCAAAGAAATCAAGATCTGCCCATCTTCAGGGATGGTTAGAAGGAGTCATTCTACAATATTCTCTGTGCTCACACCCCAGAATGTGCACAAGGTGTGCAATCCCTACTATTAGTACTTAATCGGTGCGCTGACTGCCTCTTTTCAGGTTCACTTCCCATTTACTTTAAGAGCTACTAGAATGAATGCCTAGGTGCATCTTTCAGAATAGGGTGAGGGGACCAGGGTGCTTCTAAGGCCATTTGCTGGGATTCTAGAGCAGGAGAAGGTTTGTCCTTGTCTCTTCTTGAGATGTCCATGAGCATTTGGTGGCTCACTGTGTTCAACAGGATGCTGGACTAGATGGGCTGTGGCCTGATCCAGCAGGGCTTCTCTTAAGAGCCTGTTAACATTTACTTTTATGAAGTTGTTATGGACATTCCAGATCTGTGGGAGATCTATCTGTTCTCTGTTCCATCTTTGTCATGCTGGAGCACCCAGGAACTTGCTCCAGTTGCCCCAATCTTCCATAGCTGTGGACATATCCATAGCTTGACCAGGTTCAGCTAGTGAGCTTGCAGTCATAGCATTCACACTCTCTTTTGGCTGTAAACATTGTGAGTAGGGATGTGCACAAATATTTGTAATATCTGATATCCATGAGAATTAGCTCAAATGTGGACCTCGTATATGAATCGAATGTTACAACATTCATACATTTACATTTGTATTTGTACAAATTCTTTGGAACATTTGTGAAAAGGAGAGGTGGGAAAGTGGGTGCACCAGTCACATCTGCAATGGATCCAGTGTGCATTCGACATGGTTTGAGAGTGGATTCAAAGTGGATTCAGGGCAGATTTGATGCTTTACGAGTGGGCATGTAACGGGATATGTATTAGGGATGTGCATGATTTTTTTTTGCATTCAAATTTGAGTCAAATTGAATGTCAAAACGTTCAATTCTATTTTAATGTTTAGAATCTGAATGCAACAAAAACCGATTCAGATCCAATACATTTGAAACTAATCATTCGAATGTTAGATTCTAATTTGAAGATACAAATGTCGACAACATTCATATTTAAAGATATGAATGTCAACAACATTCGTATGCGTTATACGTATCTGAATGCATTTTGCACACATCCCATTTTATCCCGTATGCATCCCATATTCGTTCCGTATTATAAGCACAAATGCATACAGACACACATGATATTTGTACAGATACATACTGTATGTATCTGTACATTCGAGTGATTCAAACAAATGTTTTGGAACATTCAAAATTTGTTCGAATGTTTAAATTCGAATGTGAAGACATTCCATCAAATTTGATCGAATTTTGAATGTGTAGAACTTCATGAACATCTCTAATATGTATTGATACGTATGGATATGTATCAGATACTTATTGGATATGTATTGTATATGTAATTGTTCGTATCAGATATTCATTCAAATTTGTATGAATACATTCGTATCAAATATAATCCTACCATATTCGAAGGGGATCTATTCAAACAAATACAAATTTTCTTACATTCGGTTCGATACGAATCGAATAAAAATACCCCATTCATACACATCCCTAATTGTAAGTGGATAAGGCAGTGTGGCTGGGGCTGTGCAGTCACTGTTCACGTAGTGATCCGGCTGGACCATATTGGGCCATTCACACTTCAGTTACTGGTGGTCTGGTTGGGGACTGCACCAGCACTTGAAGTGCAGACGCCTCTCTCTGCACCTGATTTTGACCTCAGTGTAGTGGTATTCTTATACCATCCCACTGAGTTAAGTGCAAACAGGCCCTTAGGTAAAGCTAAAGCTGCCTCCAAATCAGTATGCTTAAAATAAGCCTTCCTACTATAGCAGTGCTGAAAGGGAAATTTGAAGTCAAGCTTCACTAGAAACATATTTTATCAAGTGTTTTATCTGCTGGCTGTCAAAAAGCCCAGGACCAAGCTGGCTGCAGGTGGTGCTAGTTTCTGCATCCCCCCTCCCCACCAGCTTGGAGTCTTCCATAAATCATTCACCTGCTCTAGCAGATTATGAATCTGTTGCTGAGGATTGCTGGTGATTTCTAGCTTATTAGAATTAATCTTTTTTCTGTCATAGGTGTTCCAGGCCTGTTCATTATGATCTATGGTTAATAGCAGAGATGTATTCCTGGGTAGAAAAGTTTCTGCATCGAGCTATAAATTGGAGTCAAGAACTAGATTTATTCTATCAAATGAATTGCTGTGAAAGTATTGAACATTAGCGCAGTCCCATAGCATTAACCTTGGTATACGTTTTATGGGGTTAGCTTCCCACATTTATCACAACTGGAATAATCTTACAGGGTTTGATTATATGTATAAGAGACAAAGATTTATCTTAACGTGATACTATCTCTCTCTTTTAATTCCTCTTGCATTTTGCTTTGTAGATTTAAAAACAAAACAAAAGAGGAGCAGCTACATTGCATTTGATTTTGGCCCTTTTGGCAGAACCCCTCTCCCCATGCAGTCAGCAACTGGGTACTGTCATACCCTGATTTCAACCCCACCCTCTATATAAACCTGCCCCCCCCCGCATCAGATCATCGAGTCCTTTGGCAGCAGCTTTTGTTCACTGCTTGTCCCCCCCCATGTATTTGGGATCGCACCCCAGGTGTCTTCTTTTGATACTTTTTGCAAAGGGGAGTATAGGAATTCATTAAACAAAGGAGGGAAGAAGCAGGCAGGCTTTTACACAAGAGTCAACACCCACTTTCCCTTTTTTCTTATGGATAGTTAGACTGGCACATGTCTTCCTGTTCTGCTTTAGTGTGTGGGGGGGGGAGGGTGATTTTGGAGGTGCAGCAAATTGGATACTGAAATGGGTCTCCAGGGAGAACCAAGGTTAGGAATTTCAGTTACTAGTGTTTGGCGAATTTAGAAGTGGCTTCTAGAGATAACACGATCATTGGAGCTAGTGCAGGAAACTAAACAGACAGCCTTCCAAATGTGGAAGGCCTATCCCAGGGCTGTGGAGCTGGTCCTGCTGCTGGAACACCTCTGAGCTGGGCTGTTCCTGCTAGTATGATCTCCATGCTATCATTGACTTGGATTGGTTGACTGGATCTCTTTGGTTCTCATAACTCCTAGTTTTTCCTAAATGATATTTTCTCACAGGGGTTTAGATTAAAACTGACCTCACATACTAAGAATTCTAGCATGCATTTGTTCTTTGTTTTGCATCATATTTCTGATCATCAATCTCATTTGCAACTCCATTATTTATTTATATGCGCACGCAGAGGCATTTCTTGAGTAGATAAAAGAACTATGCCATTACGATGCTCTTAACAGATATTTAGGCTGTTCTTTGAGAATCGTTACTAACTTATTATCAGAGCATCTTAGAAAAATACATGGCAAAATATAACCAGTAAATGTGGTTGAAAGCATCTACTGCATTATATAAATACTTATGAAAGGTGGGCACAAAAAAAGCAGCCCAATATAATGTAAATGTAGAAAACATCTGACTGAGAAAGCATTAATGTACAGTGAGGCAATGGGTGGGATAAGAATCGAAATCCATAATGGTGGGGCCACCAGCAAGAAGGTCCTATGCTGTGTGCACACCAGACCTTAGCTGTCATTTACCGTGAGCAAAGTATCCATGATAAAGGACTCTCCTACAGTACTATTGCCCTCCTTTTAATTGGATTCATACTGCGTCAGAAAGGTGGAAATGTAGCTCTGAACTTTCTGGCTCTGTATAAACAGAAGGGACAGTAGGTGAACATGGCTTTGTACTATTTCAGCCCTTTATGTGTTTCTCGTTGTTCTGCCAATGAGCAAAATGGCATAGTTTGTCATAATTTGCTTAGATTTAGGTTACGGGCTTTTAAAATGTGACTTTGAATTTCGGAGGGGGAGGGAGACAAAGATTTGAGTTGTTTCTGGCTGCCAGATTGTCTAGATATAGTGCTTTGGATATAAAAGCCTGCTTGTCTCTCTGGCCTTTGAAAATTGAACCTGGACCTGCTTTGCAGAGGTTCCACCCAGCTTTCGATCAGTCAGCTTTTTTTGTATGGGAGGGATCCCAAAGGCACTGGAATGGCCAGTTAAAAAGAAATAAATAACCACATTCATTTTACAAATTAATTTGTACAACTGAATAAAAACATTCTGTATCTAGTCACATTTTGTGAGTTCGCATAGACCTGGAAAGGAAACTAATCTTTGTCTCTTTCAGCACTAGAACATATTCCAGGATATAATCTGGAATAAGGCCTGTCTCTACCAATAAAACCATAGACCAATTCGCACTTGGCCTCTCAGTTTGCAACAGGTTAACATCTGGGCAGGTGCATCTGCATTTGCAGGAGGCATTAACAGCCTAAAAATATCCCCTGCCTGCCAGGTGTTCATCTATTGAAAACTAGCTATCACAAACCACATGCAAATTAACCCTAATTGTGACTGCAACTTTACCTGTAGTGTCCACGTGCCAACCATTCACACCATTTCTGGTGCGAGGGGTTACCTGAGGTACTGTGCAAGTGTGTTGGCACCTCAGATGACCCCTGACGTGACTGCATGTGTGCAGAGCATCACTGTCACCATAGCTATGGTTCCAGTGCATGCGCAGTCACAGAGGGTGCCGCAATCAAAATGGTGGCAGCCTGTGAGTGATCGGAAGCACAGCCGGGCAGAGGTGAGTGTCCAGGTCCACAGGGCTTAGGATACCATTTACTAGTGTTCCCTAGTGCAAACACTAGTGCACATTAGACTATTATGCACTCTTCCAGGAATGTAAGTGTGAAAATGCCCCATAATACAGTGCTAATAATCTGATGTTAACCGAAGGCCTGAATGAATAAATTCATTTTTAAAAAAATAAAGTTTCTTGATTCTGCAGTCATGGGCATTTAAGGGTACCAAGGGAAAAAGATGTTCAGAAGTTCAAAAGTGGTTTAGAAGTAGTAGCATCAACCTGCTACTGTACCCATCCCTTCTCTTTCACATTCCAATTTTTCACCCATTTTTTAAAAAACTATTTGTGGGTCCAACTATTGGGTCAACACTATTGTGTCTACAGCACATCCATTTTTGTCACTTTCTCAAAGCCTAATGGAGTGTTTCCCCTGTGTTATGGTTGATTTCTAGCATTTTTAAAAAATGAATGGATTTATCCAGGCCTTTGGTTAACATCACACTATTGCAATTTTTGTTCAGCACTTCTCTTGATTTGCAAATTATCAGCACATCCTAGGGGCCATCACTGAGAAGGCTCTGTCTTCTTCTTGAGAATGCCTTGAAGCATGCAGGATTAGATGGGATGTGGCTCAATTCAACAAGGCTGTTCTTTTTTTCTTATGATTCTGTGTATATCCATTGAAGGTTGGTAAGTGGTCTTGACATATATGACCTGGCTGGGAGAAGTTCCTCAGTTGATGTTTGCACTGTGCACCACAGTTCATGTGAATCAGGTGTCATTAATTCCCACTAAATGCATCTCTGCAACTAAATGTAATGGGGCAGCCATGGTGGCTCCATACCCAAGCAGAGGAAGCAATTGTATAGTCTCCTAACAGGAACGTCTTTAGCTAGGGATGAGAGATTAAGTGATGAATAATTGCAGAGACCTCTGTTCAGAAGGTCATCTGGGAGAGAGAAGAAATCTGTTTAGCTTGCTTAGAAATGCGAATGTACAACACTGAAGTAACCTGAGCAGTACACGTTTCTCCGGATAATTTATTCTGTGATTCTCAAATAAAATATACATTTACAAGAAGATGTATTTTAGGGACTTAGGTGTGCTAAACAGTGTATATTAGTGAAAATTAAATTAAACTGCATTATATTAGGATGACTTGCTTGTAAAACAAACCTTAGGCTAGTTTCCCACTGGACAATTAAATCTGGATTTAAACCAGGTTTTTTAAAAAAAAATCAGCAGTGAGGTCTGGCTTTTTTGCATTCCCGCTCCTAACATATAGTGCAGATTGCAGGAGAGAAGCACCCTCCCCTCTCTCCCCTGTTATACCCTGACTTCATTGGTGCAGGCAATTGAAACCCCACCCCCTATATAAGCCTGTCCCTGATTCTGATGATGGAATCCTTTCTCAGCAATTCCTCAAGCCTGCTTGATCAGTGATCTCTGTAAAATGCTGTAGGTTTAAAACAAAGCACAGGGACTGCAGGCTTTGTTCACCTTTCCCCCGTAGCACAGCTTCACATGTTAACAAGTCAGTAGAAGAACAGATCAAGTGTGGATCAGAGCAGTGCAAAATGACAGGGGGAGGGAAGGAAGGAGGGAGGGAGGGAAACAGAGGCTTTTACACAAGGAACCGACAATTGGACTGGATCATGACAATGGCTCAGCATGAAATGGTGAGACTCCAGGCAAAATGTGAATGGAAGGAAAAAGGGAGAAAGTAACAAGGACTGACACACTTTTACAATTCCAGGGTGGAAACTACCTATTTCTGTTACACTGAACCCTTGTTACAAATGCTAAAATAGGCTCTGTCTCCCCTCATAGAATCATAGAATCATAGAATCATAGAATGGTAGAGTTGGAGGGGACCTCCTGGGTCATCGAGTCCAACCCCCTGCTCAAGGCAGGATCTCCTAAACCATCTCAGACAGATGGCTGTCCAGTCTCTGCTTGAAGACCTCCATCGAAGGGGAACCAACCACCTCCCGTGGCAGCCTGTTCCACTGGTTGATCACTCTTACTGTTAGAAATTTTTTCCTAACATCTAAACTAAATCTTTTCCCCTGCAGTTTCACCCCATTGTTTCTAGTCCTTCCTTGAGAGAGTGAGAACAGGGCTGATCCCTCTGCCTTGTGACAACCCTTGAGGTATTTGTAGACAGCTATCATGTCTCCTCTCAGTCTTCTTTTTGTTAGACTAAACATTCCTAGTTCCTTAAGCCGTTCCTCATAGGACATGGTTTGCAGACCGTTCACCATCTTGGTAGCTCTCCTTTGAACCTGCTCCAGCTTGTCAGTGTCTCTTTTAAACTGGGGTGACCAGAACTGGACACAGTACTCCAGATGAGGTCTGACCAAGGTAGAGTAGAGGGGGATAATAACTTCACGTGATCTGGACTCTATGCTTCTCCTAATACACCCCAGGATTGCGTTTGCCTTTTTTGCAGCTGCCTCGCACTGTTGACTCATGTTCAGTTGATGATCTACCAGGACACCCAAGTCTTTTTCACATGTGCTGCTGCTCAGCCGAATTCCTCCCATTGTATATGTGCTTTTTTCATTTTTCTTGCCCAGGTGCAGAACCTTGCATTTTTCTTTGTTAAATACCATTTTATTAGTTGCAGCCCATTGTTCGAGTTTCTCTAAATCTTTTTGAATCCTCTCTCTCTCTTCTCTGGTGTTTGCAATCCCCCCTAGCTTTGTGTCATCAGCAAATTTGATCAGTTTCCCTTCAACTCCCTCGTCCAGATCGTTTATAAAAACATTAAACATAACTGGGCCCAGGACAGAACCTTGTGGTACTCCACTTGACACTTCCTTCCATTTGGATGTGCAGCCATTTAAAGCCATTCTTTGAGTACGATTACTAAGCCAGTTTTGAACCCACCTTATAGTTGCCTTGTCAAACCCATATTTGATCAATTTTTCAATGAGGATCGCATGAGATACTTTGTCAAATGCTTTGCTGAAATCAAGAAATACTATGTCTACTGCATTTCCTTGATCGACCCATTCAGTGATTTTGTCATAAAATGAAATCAAGTTAGTCTGACACGACTTGTTTGATACAAACCCATGTTGACTACTGTTAATTATTGAATTCCTATCCAAATGCTGACATATGTGTTGTTTAATAATTTGTTCGAGAATCTTTCCTGGTATTGAAGTCAGGCTAACAGGCCTGTAGTTCCCTGGGTCTACCTTTTAGGCAGCCTGGTAGCAGAGAGCTGGGCACAGGAAATCACTGATTATCATTGTATCAGGGAAAACTAAAGAGAACATCTCTAAAGCATGGTTCTCTCCCCCCCCCCAAAAAAACCACTTGTATTCCCATTGCTAAATAGTAAGGATTATTTCTAAATCCAGTAGCAAGACCTCTTTTGATTTTAATCTAGATAATCCACATTTTGGGACCTTTAATCCTTAGAAACTGTGGATTCTTTTGAAACTTTGGGAATGGTGAACACTCAAAATGATTTCAAAGTTCTTTAAATCTTGAATGGGAACACAGCCTTAAATTGGTAAATAAAAAATAACCCTAAAATCTATGTAGATCCAGTCCTTTTCATCTGATTATGTGTATCATTCAGGGAAGTTAAATCAAGGCTTCCAGATGTGGCTTCACCCACCTCCCTTCCTCTAAGTGCCACTCCAGGAGAGGTCCAGTGGGCACCCTTCCACATGCAGGAACAGTGCATAAGAGGCCACACCTGCTTCTAGAATGCTCCAAAGCTTGGGCTAGGCAGCCAAAATGGCTAGGATACTAGTAGACATTATACAAGGTCTTATCAATGGTCCAAGGACTTCTGGAACAGAACAGGGAAGTATATGAAAGGGTGCTTAACTCCTTGTTTTGGTTTAGAAGGGGAACCCATTTTGGTGGCATACCAAATTACATTGCCAAAATGGGTCCCTCTAGACCTCTGAAGCCAGGAATTTTGTTTCTGGCCAGCAGAACCCTCCCAGCAGGCTCCAGAAGTTTGGAGTGGCATGGGGCAACACAGGGCCTGTGTTGATGGCTGGCCACTTCAGCTGAGAATTACTCCAGTATGAGTAGTTCCAGTTCAAACGGTCCAGGACAAATAAGTGCAGAATTGCCCCAGAGATCCAGACAGACAACCAGCCCCTGGGTGTGTTAGTGTTTCCTGCCCACTACAAGTTGTGTTTATCTTCCATCATCTTTACTCTTCCAAGGTAGCTAACAATTGTTTGGTTTGTTCTGTGATCTAAATACAGATCTGTTATGCGAAGTCCTTGGAACAACCATGTTGCTGATCTTTTGCCTAAGTCAACACATCCTTTGGGTTCTGTTTCCTTGGCAACATTGAGAAGATAGAAAAAGACCCATATATTTATGTGTCCCTTTTAACTATTTAAGGAGGTAGAGAGAATTAATAAAGCTTTTCTCTTTTTGCTACTTTATGCAAAAAAAAAGAGGGTTTTTGTTTTCTTTCCCCTTCCTCAGTTTTCCTTCAACATTGCATTTTCTTCATAATTGCAGAGATACTTTGAAGGGTAATTATGCTGGCCTTTTCAGTTTTTGATAGTCTTCCAGTTACATATTTTAGTAGCAAGATACCTGAAATCCAAGTACACTGTCAATGAAAAGTTCACATATATATATATATTTAAAAAGTGTTATGACTCTATTTTAAAAAGCAGTTCTAGGAGTTATGGGTGAAGCTTTGGGTGCCATATTTATTTTACATGTTTGTTGGATTTACATTCTAGCTTTTCATGGTGACACAGGCAGAGTGAGTGGGCCAAACCTGCCTGATTTCAGCAAAGTATCTCTAAGGCCCTTTCTGCACTAAGCCTTATTCCACAGTATATCCTGGCATAGAGACCTGCTATCATGCTGTGCCCTCCACAAGCTACATTGGACTCAGATGATGTTTCAGATGCTGAATCTAATCAGAGCCATCCTCGATAGCAGAGACAGCCATAAATCAGATGGAGGTGGAAAGCCAGAAGCTCTGGGCAGACAAACAGAGATATCACAGAAGATGGTTCACAAGACTTTCAACCTAAGACAGTAGATGAAACTGGTGAAAGGCCAACTTTGGCAGAACAACAAAGGGAGAAATCAGTTCTGCATAGAACAGAAAGATTGCATAGGAGTCACCAAGCCATCAAGCTTCACCCTACTGGCCACCTGAGCTCTGATTCAGATGCATAAATGCAGTTGTACTTCCTTAGGCAAACTTCTGCTGGCAGTTGTTCTTCCCAGATGTTGCAACCTCCTGTTCATGTCTCTGTTCTTGATTCTTGACCTGTATATCAGCTCCTGACTTTTGCTTTTGGATTGTTACAAAAACTATGGTAGTTAGACTTGGCTTTTGACTGTGGACTGTCGTTTTGTTCATCCTTATTCTGGCTCTTGATCCTCATTTAGCTTATCCTTGTACTGGCTGCTGACTCCGTACTGTTGACTTTGCTTTGTTTATCATTGTTTGTTGCAATAAAGACTGGGCTTGTGGCAACATTCCTTCCCTGCTTGCCCTAGACAGGACAACTGCCATCTACATGCTAGTGCAAACCAGAGCAGGTCTTGGGTAGGGCCTGCCATAGTCTGCACCAACCTGTGGATAGAAGGTCCCTATTCTGAAATATAATCCAGAATGAGGCCCAGTGCAGAAAGGGTATATTGCAGGCTGTCTTATGATACCCCTTGGGCTTCCAGTGCATGATGCCTATGGGGGATTTCCTCACCCTGCTGCAACCAAACTGCAGCCTCTTTACATGGAGCTTGAGGAGCGGACTAGATCAGGATAGCAAATAGGAATTAGGAAGGTGCTGATCTCAAGTCCACAAACCTAGCATTAGGTATCTGGCAAGGATCAGTGGCTCTGGAGGGTCCTGAAAACCTTTACCCTGTTGTTGTGCCCTTTGGTCAGTGACACAGGGCGGTCTATATGGGAGAAGGTATTCCCTTGGTTATTCATGGCCCAAGCCATTGTGCTGCCTAATCACTGCCTTCCTACAGGAGGAGAAACTCATATTTCCTTACCTGTTCTGGAGGAGACAGGTTAGTTAAAGATACAGGCACTGTTGCTCCTGATTTGGAGGGATTGTTTTTTAGGGTCTTGGATGGGTTTTATACCATAGGCAGAAGGACAGTGAATATGAGAATAATAAACAGGCAACAATCAATCTCACATTTTATCGTATTCCACAACAGAGGTCTTAAACAACATAATCCCATAAAATGCCCAGAATAGTTTATTGCACAACAAAAACGAGCAGTAAACATGAGATTTCCCTGATATGTACAGTGTGTTTTTTAATGAGCTTACCAAATTGGCAAAAATGCCAGGTTCTATGCTGAATTTCATCATGCTGCAATTGAAAATCGAAGCTCACACGATAAAGGAGAAATATTCCTTGACAGAAAGTGGATGGTGGGGCACAATTAAAATTATATTACCAACAGGGAAAGCAAAAGCATAGAAGAATAATTGTAATCTTTTTAGATTGCTTCCGACAGTTGAAACCCTTGTTATAGCACAATTATTTGCAAGGTTATGTTGGCAAATGCCACATGCTTTGAAATCCTACACCGTGTCAAATAATACCTAAGATGAAACTGTGAGCTGTGATGGATGAGGTTCCGCTTTGTGCCTTTCAATTGATGAAACGCTTCTTCTAAATAAATCTTGCTTACGCTTCTACTCATGAGGACGTGAGTTATAGAATGAAAAGGTATGTGTGAAATGGTCAATTTCAGCAATATGAAAAAGAAGGTTCAGTCCATTTAGTTTAGGGAAATAACAGCATAATTCAAAAAGGGCTGGTTATATTTTTATCAACCTGCTGGATTTTCTCTCTCTGCCTCCCAAATAAATATGCTAAGTCATATATTTGTAGATAGTTATTCACTTTGCAGAGAACATCTATCATTGAAAGAAAAATACAAAATAGAACAATTTTATGTTTTATTATTTTTAAAGTTTTTTTTAAATAATACAGTTTTACTGAGTTTATTGAGAAAGCATAAATGCGCCAATAAATCCATAGAACATTTTTATCATCTTTAAGCAGTCGAGCTTAAAAGTCAACTTAAATGAGGAAACTTGTTCTCCTCAGAACCCAGGGCTCTGTGGCTGATGAAGTAGCTTGTATGGAATATGTGTGTGGAAACCTCTTCAAAGACAAAAGAGAATAAAGATTTGCAAAATTGCCCTTTATGATTGCCAGGCAGTAGGAAGGTTCTAGATTCAACAGGACTAGAGGGAAGACCTTGGTCACTTACCTGTTGAGATTGTGGCTAGAATTTGGTGCTTTGAACTGAGAGACCACACACACTTCATATCCCAAAACTGGGTAAGTCACTCCTTTCCAGGATACACACTGGGATGGGTCACTCTGAGTGGTACAGCTCTGGTTGCTGATTCCAAAGGCTGAATCAGACCTCAAAGCTGATGTTGAGGTCAGCAATATGCTGTTTCTGATTACACTTCCAGAGGCACTGCCAAAAAGGGCCCCCATGGGCCTGTTGGTCTACTAGTAGATCCTGATGTTGAGTTCTACCAGTGGAGAGGGATAGGGTACCATTTTGGGAACCTTACCCTGCTCTACGCTCTCTCCTCTTTCGATGGAGTGTGTGGTGGTGGGAACTGAACTGTCCCTTGATAATGTGCAGAACCAAGGTCATTTAGATCTCTTCTTGGACTGCACCAAGAATCCCTGCAAAAAAGTTCCAAGGTTCACATAACCAGTTGTTTATGAAGGTAACATTGGGTGGTCACTATTTGCCAACCTAATAATGAGGGTAAGAAATGGAGAACAAGGAGCAGCTGTGACTGGTGAAACAGAACTAAAATGATGACAAGGAATGACAGAACTCTGGTTGGAGCATTGCTTTTGATCCTGTTGAACTATATCTAAGATGTGTTCCAAAAGTTGTTTCATCCCTTTCCTGCCACTGTCTGATTCTAGGTCTCCTGTTGCTCACCCTCCGGACCTCCTTGGTCTGATCACGAAACATGGCTGTCCAAAGTCACTTTGCCAGAATTTTGAAATATTCCTTTTTCCTGCTACAGGTGCCATGATCCTTAAGCCGTAATGGAAGTTGAAGTTCCCAAATGAACTTTCCAAACTCTGCGTTTTACTGTCTCAGATTACAGGATAGGGCAGTAACCCCAATAGCCAACTGGACTGATGTGGAATCTTCTGGCTGTATGATCCTGAGTCCAGCTCAACTCCTCTGCTTGAAAGAGGCCACCCTTTCTCTAGGTAACTAGGGGTCTTTCCACATGGGCAATTGAGACCCCATTAATCACCCCATAGTTATGCATACGGTACACATACACTATGTACCTTCATTCTCCATTAGGACTGCTCCTTTCACAGAGGCATTGAAGAGATCTGGAACCGAAAGGGTCCTTGGGCCCTCTAATCTGGAATTGCTGTAGACCTTGAAAAAGGGGTCTACGCAATCCATGCTTGTGTGCTGAAATCTAGATTAAGTAACAACCTTCCACATTTAGGCTGGACTCATGAAGTTCGGGGGAAGACCCTATAACTGAACTATGCAATGAGCAAGAATAACAGCTATGCAACAGCTACGCAGCAGCCTCACCACCACACCCTCAGTACCCAGATGTGCACTTTGTGTGATGGCTGCACTGACTAATCTTGCAGCGCTCTGGGTAGCTCTTCCAAAATGGATTCCATTTCTGCCTAAGGATGTGTACTATGGCATCCGTACAGCCTACGCATGTAGCATCCATTAACATCCATCCCACTATGATGTAGGGGGTCTATGTTTTGATCCAGAATTATACCATCCAGAATTCCAAGGCATGGATTTCTGCAATCTGAATCTACTTAATCCAGGTTTGGAGTGGTAACTCCAGAAATGGCCTAGATCTGATATTGGAGTGTGTGTGAGAACAGAGTATCTGGAGAAGTAATGGGAGCTATCTCCTTGGAAATGTTCAAGCTGAGTATGGACAACCATCTTATGTTCGGGAAGCATTAACTATCACAACAGGCTATCTTAGGTGGGACAAGGCATGCTCTATACTGCAAACACTTTTGTCCACACATGCATAACCAGTGCTCCCTGCCATGGCAGTATTTGCTGCCCAGTTTTATGGCTAGCATTGTTCTCATAGTGGATTACCATTCAAATCGAAATGGGCTTGAGATCTGATTCACCTGAATTGCTCCTTGAGAGAGATATGCATGTTCGGTTTGAGATTGAGCTGAACACCCATTTATTCAGTTTGACAGTGAACCATTTAGCAGAACAAATCGTGCTTCAAGTTCAAGTTCAAATTTATTTGAGACCAAAAATGCCCCTTTTTTTTTCATTGAAGAAGTCCCTTACAAGGGCAGAAACACAGCAAACATGAACTGATGTGGTTCAATCAAACTTCCGAACATTCAAATCCCCGCTTGTTCAGTTCGATGCGAACGGGTTCAAGCATGAACCATGCAATCAGATTTTTTGAAAATGAACTGAACTTTGCATACGAAAAGCAAATAATAGCTGGGTTAAGTTACATAAAAAAGGAAGAAGTTGTCTTTGTAAAAGTGCGCATGAACCCTAACTGTCTTTGCTCTGGTCTCTCTTACTCCCTCGTTCATTTCAACAGAACTTACATGGGCGGATTTCCTGGGGAATTGTACCCTTAGCTTAGAAAACAATCTATCTCATTTCAACATTTCCTTATAAATTGCCTGTCTGCCAACATCAGTCAGGTTAAAGAAATTTGTTTTCCTCTCCGTGAAAAATAGCCTCTTTAACACCTTGGCTTTTATTTTGCAGCAGCGAAAACCTTTGGGATCAGACAGGGCATTTGCTCATTTGGAGAGAGGGGGAAAAAAAGAGGACTATACTTCAATTTATTTTATTTTACTTTTTTACAGGGACAGGAGGACAGAAAATATGGATAGGCTTTCATAGCAAACATGTAAAGGGCCTTTGGGGGGGTTGTCTGAAATAGAGAGAGGCTGACTGACACACAAGAGGGAAAGTGTTGCATTAACTCTGAAAAAAGGGCAGCTTTGATATCCAATAGCATTTGAGCTCTTGTGCTCATTTCAAGCCGGATTTAGATAAGGCCCATGTGCTTGTAATCTCTGTAAAGGTTATGTTATTACTTCGAACATATGTTTTGAAGTGTCCTTAGAAGAGATATGGGCTAGTGGGGTTAAAGATTTCCCAACTGTAATAACATGTAATCCAAGTCTCATTTTAAGTAAACTAGCTTTTGTTTTTCACCAGATCTACTCTCGCTTTTGCCCATTAAAGGAACTGGCACACTTTTAGGGCCAATTATCAATGAAAAAAAACACACACACAGTTCTTGTAAGTCTTACGGAGTGCAGAAGGGAGTCTTCTAGTACACAGTGCAGAATCAGGCATTTTGACAGTTATATTAACTTTGCTTCCATTCTTTTCATTATCTCAGACAAATGTAAATCCCAAATGTCATAATTTACAAAAACCAGACTTTAGAAATTTACTCTAAAAATTGCACGCTTTGACAGGTATGTCAAGGCATTTGCCTAGACAAATAAAGTCCTTTGATTTATTATTAAAATTACTAAGCCTCAGTGCCTGAGGTGGTAAAATAATAATAATGAGGAGGAGGAGGATGACAGTAATAATAATTTATTATTGTTATTGTTGTTGTTGTTATTGTTGAAGAAATTTATTCACCAAAAGGTCTCAGGGTGGGTTACAATAAGAATAAGATATCAAATATTAAAACATAATTAAAAATATAACCCCTCCATCCGTCCATCCCACCCCACCCTCTCTTCCTCCCTAACAGAACAGCACCCTGATGAAGCTATTTAAACAGCAAAAGCCTGGGTGAAAAGATGCATTTTCACCAGGCACTAAAAACTATACAGCATAGGACCCTGGCAAACCTCAAGAAGGAGGCTGTTCCAGAGTCTAGGGGCCACCACAGAAAAGGCCCTCTTGCATATCCCTATACCTCATACATCTGCAAGGGAAGGAACTACGAGAAGGCCCTCTCCATGAGACCTCAGTGTACGGACAGATCTATATGAGAGATGGCGCTCCTTAAGATTCCCAGGGCCCAAGCCATTTAGGGCTTTAAATGTTATTGTCAACACCTTGAATTGGGCTTGGTAGTGTATAGGTAACCAGTGCAGATCCTTTAAGACCGGTGTGAAATAGGTTGCTTATGGAAGAAGAAACATGTGCATGCATTTTAGACAATGACACTGTACCTTTGGTGTCCGGGTTCAGCTGTTCTCCCAACCCATGGCAAGTCATGCACATTCCTGAACACCTTCAACATGTAGAGTTGCCAGTAATTACACCGTCAGTGATAAAAGCCCTGAATTATGTTTGGTTCCAGATTTCTCTGCAAGGCCCCTTTCATGAGATTCATACATTGGCCCATCTTTCCAAATTACTGTGTACGTCTGCATCTACGGTACTGCTGTATTTGGAAAAACTGCAGTGAACCGTAAAAATGCACTCTTCATTCTCCTAAACTTGTGTGAAAATCTGCAGTTGAGCTAATTGGATATTTCCATCCACTGTTCATGTTCTGGTTAATGTAAACATTCATCTAGCATCTGCTAGAATCTTATAGGTCAACAAGTAATCATCCGCAATTCTGTATTGGCTGACATTTCTGAAGCTATTTGGAAGCTGGCAACGAACAAACTCAGAATCTCAATTTTATCGCATCAGGAGCAGTGATCCCCGAATGTTTCTGAAAAGACAAAGGGGTGGAGCAGAAGGTCCCATTCCTTGGTATTTTCCCAGAAGAAGAGAGTGGCACTTTATTATTGCTGTGAAGTTACAAGGAGTGTAAGGTTGTCTTTGCACAAAACTCGTCTTTGGCTTGCTTAAAATTCTTGTACCAGCAAACAGCAGTGCTATTTAAAAGGGACTAGTCCTATATCTGTTACCTTCAAGCAGGTGTTTGTGTGTACTTTCAGCACCTATTTAAGTCCCAAAACAGGAACCTGCCATCTACATGCTGGTGCAGACCACGGCAGGCCCCTGGTCACACACACTCCTCCTCCTTCTCCTTGTCCTTGTCCTTTTCCTTCTCCTCCTCCTCCTCCTTCTCCTCCTTCTCCTTCTCCTTCTCCTTCTCCTCCTCCTCCTCCCCCCTTCTTCTCCTTCTCCTTCTCCTCCTCCTCCTTCTCCTCCTTTTCCTTTTCCTTCTCCTTCTCCTCCTCCTCCTTCTCCTCCTCCTTCTTCTCCTTCTCCTTCTCCTCCTTCCTGGAAGAAGACCTAGTGAAGAAATTGTCAGAATAAACCCCAATGCAGAAATGGTCAAATTTACTATCAGTTGTAGTAAGTCTCAGTATGGGGTCCTTTCTTTGCTTACCTTGCCTAATCCAAATTAGTGAATCCAGGGGCCTTTTCACACTTCAGCCCATAGTTCAGCAACATCTGTGGAAGAGCATCCACACTTAGAGGAGGCACCCCCTGCTTTCCCAGATGTGGATCATGAAATCGTGTTCTACAACTTTGCCAGTCGTCCCGCAATCACTTACCTTTTGCATCCAGCTGGGGATCATTCACACTAGGAATATTTGTTATTCATACAAATTTGGATGAATTTGAACATTTGTATATGAATCAAATGTCCAGACATTAGGATTTCCAGATTTAAATGAACGTGCATATCTCAAGTTATTCATACAAATAATTCGGACATATCTATCTGTACGGGTACAAACGCATCTCGTATATGCATCCCATATGCATCTGTACCTGTACAGATGCATATCTGTACCCATACAGGTACGAATTGTCTGAATTATTCGTATGAAAACATATGAATATATTTGTATTAAATCGAATGTCTAGACATTAGCTTTTCTGTTATTTGGATACATTCCAAATTTTGAATATTCGATTCATTATGAATCGCATTCAAAAATTGCATTAGTGCACACCCCTAATTTGCACCTCTGCTGGACAAGGAGGTCAACAGGGCTGCTGTGCAAGTGCGCTGGCAGCTCTGCTACCCTTCTGACTGCGACTGTGCAGAGCACTGGCATCATTACTCAAGATGGTGGCACCCTGAAGAAGACCAGCCCCCAGATCAATCACAGGTGAGTGACTGATGGTGCAGGGCATGGGCTGTAAGTGACTACGCTAGTCAAGGTTAGGTGATCACTGCTCCTTTCCCATCTAGCAGTCAGGAAGAGAAGTACAAAGTCAACCACAGGCGGAGGAACTTGCATTGGGCAGGCTTTACTGCAGCAGATGTGTGCCGAGGAGCAACATGATGCAGATGCCTAAGCCCTATTCTGCATCAGTGGATGCCAACTACTGCTGGAAGAACTGCCTAAACCACAATTCAATTGGCACAGCAACTCCCAACACCCAATGCAATTCCTTCCATCCTCATTGATCGATTGCACATCCAGGTAGTGGGGTCAAGGTGCTTTGCCATGGCTGCCTGGTGTCTTCACAGGCATTGCGAAGACCATTGCCATCAACACAGCTGCTCTTGCAAAGGTGCTGTGAAGCAATCCTCTCAGTTGCATTGTGACTGCACATGGCACTCAAATCCACACCAACGTTCTTCCTAGATCTGTTCTGTGTGCAGATGCCCCTTGATCTGGATCAGATGGTGCCAGCATGGAGTTGATCTGGATTAACATTAGTCCCATGCAGACATTAGTCCCATGCTTAGCCCTTTAGTCCTTGATTTGAATTAACAAGTAGGTGCAGAAAGGGCCCATATCTTTTGCATATCTTTCAGCAGCAGCCTGCAGATCAGAAGCCAATTTGCACTGCAATCCATAGTGCATAATTAGGGAACTTCTGGGGAAAGGCACTTGGAGGAGGCTGCTACAGCCTCCAAGCACCCATTGCCTTCCCAGAAGTTCCCTAATCATGCACTACCTATGGAGCATGGAATCATGCTCCATATCCTCCACAACCTTCCCCAATCACAATACCTGTTATGTCCAGCCAGGGAGAATTCGCCTCCTGACACACATGCAGTCGCGCAGGGCACCGCAGTCAAACTGGCAGCACCCTGCAGAGGACTGGCCCCACAATCAAATCTAGGTGGGGGGTGGGTAACATTGCATAGCACTCCAAGTGCGAGAGCTAGTTGACATTGGTTTATTGCGCTCCTTTTCTGTCCAGCGGATGGGAAGGGAAGTGCAAAGTCGTCCCAGGACTGAAAGTCTCCAGCTGAAGGTGTCACATTGATCCTACTAAAATGCATTTTTGATCTGATTGTTGACATCGGGGTGCTAGTACAGAACCCTAGAAAACTACACAGAGAACTACACTAATCACAGCTTGTTGACCGGATCCTTTCGTCTTTCTTATAATGCCTGCCTACTCTTACAACAGCACTATGGGCAAGCTATCAGGGCTATCTTTTCCTGCTGACAGCTAATCACATCCTTCCTGAAGAATTTTGCTGGATAATCTTTTTAAAAGAACATCTCCACTATTAATTGGATTGGAGGGATTAATTTCTTCTTTAGTTAATCATGCATATATTTAATGAGCCTTAACTGTAAGATGTACTGCATGGGCTGAAACTGTGTGTCACATGAACATCTTAAAATACTATTTAGAAAGGACTGGATGTGCAGCACATGATTTTATTTTTGTGAATACTGAGCATGATTTTTTATTATTATTTTTAAAATGAGTGAAACTCGCTCTCATGACAAGAGCTATTATTTAAGAAACAAATCTAGATTTCCAGGATATGTCTGGACCAGCAATTCAACAGATATCCAAACTTTGTCCTGCCAAAGTTCCATTTCATCTAGATTTTGGCTCCAGACAAATTCAGCCAGATTCGTCCAGTCACTCAAACTTCATGCCCAGTCTATTGAAGGTAGCAATTTATGAATATCACCTCATGTTGTCTAGGGAAAAAAACTGGCCCTTTATGCACTTTGAGCTTTGAAACAGGATTAGTGGTTCCAGAATAGTCACACACACACAGACAGTCCCGACTGTGGGAAGGTGTGGGTGGGACCAATACATATTGGAACTTAAGTGGATCCATCGATTAAAATCAGAAACTCCATTTGGTCTAAATGAAAATGTGAACTGGTTAGTTTGAATTCAGTTTCAGCTTGTCATACCACACCCTTCTTTCCCTTTGTTTCTTTTCATCTGTGAGTCTCTGCAGGATCTACCCTCAAACTTCTCCAGCTGGATATATAAGAGACTCAGTTTTCCGCAGAAAGGCATTGGTACTATTGAAATACACAGAGTCACACTAGTGAGCTGTTTTATTTATGTGAATGAATACAGGCCACTGAAGAAGACCAAGTTTTCAGGTCGAAACGCTTCTGGCCTTCTTGTCTTTGCATTTTATAAGATTGCATTTTATATATTTGCCTTTTTTATTATTTATTAAATGTCTTATTAATACTCATATATTTTTCAGTGGGTGTTTGTACCCTTTGAGTAATTAAATTTGTTTTCAATTTGTTTCAATTTGTTGGTTTATATTTGATATTCCTTTATAAACTTATATTTTTAAGTATTTTATATTTCTAGTGGGGTAGATTTTACCTGTTGAGTTGTTACACTATTTTGGAACTAAACCCTTTCTGTTTGGTTTTTTGGTTTCACCTTTGGGTTTTTGTATTAGGGATTTGTGTTGGATTGCTCCTGATCCAGATCACCCCATGATGCAGCCTCAAAGCTCATGTGAGCTTCATGACTGACCCCACCCACCCCCACGGCTCCAAGTTCCTAGTTTTGGAGAATCCAGGAGGTGCCCTCTTAGTAGTCCTGAATAGGGATGTGCACAAATATTTGAAACATTTGAAATTTGATTGAATCTGATTGAATTCGGACAGTCAAATTCGAACTGAATGTCTATAAATTCGAACTGAACATTCAAATGAATTTTTGAATCCTTTGAATGATTCGTACAAGTTATTCGGACATTCATATGTATATGAATTATTACATACATATCTCTACGCATCTTATTTGTATCCGTACGCATCCATACGGATACATGCGGGATGAAAACAGGATGCATACAGGATAAAAATGAAATGTGTACGGATCACATTTGAAGTTTGTCGACATTTGTATCTTCAAATACGAATAAAAAATTCGTACAAATAGATTTGAATGTATTCAATTCAAATCAAATGTGAATACATGTGAATTTTAAATATTCAGATTGATTCAAATCTTTGGACATTCAGCTCAAAATGAATTGAATCCTGAAAATTGCATTCACTCACACCCTTAGTCCTGAACACAAGAGGTGTGCTGTCTGCGTGTCTCCTGTGTTATGGATCAGGGTTGTATGGACAGAACCATACCAGCAGAGGGTGAGGCCTCCTAGATCTGCAGTACATGTGGATCTGGAGCCGTAGATGCATAACTACATGGGCCCTTAATCTGGATTGAGGGCCAGCAAAGAAAGGGCCTCTGTTCATTTTCTGCACTCACTCCTCCATGGTCCAAACCAGTGTGTCTGGGCCAGCCATGCCCAGTGGTTTGGACCACAGAAAGAAATGGTCTGGAACAGTGCCATATGCACAATGGTGCTGGTCCAGATTCACACCTGCACTAACACTCACACATACTTCATGTGCAGGCTGCAAGTGCTCTGAAGGACACACTTTGGTGCACTGCCAAAATTGGTCCTCTGGTAGTCCCAAACGAGGAGGCATGCTTTCTGCATGCCTCCATGTTTTGGACCAGAGTCCACTGGTGCTGGTCTTCTAGCAGACCTGTTTAAACTGGTCTATCAGTAACCCAGAACAAGGGTTTCTTCACCTGATTCATGCTCCATCCTTTATTGGGTGGGTGGGGCCTGCAGTAGGTGAGGTGCAGAAAGGCCCGAAGTTCATTGTAGGCAGCTAAGTAGGAATACCACCGTCCTAGCATGCCCCTGCCTGTTGTGATCTATAGCTCATTCAAGCTGGTTTGAATGTTCTTCAGAGCATTACCACAGTGAATTTAGGAAGTTTGAAGAACTTTAAAATTTTGGTGCTTTGTCCATTCCTAACTGATAGCTTCTTCAAGCCTATACTCCCTCCAGTGGTAGGTCTGAAGACAAGAAGAATCTTGTGTGCTCAGCCCTGAATAAATGCTGTTTCCTGGAACTGGATAAAGTAAAAGGTTCTCGTGTCTCCAGTCCATGAGGTGCGGAGAGTAAATGCACATGCTTGCACAGAAGAGCTGTGACAGCCACAGACAGCCACAGTAGCCACAGTCAGCAAAAGTTGAAGTCCACATACCTTGGGGGCTTAAGAGTTAGTCTGTAGTCGAAGAGTTCCAGGGTCGAAAATACCAGAGAGAGTCAGCAGGGTCGTAAATCAAGGAGCAAGGTCACGAGAGGTCTGGGAGTTACAACTTTGTGAGTCTTTGTCTGTGACACAGTTTAGCAGCATGTGCTGCCTTATGGAATCCGAATCACACCTCCTTCGCCACAGGTGATGGGCATGGAGTCTCTCAGAACTGCACACCTGGTGGTACTCATGCCTTAAACTTGTCGGCAAAGGGTGTCAACCGACATCACTTACTCAAAAGAAAGCTTTACTGAAGACAAGAGGGTGCACTTCTGTGTAAACATGTGTGGGGCAGTTTGTTGTAACGGTTATAATAGATACTGAAAAAGTCAGCGAAAGTCACAGTGATGCAAGGAGCTGTAGGTGAGGTTTCCAGCTTTCTGTGTACTTTTTGTGAGCCAGTTTGGTCTAGTGGTTAGGGAGCTGGGAACTTATCTGGGAATACCAGGTTTGATTCCACACTCCTCCATAAAACCAGCTGGGTGACCTTGAGCTAGTCACAGCTCTCTTCTGAGCTCTCACAGCCCCACCTACTTCACAGGGTGCCTATTGTGGGGAGAAGAACAGAATCTTTGTCAGCTGCTTTGAGTCCCCTTAAATGGGTGAGAAAAGCAGGGTAGAAAAGCCAACTCTTCTTCTTCTTTTCCAGCACATCTACAAAAGAAGTACCTGTTTGGTCCAAAAAATCTAGTAACAAATTGCTGTCTGCCCCATGACTTCCATGTTTGGCTACTGACCAATGGCAGCACATTCAACTGATTAAATGAGTGCATAGCAAATGACAGCACTTTCTCCTTGGGTAGGCAGGTCTAGTCAGCTGGCTGACCAATGCCTATTGCAGGAATGAAGAGGACAAGAAGGGGAAGGGAAAAGATTTAGAAAGAGCAAAGGATTCTGCAAAATGTGAAAATGGCACCATAGGCGTGATCTTCTCATAAATGTCAGACATGCCATCTTCACCAGGCACTGAAGACAGAACTTCTGACACTTTCAAAATTCTGGTTTCTCCCTGCTTTATACTCTCCTTGTGGTGACTTTTCCACCATCAAAAATAACTATATACTGTACATTCTCTGAAATGTTGAATGATGGCATTCATTCAGTGAAAGAACAAACTGTTTTAGGAGGTTGGAAAATTTCTTTCCTTAGAAGTTTTGAAAGCACAGTTGGGCATATGCAGTTCTGGAGGACAGCTTGACTAAGGCTCAGAACCTTGAACAATGTGATCTTTTGGATGTTTTCATGTTCTAAAGACCCGCAATTCCTATTGGAATCTGTAAGGGAAGTCTAAAGGAGAAGTGTTACTGAAATGTTTGCCTAGCACTTCTTATAATAGAATTCTGTGCAGACACTACTGAATTATTTAATAAAATGCTAAATTATCATGCATATCTTCTAATGTGAACTGTACTGCCTTTGATGTTATTAGCACCAAAGGCAAGGAATTCAGTCCCACTCCATGAAGGGGGTGAGCAGATGTCTTCAGGCAGTCTATTTGAAGGGCAAGAAACTCTGTTAATTTTGTTGGGTACTAAGACATAGATTCTTTTTGCACAGTAATATGTTTGGGCAGTTATTATTATTTGCATTTTATAAATAATGCTAGTATATCTTCTCACAAGTCATGTATAATTCGACTTCATATTTATGTTATTTATTTAACAGTTTATACGTTGCCGTTCACTGAAAGGGCAGGTCAGAATAGTAGAAAAAAATAGCATATATTGAGTATTAAAACATATTTATAATATAATCTATCCTTCCCTGGCATGATAGCACCCAGAGGAATATAAACACAAAGGCCTGAGTGAAGAGGAATGTTTTAGTTGGTCTGCCCTCCCCCATAAAGCCAGCTGGGTGACCTTGGGCTAGTCACAGCTCTCTTCTGAGCTCTCACAGCCCCATCTACCTCACAGGGTGTTCTGTTGTGGGGAGAAGAACAGAAAAGCTTTGTCAGCCGCTTTGAGGCCCCTTAAGTGGGTGAGGAAAATGGGGTAGAAAGCCAACTCTTCTTCTTCTTTACCAGGTGCCAAAAACCATATAATGTAGGGAACTTGCTAACCTCAAGAGAGAGACTGTTCCAGAGTCTGGGAGCCACCACAGAAGAGACCTTCCTGTGTGTCTCTACTCCTCACACCTCTGAATGAGGAAGAACTGCAAGAGATCATTTTCCCTGAAATTCATTCATTTCATTGTATTTGCATCCCAACCTTCACCCAAAGGTTCCGGAGTGAATCATAGCATTTAATAAAAACAATATGATTTAAAATAGAATAAATACCCATTATAATTTAGGTGGAAAGTGGTATTTGTTAAATAGATCTAATAGACTAATTGACTGCCTTTGTAGTCCATACTTTTGTGTATATAATACTCTCAGTGCACATTAGTTTAAAAAATGTCCGAAAAGCAGATTAAAGTATCTACCATGCACTTCTGTCCCCATCCTACCTTTGATCCATTTTAAAAGCCAGAAATTGCAATTAAAGTTTAGAGGTTGAATGGGAACACTAGGGCCGCATCCCCATTGCAAGCTTATATCGAATTCAATACGCTTTCAATCCTCGCAGACCCCATGTCAGTTTGGCTTAACACGCTTTCCACATGTTAAATCACTTCAAAGCGTTGTAAATGTTAACCCACATTTCAACAGGTCTCACTCCGGTTCGTGTGCTTGATATGTGTTACATTTTTTACTGTGGGGACCCTACTGTTTTAAGGGATGAGAATCCATGTTTAGGGTTTCCCTCTACAATTAGCTTGCTTCCAAAGACAGTGATTTCAGTGTAAAAATCCAGCCTTAACAGCAGCTGCTACACTGTAGCGATCGAACCACTTCACACCTGATAACAATGTTGCGATTTTGCGCAATTCTAAAAGTTCTGACCTTTAGAAAGAGAAAGGGAGGGAGAAAAGCAGCTGAAGTTCTGTGTGAATGTTTAAAGCAAAGGGGCTTTACTTGCCGCTGCTGCTGTGTGCCCTGAGCAATGGGGAGAGGAGGGGAAAGAATTGCTGGCTGCCCACTGCCATTTTTCCTCCATCCAGGCAAGCGGCAGCCACCCAGCTAGGCTCCATGAAGAGGTCCCTTATGGGTAGAGCGTCCATGCCAGGAGGAAGAGGGCAGGGCAGCCCTGAAAAGTGGCTTTTAAAAAGTAGCCACTTGAGTTCCCCCTTGAGTCACGTACACCACGTATGATCCTCAGAATCCGTATCGAACGCGATTAAGTTAAAAGTAATGGGAACAGGCAAATTCGCGTTTGCATCCGGTTCTATTATTTCGGTTTAGGGAAAGCGAAATAAGCTTGTAATGGGGATACGGCTGTAAGGTGCTTTTCAGGTATTTCTCACACTTAACTATCAAGATGATAGTTTGGTCTAGTGGTTAGGGAGCCGGACTCTTATCTGGAAATACTGGGTTCAATTCCGCCCTCCCCCATGAAGCCAGCTGGGTGACCTTGGGCTAGCCACAGCTCTCTTCTGAGCTCACACAGCCCCACCCACTTCACAGGGTGCTCTGTTGTGGGGAGAAGAATAGAAAGCATTGTTAGCTGCTTTGAGTCCCCTTAAAAGAGTGAGAAAAACAGGGCAGAAAAGCCAGCTCTTCTTCTTCTGGAATCATTTTTGGTCCATCAGGAAAGTCACATAGGTAGAAATGTTGTAGCCATGTACCAGACACCCCTTCCTCTTCTACAGCAAATTCTAGACCTTCTGCCTCTGGAACATCCTGTTTCACTGTCATCTGGATGCTTCCATTGATACTGATACCTAAAACTTAAATGGCATGAGCCCCAAATACCTGAAGGAGTGTCTTGTCGGATCATGCCAGCGGTGCGTTTAGTCAAGGAACCTGGCCTCACAACAGCTAGTTTCCTGCACACAGAACACCCACCTTCCTAATGTAGTCCTATGACATATCAGAGAGACAGTGTGTGCCCCCTGTGTTCCCAAGCCTTATCTAGGAGAATGGGGAGAGACAGACCAGTGTGTCAACAATCCTATCCCCGAAGCCTTCTCTAAGCCACCTCAGAGGTGTTCTCTTCTGCTGTGTCTGATTACACCTGCTCAGCTCAAAATACAGAAACTGTTTCCTTAATAGCTATTAGTATCTTGGTCTCACTGCTGTACTTGTGAGTCAAGGTAGTGGTGCTGAACAACTAGATAAGTGTGCTTCCCTTGTCTTAAGAACATGGCAGATAGTCCTGGAGAGGTTGTTGCAGCTGTGGTGAGGTGAAACAACTTGAGAACTGCAGCATTAGCTCAAATTGTCCTCATGCTCGAGAATGTCTTCAGTTTGCACTTAACTTATAAGTGGTCCCTCATTATTTTCCAGTAGCTGAGAAGTCAAGAGTAGTGCTTGGCCTCAGTCTATCAGGTTTTGATTTTCAACCCACAGATCACTGTGATTTTCTCCAGGTCTTCCGTAATCACAAATAAAAAGTGGCAACATATATGACTTGTTTTAGAAACAAACAATCCTTGAGGTCTCAGTTCCCTAAATGCATGATATACCAAAAGTGAGTCAATGTGGCTGCTTCTAGACTTGTGGAATAAATTCTCAGTTAAAGGAAAAAGCACAGCTTACCTGTTGTGAAGCGATGACCAGCCGCCCTGACTAAAAAGCAGCTCCATAGCTTCCTCCTCGGAAGCTGAGAGAGCTGAGTTGGCACATGCCATCACACGGAATGGAACAGCCAATCAGAATTGAGCTGCCCTTCCTGCTCTTGTTCATCTCTTCTTGCCATTCTGCCTGGACTGGCAGGAAAATTTATACTGTGCAGTCAGTGTTGTTAAATCAGCATTAAGGTAAGTGTGCAGTAGCGATGGGATAATGTGCCACCACAATGATCCACTGATCGTCGTGTGTGATGCCCCGATCGTGACTGCACATTCTGCTCTGCAGTATAAACGACTCTGGATGCAGCCTGTATTTAGAATGCATTCACTAAATGTAGACAAATGTGTTGAAAGCCATGGGATGGTGAATTATCCCCCTGCTATAGAGAGGGCAAAGAATTATTAAATAATGAAGACTGAGAGCCAATTCACACTTGGCCCGGTAGTCCATGTAGGGTGAGCTTCCAGATGGAGCATTCACACATGAGGGAGCCATTTCTTAACTAGAAAGTTATCCTTCCATGTGGGAGCCCATCCTGTGTGGACTACACGTGGGGCAGATCGAACTGCACCACACATGCACTTACCTTGCTCTAGCACCACAGCCAGTAAGCCTCAGACACCCCTTCACATGTCTTCCAGTCTAGGAGACACGTTGGAGGGTCATGTGATGTTCTGCATATGCACACTGATGCTAGCAACAGGATCCAAAGATGTCCGCAGTGAGTCTGTGCTGCCATCCACACATAGGTAATGGTTGGGGAGGGTTAAGTATACACAGAGCATCTGCTTAGTATATACTTGGGCCATTTTGACCTTTGCTTCCCAGGGACTAGAAGAAAAGTGCGAAAAGAATTCCAGGAATCCCAAGAGGGATTTCATCTCCAGCAACAAGAAGAAGACCAAAGAAGTGGTAATTTGTGGCATTAGAACAGGCAGAGGCAGAGCCCTTTTGCACTTAAGAACGTAAGAGAAGCCCCGCTGGATCAGGCCACAGCCCATCTAGTCCAGCATCCTGTCCCACACAGTGGCCCACCAAATGCTCATAGGCATCTCAAGCAGAGACAAGGACAAACCTATTCCTGCGCTAGAATCCCAGCAAATGGCCTTAGAAGCGCCCTGGTTCTCCCCACCCCCCAGCCTGAAAGATGCACCTAGGTATTAATTCTAGTAGCCATTGATACATCTTTCATTCATAAATTTGTCTAAATCTACCTTAAAACCATCTAGACCGGTAGCTGTCACCACCTCTTCCGGCAGCAAATTCCATAAACCATTTATGGGTGAAAAAATACTTCCTTTTGTCAGATCCGACTCTCCCACCCATCAGCTTCATAGAGTGCCCATAGAGTAACTTACTTCAGTTTATCCGTATTAGTTAGATCCAGATCAACCACAGACCAAGGCATCTGCACTGATTGTGCTTTAGAACAGCAAGCATGAATGTAGACCCCAATTATCTGTTCTACTGCTAATCTGGATTAGTGAGCCCTTAGCACAGTTCTGATCTCGATCAACTCTACTCCTGTTCATGCAGTGTGTTCTCAGCAGGTCCTTGATCCAGATTAACAAGTAAGTCCAGAAACAAGCACAGACAGCATTTACCAGAAAGCCCCTGTATATTCTCTTTGACTTGATTGAAGATGTATTGGGTGTGTGTGTGTCTTGCATCAGAAGCCAAAATGACAGCCATTTCTGTGCCTTTCCTGTTCCAACAACACAAATGGCTGCCTCTTCTGGCTTCTACTGCTGTCTCTCTAGTAACTATAATAATAACAACAAACTCTGGGCCTATGGATTTCAGCTCTGTGTTATGCTAAGAGCCTTTATTCTTTAAATTGCACACTGTCACCAGACTCTAAAATTCTCTGCTCATTAACAATAGATGAGAGAACAAGACAGCCATGCTGTCACACAGATGAAAGTGCGTAAAATATACTCTCTGTTGCTTAATTAATACAGCATTGCCCTAGTTTAAAGAATTAAGTTCCTCCCTAAAGGACATGATTGGAAAAAGCTTAATTATGTAAACAATAACTGTGTGGTTTGTCTGCTTCGAGAGTAAATCAGCTTTCACCGGTGCAGGACTTCCAGAAGTTCTAAACCACAGTCTTCATCAGTGGTAGCTGAAGTTGAGCCGCATTCCAAAGTGTTTATTTATAACAATTGTATCCTGCTCTTCACTGGAGAGGTACCAGTGGGCAAGCTACTTGCAGGGGTGCAGCCGATGACGTGTTCTCTGGATCCCTGTCCCTCCTGGCTGATAAAAACTAGCCGGCAAGGTATGACCAGGTCGATCCAGCAAGTAGTGAATACCTCTCTGAGGGATGGGGTGGTTCCACTAGCCCTGAAACAGGCTGTGGTGTGCCCCCTCCTGGATCCAGAATAATAATAATAATAATAATAATAATAATAATAATAATAATAATAATAATAATAATAATAATAATAATAATAATAATAATAATAATAATAATAATAATAATAATAATAATAAATTTGTATACCGCCCTGTGGTGAACCAATCCGGGCGGTTAACAACAATAAATATTAAAAAAAAATCATATAAGAATAAAACATTATGGTCCCTCCCCCCCCTTAAAAAGTATTAAACAATATGACAAGTTAAAATACAGTATCAAAAATATAAAACATAATTAAACGGGCTAACAGCCCTAGTGTCCCTCCGGAGCTCCTCAACCAACACTTATGATGGGCCCACGAGGGGAATGAGGGGGTCAGGGAGCAACTATCACCCGGTGGCTAACATCTCTTTCCTAGGCAAGGTTCTTGAGAGGGCTGTCGCTGTTCAACTGCAGGCATGCTTGGAAGGAGCTGATTATCTAGACCCATTTCAGTGTGGCTTCAGACCTGGCCATGACAAACAGTCTTGGTCACTCTGGTTGATGACCTTCTCCAGGAGAGAGACAAGGGGAATGCTACCCTGTTGGTTCTCCTGGACCTCTCAGCGGCTTTTGATACCATTGACAATGGTATCCTTTTGGAAAGGCTACAGAGTTTAGGACTTGGAGGCAATGATTGACATTGGTTCCGCTCTTATCTCTAAAGTGGATCTCAGATTGTAGCTGTGGGAGATACGGATTCGACACCCTGGGAACTCACTTGTGGGGTTCCTCAGGGGTCGATCTTATCTCCCATGCTTTTTAACATCTACATAAAGCCACTGGGAGAGGTCATCAGAAGATTTGGAGTGAGGTGTCATCAGTATGCAGATGATACCCAGCTCTATCTCTCTATGCCATCTGAGTCAGGAGAGGTGGTTGAAGTGCTCAATAAGTGTCTGGAGGCAGTAATGGGCTGGATGAGGGCCAGTAAATTGAAGCAGAATCCAGGCAAGACAGAGGTGCTATGTGTCATAGGGTCTCGGGTCCATGTAGTTGGGAGACACCCTATCCTTGATGGGGTTGCACTACCCTGGAAGGGGCAGGTGCATAATTTGAAGGTACTCCTGGACTCTGCGCCTACTCCCAACTACGTCTGGTGTGTCAACTGAAGCCTTTTTTGGTCAGAGATGATTTGGCCACAGTCATCCATGCTCTGGTAACCTCTAGACTGGACTATTGTAATGCACTCTACATGGGACTGCCCTTGAAGATGGTTCAGAAGTTGCAGCTAGTGCAAAATGCAGCCACTAGAGTGCTGACTGGAAAAGCTAGTTGGATGCACATCATGCCGGTATTAAAAGGGTTGCATTGGCTGCCAATTCACTGCCAAGCCCAATTCAGGGTGTTAACTTTGACTTACAAGGCCCTAAATGACTTGGGCCCCAAACATCTAAAGGAACGCCTTTTCCCATACTGACCTGCCTGTGCCTTAAGATCTGGAGCTGAGGCCCTCCTGCCTGTCCCACCGCCTTCGGTAGTGAAACAGGTGGGCACCCGGGAAAGGGCCTTCTCGGCAATGGGTCCCAGGTTATGGAACAGTCTCCCCCTTGAGGTGTGTCATGCCCCTTCTCTGTATATATTCAGGAAGGCGGTGAAGACGCACCTCTTTGCCCTGGCCTTTGGCTGATGTGATTATATCCCACCCACCCACCCAATGGAAGATACTATTATTTTAGTATTTTAATATGCTGAATTTTTAAAATATTTTTAACATATATTATTGGTTTTAAAATTGGTTTTAATTTGTTGTTTTAAAGATTGTTACCCGCCCTGAGACCTTCGGGTATAGAGTAGGATAGAAATAGAAATAAATATAACATATTTGAAAATATAATCCATCCAACTTCCCTCTTTCCCTGGCAAGACTACATTCAGAGAAAGTAGAAATGAAAGGCCTGGGTGAAGAGATATGCTTTAACCAGGTGCCAAAAACTTTATAAATTTGATGCTTTGTGTACCTGCACTGGAAGGATATTCCAAAGCTAGGGGGCCACCACAGAGAAGGCCCTCCTGAATACCTCAGCACCTTGGTTTTCAAGGGTAGTAAAGTTACAGGAAGCCATGGGATATCTGGAATGCTAGTGATACCTGAGCTTCAGTAGTTGGATGAGAAGCAGCAGTGGTCTGCACATTAGGGCTTGAGTGGGGGGCAGTTAAGATATGCAGTGTAGGACAGTGGCCAGAGTGGTGGTATAGGAGTCCTTAGCTGCATCTGCAATGGGCTGCTGGGCTGCTCCAGAAACTTCCAAGGAATGTCTTATTTGCATTACAAACCAGGCTAATGGTGGGGTGGAGGGCTGTTTCATAGCAGAAACACTGTCCACATGCGATGAAGCACTGGAATGGCCTACATTAAGAAAATGGTTCTGAATCCTCCCTCAGTGGGAGGCTGGTTGGAAGGTTTCCGAAGTGGTCCAGACAAGCTGCTGGTGTGCAGACAGCAATGAGTGTCTGATTTGGTGAAAAGAGCCCTGTATCATTTTGCACCAAAGCAAGGTGCAAAAACACTCATAGTCTAATCGTAAGTAATAGGGTGGGATAAAAATGTAAATAAATAAAATGGGTGAAAGGTGTGATTCAAATACCATAAATGAATAAATAATTAGTGACAGGTCAGTGCTGTGAGGTGAATCATAGCATTGATGGTGTTGTGTTATTATCTGTTGCAAACCATAGTAAAAAGTGACTGGGCTTCTGACTAAAGCTCACCCACTTCCACCATCCCACAGGGCCCAAACTGCTAGTCAGAAGCCATAATTATGATGTATCCTTCCTAAAATACCAGTGTCCCTTGAATAATGCTGTGGTTTCATTCTAGGGGGAAAAAACCCACTTGATTATGCAATTGTAGTTACGAGAAGCAACTGTAAAGCTATAGTCCCTATTTTCCGTGTTCTTTGGTCATATTGGCTATGGTTGATGTGATTTATAGTCTGACAACATTTGGAGAGTTGTGCTTTCCTCAGCTGTGTCTTGGTCAACATCAGATCCTTTGTTTCCCAAGCATATTCCCTCCTGACTTTTTAAAGATGCCAGTTAAATGAGGAGGATTATGAGAAACCATTCCGGGTAATTAAATGTTTTATACATGAAGGGCTTTTCAAATTATCTGTCTCTCACTCTGAAAGGATGGGGTGGGGGAAGAGGAAGAGAGATTTAAACAATCAGAAGCTAAGTATATATAGAATTACAAATTAATGATTAGATAATTGCCTTGCAGATCAGAAATCTAGGGTAGGAGCAGCAGGTCAGTATCCTTGAACTGTGTCTATGGGCAAAGCTACAGACAGGTTCTGCTGTGTTTTAAATCAGATTTGACTGCACTGAAATAGTACTAAAATGAGATTATGTGCATGTATCCCCATAGGCATTTAAATCCAAATTGAAACCAAATTCAGTATCCAAAGTCCCCATTTACTTTGCCTTGCAGAACAGAAACCCCTTTTGAAACTGAGTCCCTCCCCCCCCCAAAAAAAATGGAAACGGTACCAGGCTATTTGGGGTGGAGGTCTGGCCAATGCCACCCAGCTGTGGGTGGGATTTTACACCAATCTAGAGCCCCGATTGAAAAAGGCAGAAAGAGGGGAGAGCTCCGTTTTGCTTTTAAAACCTTTTTGCCGGATACATATGTATCTTTCCTGATTATTGTTACCAGGTACTAGCTACATTCCAGTAGCTGATAACCATCATCAGAAAGATACATTTTAAGCAAAAAGGCTTTAAAGCAAAAGGGTGAGCAGCTCACCCCCATTTTCCGATTGTGCTCTGCTCCTGCACTGGTCTGCTTGAGCACACATTTCCTGGTAATGTGAGTGGCTGCTTTGATTGGAGGCAGGGTTTAGAATAAATTTAAAAGCACCAGTCTTTAATTAAAGCTCTCCGGCTTCAGCTCAAAGGGAGTGACAAGGGGAAAGTGTTGCTGCTTTGATCGCAGGCAGGGTTTGCACTTGGTGGGGGATGGATTTAAAAGTCCTCTTCTGAGTGGGGATGGCTATATTTGGATTAATTGTCAGGCATTCTATTCAGATTTTTAAAAGTCCAAATCGGACTAAAACATAGTCCAAACTGGATTAAAGTAGGACTAAAAATAGCTAAGTGGGGATGTGCCCTGTGTGTCATATGATTCTTTTACACAGTGTGTGTGTGTTTTAGGGGTACCCATATTCTGGGTTATAGAGGGTAGACATGGACATTCCAGAAGAAAAAAAAAACCAAACAGGCATCCAGATAGTTAAACATATAAGCTTACCTCATGTTTTACACATTGCTCTTCCTTTGCCTCAAAGTCTGGAAATGCCGTCATCATCAGTGCTCACCACTGATTGGTCACTTGCTTGCTTTCTGTGACTCTGATTGGTCACTTTCCAATGTTGTCACTTTCCAAACTTGTTCTAGTGTTGTGATTGGCTACATTTCCCACCTCTGTTTATGAAGCTCCCCATCCAGTGTGATTATTAGAGTCACTCTCAGTGTCATTTAACCCCATATGAGGAAAGAGCACCTATTCCCAGGCTCCAGGATAGGACAACTCATTAAGCTTGTCTGATCACAGCCCAGCTATACACAGCAGCATTTATTTCTTTTGTGCATTGACATAGTAGCAACAGCAGGGGGTGGTGAAAGAATATGCTGACATTTCCAAATTTTGCAGGAAAGATTCACTGAATAGACTGTTTTCAAGAAAGGGGGTAACTATTTGTCAATTTCATTTTATCTGTATGAAGAAAGTGATCCTGGGAGGACCTGTTGGTCTATTCTTCCCCCTTTTCACTCTTGCAAATCATTTTTAAACCAGAAATAGAAAAATGAGGAGGAAGCAATTCAATCATAGGTCTAAACAACTTCTCTAATTTGGTCCAATCCTCATTAAAATTTGGCATGCACAGAGTAATTCCTGTCTTCAGTTGTCACCTCCTTCTCCCCACATTATCCAACAGCTGCTCTAAACATGGTGACATTAAAACCTGAGCTGAAAGTCAGAATCTAAAGAGAGTCCTCCAAGTAGAAGAATCAAAGTTATTGTTAATTTGTGCTCTAACGAAATGTATACAGAGAGAAATGAATATGAATAATCTGTCAAGTGTGTTCGCTTGAAAAATGGGGAATATCAAAAGATAATGAAACCTCTGCACTTATCTTCCATGCTTAGATGCTAATTCATCATGTCAAATTAGCTCAGATATTGCCACAAGATGTTGCACATTATGCTTCCAAGTCCAGATAACTGATATTTTTAATGTAATCTGTGTTTAACATCCCGTGCATTTTGAAGGCTTGTTCTTCTCAATAAAAGGTAGTGTGTTTGAAAAGGCAGTACTGAGAAAGCATTCTTTATGCCTCTGTGCTTTGATGTAAAACTAAGAAGGAAAAGAAAGAGAAAGTACTTAGCAAATGAAGGTGCTGTTAATCTTCTGTGGAGATTTTTTTCTTCTTCTTCTGCACATTGCATTGTATTTTTGCTCATCTAAAGACATCATTTTTTAGTCATTGCTGAAGTTTAACATAGGAACATGAGAGGAACCCTCTGGATCAGGCCACAGCCCATCTAGTCCAGCATCCTGTCTCACACAATGGGCCACCAATTGCTAATGGGCATCTCAAGCAAAAGGCAAAAGCAAAACCGTCACTTGCCTTTGAATGTCTGCAGTTGCCTTTAGAGTCATCCTGCCTGTGTCCTCAGCCTGGAGGATGTACCTAAGCAACCATTCCAATAACCATTGATACACCTGTCAGACATGAATTTGTCTAACCCTTTCTTAAAGCTATGATGGTTGCTGTTGCCACCTCTTCTAGCAGCAGATCGATGGCCCTCGAGGTAAAAAAATACTTCATCTTGGGCATGTTCCCATGCACATCATTTAATCCAAATAGGACTGTGTTTAGTCCAGTTGCAGGGCCGAGTTCACATTGTGCCCGTCCCCATGTGATTGCCAATAACACAGTCTCTATTCAAATATGGCCATCCCTACATAAACCATGCTAAACCCCAGCACAGAGAAACAGCATCTTTAACTCTTCTCCCCCTTTCTCCTGATAGGAAGCCAGGTTGATGTCACCCAACCCCTGTGCCGCCTGTTGTAGCAATTACAGGGAAACACCACAAAACACCACATCCCCCCCCCTTTTGTGGCACAGAGAAGCTAGGGTTGAAAGGCAATAATAATAAAAGAAAAAGGCACTTCATTAACCAAAGCCGCTAAAAGGTTTGGCAGCAGTTCTGCGGTAATGCGCACCTCCACGTCACCGCGAGCATACCTGGTAAGGCAGTGAGCCAGAGGTGCGCAAAATCACCCCGGAATCAAGCCATTATCATGCTTGGCTTGGTGATTGGGGAAAGGGGTTGGAATAATGGTTGCAGAAAGAGACTCCTGGAACAGCAAGGGACCCCCTTATCGTTTCTGTTCTTTTACCATTTATTCCCCAAAATGCTCAACAGTTGTGATCCCCAATACACAGGACAGGAATGGCAAGCACAAGATGTGAAACCACAACCACCACCATCCAGTAACACTAGAGTCAGTCTCTTCTCCAAATAGTCCAGGACCGTCCCCATAGGCAAAAAATGATTCGGACGCAGCTCCCAAACCGTGCTGAGAACAGTTTTCTCCAGAACTATTTTAGTGTGGATTTGGGTGATTTGGTCAACACAAAGTCCAGTAAGATTTTTCATGGGGACTGTCCTTTCCAAATTTGGATTCTATTCGCATTAAAAAGTGCATGGGGATGCACCCCTTCATAGTGCCCCCAAATTCTATATCATGCATGATTTTACATACTTCAGTCAGATCCCCTCTTAAACACTGTCTTTCAAGGCTGAAGAGACCTAGACATTGCAGTCTGATTTCATAAGGGAAGTGTTCTAACCCCTTAATTATTTTGGTTGCCCTTTTCTGCACTTTTTCCAGTTCCACAATATCCTTTTTGAGGTGATCAAAATTTTACACAATATTCCAAATGTGGTCTCACCATAGATGGAAAATGACACTTGCTGACTTGTTTTCTATTCCCTTCCTAACCACCCCTAACATTTATAGGTTTTGCTGTCAGTTTTTTGTTATTTGCCACTGCTGCGCACTGGGCCAACACCTTCTTTGAGCTGTCCACTAGAACCCCAAGATCCCTCTCCTGGTGTGTTGCAGTAGACATTGATATAAGTAGACATACTGTATGTCAGTTTTACAGATAGGTACATTTTATGTTTAAGGAAGCTGGTGAACTACATTCTTAGTAGGTGAACTAATATCTTCTGCCAGAGGGTTTAAAGTTTCTTCATTTCATAAATTTTTTGCCAGATTGAGCTTTCTGAAAAATTTCAAGGCTTTCCTGCCAATGTAGATCTTCATTCTGAAAAAGAACAAGGATCCATCAATAAAATAATTATCCTCCATATCCTATTAAAATGGATCACAGAAAAGGATAGATTGAAAGCTCGGGCCTTTCTACAGTGGCTGTTGTGTGTAATTTTGAGGCATATTCAAAGAGGGTCTCAAACACAGCATCCGACCCAGCAAAGAAGGCAGTTCTAAGGCAGCTTAGAAAAGTCTCTAAGATGGGATCGTTCACACACCAGGCATCTCTGAGGCATCCTTGTTGTTATATTTGAAGACAGCCTCAGGCAACTCTCCCTAGAGGTGCTTTATCTGCTCTATATAAAGTGAAAATCACCTCATGTTAGCTTCAGGATAGGGTACTCCCATGTGCTTCCTTGGGAGCTTTTGGAAATCAATGAACACGTAGATAAAGGCAAACCAGTAGACATTGTCCATCTGGACTTTCAGAAGGCTTTTGACAAAGTCCCACATCAAAGGCTACTAAGTAAATTCATCACCTATGGAATAAAATGACAGATTCTGTCCAGGATTTGTGACTGGCTCAAGGGCAGGAAGTAGAGAGTAGTACTAAACGGCCAATTCTCAGGGTGGAAAGACATAAAAAGTGGGGTCTCTCAAGGTTCAGTGTTGGGACCAATGCTGGGAATAGGTGCTCTTTCCTCATGCGGGCTTAAATGACACCGAGAGTGACTCTAATAATCACACTGGATGGGGAGCTTCATAAATGTATCCAATCACACCATTGGAATATGTGCTGCCAACAAGTGACCAATCAGAGTCATAGAAAGAAAGCAAGTGACCAATCAGTGGTGAGCACTGGTGATGACGGCATTTCCAGACTTTGAGGCAAAGGAAGAGCAATGTGTGAAAACATGAGGTAAGCTTATTTATTCATCAGTGATCTAGAAGAAGGGGTACATAGTAAAATAGCAAAGTTTGCTGATGATACTAAATTATTTAGGGTGAGTGGTTATGTTCTTATGTAGTCAGTCTGTTCAGGATCACATCACACATTGCCACCATTTTAACCCAATACTTCTTTCAGCCACTTCAACTGAAAGAATGGTGAAGGGAATTAAGAGGAAAGCAGAACATGAATTCCACTTTGTTCAATTAACTCTCTTCTTTTTGCATCCGCCCACAATGAGTTGAGGAATACTTAACTTGTCTGGAGGAGGTAGCTTTGAATATGGTTACTGATACCAAGGGATGCTGCCTTTGTGTAATAGCCTTAGGATATGTGTGTGTGTGTGTGTGTGTGTTGCTGATACCAAAACTTCAAAACTTTCAGTGCATTTCAGAGTTTGAGAGCATGCTAAAAAGTCTTTGTAAGACCTAGAAAACCATATTAAATGTGTACTAAATAGCATTTGACCATATATGCAACAGGATTTGAACAGAAGCAAGCAGAATTGTTCTGGTTTCTTTCCTAGATACGAAGAATAGGAGCTCAGAAGCTTTGTTGGCACAACAGAAGCACTTGGGCTCATCTGTGTAAAGTATTTAACCTCTAACTTAGATAGATGTTGAAAAAGGTTACAGTCCTTTACAACAAAAATCACTTTAAAAGTGTTGTAGTTGAATGGCTTCCCATAAAATGCCTCAGCTCCTGTGACTGAAGTTATAAAATCAGCTATGTACGAAATTGGAAGTGATTGTCCAAGGATGTTTGTGAAGACTTCCAAGTCTACCTCATCTGAGGATTTTTTATTTATTTATTTATTTTTACTGATCTTGTCCACTTTCTTCTGCCACCTTTTGGTGCTGGCTTCCAATCCATACTGTGGAAGGGAGGATGAACTGGTGGTCCTTTCAACACTACCGCAATCAATGCCTTTTCTCTCTGTCCATTACCCATAGCGATAAGAAGTTCAGTGACCTCAAGATGACCAACATTCAGCATGCCTTTGTGGTGATGGTTTGTGGAGCAGAGGTAAAGCTCTGAATAAAAACTCTTACCCATGGCAGCTTCTCACCCAGACATGGGTTCAAATGCTGCTGACCAGAAGTGCTAGATGCTCCCGGTCAAGCTGTGGAGAAGATTTTACTTCTCCACACTTTTGGAAGAATCAGGATGCTCTTGCACACTCTGGGCCACTCTGGGATGGAGGGAGTAGTGTGGCATGTGGAGAGAGCATCCCAGAGCATGCAAGGGCATCCCAGGCAGGTAGGTGCCAAAAGGCCCCCTGTGGTCACTTCTCACACACTTAGGAGAGCCCCTCACATAATGAAACATACCTGGATAGTGGGCATTGCAGAGCCCCAGCAACTATGCCAGCACGCCTGTGTGGTGCTGTTGCTGGGGCAACCAGGCAATGCAGTGCATCACTGCACATGCACTGCTGGACACATACCCCCCCTGCACCGCTTCCACCCAGAAGAGGTGTGAATGGGAGCTTGCCGGGCTCACAAGCTGTCATAGCCTAGCAGCTAGTGTAGACATGGAGCAAGCCTTTGTAAGTGTTCCACGTTTATACTACGTTGGAGATGTTCTGAGACAGGTGGAGCCATTTCTGGTTAAGAAACAGGTCCCTGCCATGCAGACACAAAGCTCCCTTCCTCCTTGACTACCAAGTCAAAGGTGCCCATAGGTGGAGACTTCAGAACTGCAGCCATCAGATATAAGAGGAGTCCTCTTATGAGGTCCGAGGGCAGCCCAATCTCTTGGAGATGCCCCGCCGATGTATCTTTCAACAAGGAAGTGGAGACACACCCAGTATGCTCGTGGTAGTAGTTGGTTTTATTTCAGAAGGCAGTGTTTGTGCTGCTTAGAGCAATGCTACCTCATCAAGTGACAGGTGTATCAATGGCTACTAGAACGAATGCCTAGGTGTATCTTTCAGGCTGGGGGGGGGGAGGAACCGGGGTGCTTCTAAGGCCATCTTCTGGGACTCAAGAGCAGGAGAAGGTTTGTCCTTGTCTCTGCTTGAGATGCCCATGAGCATTTGGTGGGCCACTGTGTGCGACAGGATGCTGGACTAGATGGGCTGTGGCCTGATCCAGCAGGGCTTCTCTTATGTTCTTATGTTCTTATCAGTTCTACCAGTCATCACAACTTCTTCCAATGGTTTCTGGGTTGCAGGAAGCAGCCTCTAGGAGGTGAAGCAAGCCAGCATTTTCAATGGGATTTTCATGCTGTAAGCAGTGACAAACCCATCTTCTCAAAGAACATCCTTATCCACTATTTCTCTCTCTCTTTTGCCTTTGACTTGGGGGCTGTGCAGAAGCAGCTTCCCTGTTTGGTCTAATTTTTTAGTGCTTCAAGCCTTGTTTTCTATTTTGGTAGAATGCAGAGCTGCACTATAATCTGCATACGGATCATCTTTAAGACATCGCTGGTTCACCCCAGGAATTGGGTCTGGTGGTTCAAGGAGATGGGGAAATGGAAACAGATTAGCCAGGAAACCATCCTCTGGAGCAAAGTACAGTTCATCTCATTCCTTCTCACATTGTATGAAATTTCACATGCCCGACAACTAATTTCCCAGCTGCGTTTTCATCTCCCTTCATGTTAACTTGCAATGTTTGCCCCCCAGGATTGATTTTAATAGCATCATTTTTGATGTTCTTCTCATTATTTGAGTAGCATCTTTCTGCTCCTAGCTGAGAAGCTGGCTGGCAGCACCTCCAGTGAAAAGGGCCCACAATCCGGAGTGACTCACTCTGTCGGTTTTCGTATTTTCTCATTGTCTACTCGCCGAGAAGCTACAAAGTAACATGGCTCAAGTTGGCTTTGAAGCTCACCTCTGGGGTAACAGCCAGAACTCTGTGTTAACTGTCTCACTATTGTGATTATTTAGCTCTTTCACAAACAAAAAGAGGAAGACCTCAAAACGCCATGCTGAGAAGTCTCGTAAGGGTAGCCTTCTCTAATGATTCCAGATCACCAGTTTCCTGTCAGTTGAATGTGATCTCTGTGTGCTTTCAGGCTCAATCTGAAACTCTCCTTTTGGGGGTTATCAGCTTGAAAGGGAAAATCATTTGAGACCAAAGCCATCTTTTATTAGATATTGGTGCTCTGAACTGAAAACATCAGTCAGAATCGGGCTGGTGGACTCTGCTGTTGGTTTCACTCGGCCTACAGATGCTGCTCATGTGTTTGACTCAAGTTCTACACAGTGTATACAAAGGAAGTGACCAGGTGGTGGAAGAGGGAAGATGTCCCTTTGTATCTCATCCTTTGATTTTTCCAAACTTCATTTTGGTTCTCTTCTACCACACAGCTTGCCAATGTTTTTAGAATCCTGCTTTCTTCCAAGGCTATGGGAGGGTCCACAATTCAAATTTAGGCCATTTCCCACACAGGCTCTGAAGACCCTATTAGGAATCCAAGAAGACCCCATTAGGAACGGAACTGCCACTTACCTTCTGCACAGAAGACCCTGTGAGGACCTCATGAGGACTGTGTCATCTGCATGACTGCCTCTGGGTTCTGTTCCTAATGGGGTCTTCAGGCCCTTAGATCCAGATTACAGGGAGACCCTTTAATGGTGTCTTCAATCTGGTCTTCCCGCACAAAAACCAGCTTGTAGAGCGTACTTCCACATGCCTCCTGGCTGGATAGGATCCAGGAGCAGGCCTAGTGGAAGTGACTCCTGAGTAACGCATACAATCATGCTGCACCACCGGGGCAGAATTTCCTCCTCGGACCTAACCGGGGGCTTAGGAGGCATGTTGTGGTGTCTGCACAGTGACCCTGTTTAGCACTCATTACCATTGGGTGCCAAACACCCTGTGTGGATGCATGGGGTCTCCATGGTGATCCAGAACTCCATGTACCCAGTTCAGGGAGGAGCAGTTCCCGAGGTTCTAGATCACCTTAATCCAGATTTAAGGAGGTAAGTGTGGAAATGGCCTTAGAAATTAAACATAAGAACAGCAGGATGATGCCAAGTGAGACACTCTGGGTGTGATTTTATAGCCCTTCTTGGCTTCATTTTTGTGGCACTAATGCAAGGAGGGAGGTGTGATAGTTCTGTTGCAGAGCATCTACTATATAAGATCTCAGGTTCAATTCCCAGCATCTCCTTAGAAGAAGGCAGTGGCAAAACACATATGGGTTATTGCCAAGAAAGTGACATGCGGATGTAGCAGCACAACTTCAGCTGTGCACTCACAAGCAGCATCTTGATTGCCATGGCAACATCTGAGCCCATGCTGGATGCTCCTGCAGATGTTGTCATAGTGATCCTGCCTACCCTTCCCATTCATACTTCAAGTGCTGCTGGCCCAGTACAGGGCTTTACCAGCACTTGAAGTGTGAATTGCTGCCACAGTGCTCTGACTTCACTAGCCTAGTATGGCTCAAGCCAGTTCAAATTCAAACTGGACCAAATCCCCATTTTCCAGCTCGTGGGCATCTCTTTAAATACTAGGCTGGTATTTGGCCCTTCCATTTCACTTTCTGGACAAAACCTCATGGAAACCATGCTTATTTACAGTTATCCTTCATTTAACTTGGTTTGTAGAATAAAGTTTTGCTTCTATACAGTCGATAAAATGTGATCTCTTATGTATAGGGGGGTTGGTTTAGTGTGAATTTGAACTGGCTTGAACCAGGTCAAACAAGTAATAGTTTAATTTGTTCATCTTATAGAACTTAAAATGGAATGTTCAGAATTTTCCCAATATTGGTGATAGGGGTGAAGAAAAATTTATTTCATATTTTCTAACATAAGTAAATTGACTTAATGAACAGTTGCCTAAACAAAATATGAGAAATCTTAGACATATGAAGATCTGTGGGTTTGGGGATACAATTCTGAGATAAAAATATGTGTACAGAAAAGCGCATTTTAGAGGGAGGAGCATTTTAGTGAGAGTAGCATGTAGGAAGAAAACTTCCTAAGACAAATTCTGTGAACTTTTACAGTGAATTGTAAAATATTGGGAACTTGGGGAAGATGACAGTATATGAGAACTGAAACTTACCAGTTGTTCAGCTCTCATCAAAATGTGAATGTTAGCAACTACATGCAGGTTTTATTAATGCCTCATAGAGAATTACTACTGAATTTACATTAGAGCTGCTACAGGCTCTGAAATGATGAGACACCAATTACAATGTCTGTAAACTCCAACTTTCTATCCGTTCTCTTTCCCCCCCTTGCCCCATGCCCCGAAGAGAGAGAGAAAATAAGTTAGTCAGCTGTGAACAATTGGGACATGTTAACATTTTGGAAGTCTGAGAAATGCGACGTGTGCAAACCAATGAGACAAAAATTATGGCACCGAATGTAACAACCCATAAAGTTGTCCCTCTGCATTGCTGTTTCCCGAGTTAATTAAGTGGGTATGTAAGGATTAATTAGAAGATCAATCAATCATATGTACTTATCTGGTTCTCATCACTTTGCAACGTATTTATCTTCATAATATCCGTGTGATGAAAGGGTGTGCAATTATGCCCATTTAGGTCATTAGAACACAACCAGTACTGGCACTAATTGTAATGCTGTTAGTAAACTCCAGCATACTGCTGTTCTTAACTACTGTCAAGAAGTATCAAGATAGTTTCTATGACCAAGTGCCACAGCACTTAGTAGCAGCTGGATCTGGTGTTGCTGTTACTGTGAACATGTCTGAATTCCTGCTTCCTGGGACCAAAGATGTACTCCAATGCATCCTGCAGCAAGCTGGTTCCTGGCATACAATTTAGACTACAACCACTATCAGTCCCTACAAAGAAATACCTTTTGAGTAAATGTAGGAAGTTCTATCATGATGGAATAGACCTGAGAGACCACATTTCAGAGACTCGGGGCTTTTCGCACCTTCTCTCAGCATGATGGCTAACAAACTTCTGGGGTGTTGATGCCCAATCCATTCCAAACTTATCCAACAAGTCCCTACCAGCTAGGTAAGTGTGATTGCTGGTATACCTGCCATCATGTTGCTGTGGCAACAGCAGCAGTAGGCATGTGCACCCACTATTACTGCAGGAACCAGGTGACACAGCATGCAACTGCAGCTGTGCTTACCTACCCCATGCACCAGTCACCTGGAAGAGATGCAAACAGGCACCTGCCAGCCAGTGCTAATAGGTGGCTAGCATAGCTGTGGAGCACTTTTTAGTGCTCCACAGCTGTGCAGCCAGGGACAGTCTGGCACATGCAGAACTGCTTCTGAAATAGAAGCAGCTCCACACAGTGCATATGCCCCATACCGGGGCAAACCCAAACTTCTCCTTTTCATCAAGTGCAAAAAGGTCCTCAGCCATAGATACTCACTATTAGAACTGATTCCGAGATGTTGCCTCCAGGTTGGAGAGGCACCAGGATGTCTCTAAAGGCCATTTACATGGAACATAAGAATGGAAGAACATGAGTCCTGCTGGATCAGGCCACAGCCCATCTAATCCAGCATCCTGTCCCACACAATGACCCACCAATTGCTTATGGGTATCTCAAGCAGAAGACAAAGGCAAAACCTTCACCTGCTCTCAAATCCCAGCAAATGGCCTTTGAAGGCATCTTGCCTGTCTCCTCAGCCTAGAGGATATACCAAGGCATCCAGTTTAGTAGCCACTGAAATACCTGCCATCCATTAATTTGTCTAACCCTTCCTTAAAGCCATCCAGGCTGGTATGTTACCGCCTCTCTTGACAGCAAATTCCATAGATGGATGGTCCTCTGGGTGAAGAAATACTTCCCCTTGTCTGATCTGACTTTCCCACCCATTGGCTTCATAGAATGCCCCCTGGTTCTAGAGTTGTGTGATAGAGAAAAGGTGAAAATGAGAGCTAATAAAGGTTTTGCTGTTCTCTTATGCTTTTGAATGTCCAGAAGCAATTGGTGGTCCATTGTGTAAGACAGGATGCTGGACTAGATGGGCTCCTCCTATGTTCTTACATTCTTCTGATTTTCTAAAAGTGATTGTTACGTGAATTGCCTGTCTCCTTCTTTAGCATTTTTCTCCAAGCAGTCCTTTTTAATGCCTTTGTAGGTGCAGGTTTCAATAGTCTTAATATTTTTAATTAAGTCATGTTAATTGTGTCCTTCCTGTGCTTTTCCAGTTGCAGGCTTTTAGCCACCGTAAGGACAGATTGTGGTATTAGGTGATCCACTGTTCATATGCAGCATAACACAGGCTGACTGCACTGTTTCATAGTGCAAATGGAGAAATCTAGCTGATCCCCTGAGTCATCTGACCACGGCCTTTTCTGCACTTTGCCTTATTCTGGAATATATCTCAGGACAGGGGTCTCTTGTCCGTATGTTAATGCAGACTGTGACAGGACTTACCCAGGGCTTGCTATAGTCTGCACTAGCATGCAGCCAGCATGCTGCATATATTCTAGAATAAGGCCAAGTGCAGAGAGGCCTCACATCCAGACATGACTTTAGGCTACATCCACATATAGTACAAATACTAATACAGCTTAGAAGAGGTAGCATCCACAAGCTGGTGCCTTAATCCACATTAAAATTCATAACTTCCAAAATACATTCTCTGGCCTACAAAGTGGATTAGAAGTGAAACAGGAGTAGCAGCATACCGTGCTGCCAGCTCTAAGCCAGTTTCAAGCTGCTTTTTAAATTTGTGAATGCAAACATTGAGCCTTAGGTCTCCAGTCTGGGGATTTGCTAATCACCTTGGAGTTGCTGACATGTGGCAGTGAGGTGCTGCTGTGATGAGTGTAGGGGAAAACAGCAAACACTGTTGAAGTTCTGAAGTGGTCCTCTGGGACACCCCTCCAACGGTTGCCCCAATGCCTTGACAGAAAGTCATGCTTAGGGCAAGGCATCCCTTTGGTACTTGGGTTGCAAGCAGCCTACCTGCCTGCTGGCTGACCACAGTAGGCACAAGAGTAAACAACAGTAAAGGGCACAAGAGTTTCTGCCTTGTGCCCTTTACTTATTCATATTTATTTATTTTAATTACAAATTTATATCCTGCCCTTCATCCCCCAGTGATTCCAGGGTGGGTCACACCAATAAAAAGATAAAATACACTTGGACCATTGTATCCGCTGGGGATATGTTCTGGCTCCTACCGTGGTTACCTGAAACTGTGGATAATTGTGAACAGGCCTTCCGGTTCTGGGGTTGTGCAACCCCAGAACCGGAAGTACTTTTCTGGCCTTTAGAAGGCCTATTTTGGTCTTCAGGGAGCATTGGAATGCCACTGGACGCCTCCCGCCCTCCTCCAATGCACCCACTTACATTTTGGGCTGGGCTCTGGTGGTGTCACATGCCTATTCTAACTGTCTACGGAGGTGGAAATAGGCCTTCTGGAGGGCACAATAGGCCTTCGAGTCTTGGGTGCTTTTCCCTTATGGTGCCCGGGGGCGGGGGTGGGGGGTTGATCCAGTAGCAGTGGTTAACTGAAACCATGGTTACCTCATCAGTGGATACGGGGGTCCGACTGTATATAGCATATACCTAAAACGTGTTTAAAATGCAACCCACCCTCCCTGCCTGTCAGGGCAGCTCTTATAGAAAGCTAAACATTAAAGACCTGTGTGAAGAGGCATGGTTATTCAACCCACCACTGTACCAGTTCATTGAAGCATGACACATTTATGAGCATGTGGCATGAGGCTGACCAGATGGAAGGATTCTGTCTGCATGGAATTCTGCATCTGCTGAAATTCCCCTTTTTATGCAGTCATTAAAGATACCTTCCTTTGGCACCATCGGGGTGATGTTTTGCACCTGGTGCTTTGAGTACATGCTATTTGAAGTGGGAATCTTTTTTTTTCCCTGAAAATGAGAGAAAGGTCTTAATGCTTCAGGGGTGCAGAAGGTTCTAAGCTATTTAGGGGGGAAATGCTTTTCCCACTCAGAGATGGGTGCAGGTTTACCATGTGCAGTTTCTCTAGCAGTGCCTCCCATGTAGTTTACAGCAATGCACTCCATATGGTAGTTTCAACTGGAACAAATGTCTCTCATCTGAGCTGCTGTGATGGAGGGTCTCAAAACCATTGACACGTTGTTCCTTTGCAAGCTTTGTTTCCATGGCACCATTTTTTATGGTGACATAATGTGAAGTACGGCAGGGCTTACTCCATGACAAGAAGATCATGTTATGTGAAGGAAGTCACGCCCTGGTTGTTATCAAACCAGCAAAATGCCTGTTACCATGACAAGTGAGAGGTGTTTGTGTGACTTAAGGAAGGCCTTGTGAATTTCAGGGGCTTTGGAGGTGAACACACACAATATGTGATTCCATGGGATCCCTCTTCATGTTGGAAAACGAGAACACCTTTGTCCACATACCCACATACTACCAATCTCTTCAGGTGCAAGATTTACCTTCTGTCTGCCTTTTGCAGACATGGAAGAAAGGGCTAAACCTTCTCTCTCTAACTACTGGAGAATCAACTTCAAGCTGTGCTGTGGAAAATTTTACCCAAGGCCAGGCCCAAAGCAGAGCCTCCACCCACCAACCCACCCCAGTTTCTGAAAATGAATGATCTTCACAGATATAACTCATGCCATGATGGATGGAGGCAATAATTAAGCACATTTATTTAGTTTCATATAACCATTTATTTGCTTCTGGTAAGCATGCCTATGACATATTTTACAGGTATACTAAAATTTGTATCTGTAGAGTTTTCTGCATCTGTTGACCATCTCTTGCATATATTTATTTATTTATTTACTTGCTTACTTACTTACTTACATTTTTAGCCCGCCCTATACCCAGAGGTCTCTGGGCGGGTAATAACATTTAAAATCAAATATTATTAAAACAATGACAGTATGTATTAGAACAATAGCATCTGAAAGTGGGAAGGGAAAAGTGTATCTCCAGGTAACCAAAGGCCAGGGCAAGGAGGTGCGTCTTCACTGCATTCCGAAATGTGTACAATGAAGGTGATTGACGCACCTCAAAGGAGAGACTATTCCATGGCCTAGGGGCCATCACTGAGAAGGCCCTCTCCCGGGTCCCCACCCCTTTTGCCACTAAGGGTGGTGGGACAACTAGGAGGGCCTCCCCTCCAGATCTTGAGGCACGGGCAGGTCTATATGGGAGTAAGCATTCCTTTAGATACTTGGGGCCCAAATCACTTAGGGCCTTATAAGTCAGAGTTAACACCTTGAATTGGGCTCACTAGTGGATTGGCAGCCAGTGCAACTCTTTTAAGACTGGCGTGATATGCGTCCAGCCAGCTGTCCTGGTCAGCAATCTAGCAGGTACATTCTGCACTAGCTGCAGCTTCTGAACAGTCTTCAAAGGCAGCCCCACGTAGAACACTATGCCTTACAATTAGTGTTATTTTCCTCTTAGATCAGTCATCCTGTTTCAACTAAGGTTTTTCTGAACTTGCTTGTGTTCTGCACCTCAGAATTCACCTCCAGTCACTAGGAAGTAAAGCAGTAGAACACTTTAGTCATCTTCCCTTGCAGACGCCCAATGCATTCAGAGCTTAGCCGGCACTTAACTACGCACAATTATGGCAGCCACTGTGGAGCTCCAGTGATGGCATCAGCATTCCTGCACAGCACCACTGCCCTGGTAATCTGGCGATGCAGCGTGTAATTACACCTTCACCATCAATCACATGCTCCCCCTGCAGGGAAGAAATGCTTTCCTAATACTGCTACTAGTATAGGCATAGAACATCTGATCTGAATCTCCAGCTGACCTCAGTATCGAGATCTACTGTCATACTAGTGAGGCCTAAATGGGAACACTGATCTCCACATTCTGGGTATAGGAGGACCCATTTTAGTAGCACATCATATAGAGTCATCAGAATAGGTCCCCCAAGGCCTCCAAGGCTAAGAACTTTCATTCTTAGTTGTTTGGACCCTTGGAAGTCAGTTCCAAAACTCACAGGAGCCTTGGGGCTGGCTGGGAGGCTAGTTGGAATATTTTATTGCTGTGCAGATAGCACTGTTCCTGACTAAGAGGAAACAATTCCAGTCGTGGGACAGATTGCCTGATCCAGACCTTCTGGACCAAGTAAGTACAGAAAGGACCTTAGGCTAAGCAGTCTTTTATAATTTCTGGAGATCTTCCCAGATTCTGCTAATACAAATTCCCCCTCCCTCCCTTGTCCTGCCCTGAATTTTTTTTCTCTTGATCACATAGGTTTAACAGCCAGTTAAAAACCTGAAGTATAAAAATAATCCATCTTCCAATTTATGCTATTTCTCGATGTAATGCAAACACCTGGATTATTTAGTTTTGCACGGTAGGAGCTACTGTGAAACAGGTTAGCCCATATTTATACATAAGCCTCGAGGAAAGTTCTGTCTCTTCAGGCTCAACTGTGTGTGACATTGTTCATCTGTTTTAAACAAGTAAACATCATCTGGCTCCTTTTCTAACGGTCAACAGCTAGGCACATGATCCTAGATCCAACTAAAACTTCTCAACATTCTTTGCCTGGTGGGACTAGCAGCTCCCTGCCATGCTTCATTGGGGCCAAGAGAATGGTTGCACACAGCATCTTTGCAAACAGCCCCTCTGAAATGTGTAAAACGAAGCCAGGTGCAGCATGATTTTGAGTATCCCGATCAGAGGGTCTGCAATTAGGTTTTGTTGATACATTTGTTCTGCAAAAATTGAGACTGGCCAATTAAACATGCTTGGTTTGATACAAGAATTTTGAGTTACACTTTCAGGGACAGATAGAGCAAAAGTTCCTCATCCAAAACTACCTTCTGTTATACTTTTAAGTAAATAGAAGAGGCCGGAAAATGTAAAAACATAAGAACATAAGAACATAAGAGAAGCCTTGCTGGATCAGGCCACAGTGGCCCAGCAAATGCTCATGGGCATCTCAAGCAGAGACAAGGACAAACCTTCTCCTGCTCTCGAGTCCCAGCAGATGGCCTTAGAAGCGCCCCAGTTCCTCCCCCCCATGATACCTTGTAATCTGGCAGCATTTTTATTTTTTATACACCCAGTGAAGCAGGCATGCCAATTCCTTGAGAAGAGCAAGTTTGTTCAGATTTTCAAATGATGCAAAACAATTCGTAGGAGAATCACAGTAGGAGACATAAAAGCACTTCCCCCTTTCTCTGTCAGCTTTAATGGTTCTCTCTATTCCCAAAAACAAATTATTGGGAGAAAATATGGATCTACATTCAGGACCAAATTTATTCATTCGATAATTAGTTGGTCTAACTTCTGATCCATTGCTCCCTAGCAAGTGATAGAGCTGATTCATAGCTCAGGTGGAGTGTCTATGTTTGCATTTGTGGGATTTTGGGCTCACTCTCAGCATCTGTAATTGATGTGCTTTCCAACGGGAAGAAGGGGAACGGACGCTGTGTAGGGGTCTGAAAATTGAATATTCTTCTGAATTTTCTATTCAAATTTGCATTTACAAATGTCAACAACATTCATATGTGCCTGTATGCACCGTTACGCATCCTGTACGCATCGGTATGCATCCCATAGTTATCCTGTATGCAACACGTTTTGGTCCCGTACAGATTCGTACAAATGCGTGTGGATGTGGGAAAGATGGGCATGTGCAAGTACACATCATGTATGACCCCGTACACATGCAAATGTCCAGATAATTCGGATGAGTAGATCCTAAATTCGAAATTCGTTCAAATTTTTAAATTTGAATTTATGGACATCCAATCTGAATTTGAATGTCGAAATTTGGACAGATTTGATCGAATTTCAAATACCTTCAAGTATTGTGCACACCCCTACCCCTGTGTGACAGCATGCATTCCTGGTGCTTATCAGAGAAGCTCTTAATGGTCTAAAGCTGTGCTGTCCAATATGGCAGTCATGAACACTTGCACCCAACCAGACCTTCATAAAAACATAAGAAGATAAGAGGAGCCCAGCTGGATCAGGCTTATGGGCATCTCAAGCAGATGTCCATGAGAGAAACTGAATATATTTCTGGGTTGGAGCCAAAGTTAGGAGCTGAAGTTCCCAGCCTCATTCTGCACTGAGAACACATTTCTGTGGCACAGTTTGGTTTAGATTGGAACATGGAGGCATGCACTATGTCATGCATCCTGGCTTAGGTCTAGCCATACTCGGATGCTAGTGCTTCTTGATCAAGACTGCCATGCAGATGCTGTGTTCTTAGTAGGTCTTTGATCTGGATTAACAAGTAAGTGCATAAAGGTCCTTAAACTATGGAGGTTACTAACACAGTATGTAGCGAAAGCCACCAATATGTAGGGTATTTGGTAAATCAATGGAGAGAAAGTCCAATTGATGCTAGGAATTAATTGAAATCTCCCTTACAAAATCAGGCTGCAATGTCTAGGACTCTTCAGTCTGGAGAGACAGCGTTTAAGAAGGGACCTGACTGAAGTATATAAAATAATGCATGGTATAGAAAAGATGGGTAGAGAACATTTCTTTTCTCTGTCGCACAACACTAGAACCAGGGGGCACTCGAGGAAGCTGATGGGTAGGAGAGTCAGATCAGACAGGGGGAAGTATTTCTTCACCCAGAGGGTCATTGGTTTATGGAATTTGCTGCCGGAAGAGGTGGTGTCAGCTACCAGTCTAGATGGCTTCAAGGTAGGGTTAGACAAATTTATGGATGACAGATGTATCAATGGCTACTAGAATGAATGCCTAGGTGCATCTTTCAGGCTGGGGGCAGGGAAGTGGGGCACTTCTAATGCCATTTGCTGGAATTCGAGAGCAGGAATAGGTTTGTCCTTGTCTCTGCTTGAGATGCCCATGAGCATTTGGTGGGCCACTGTGTGTGACAGGATGCTGGACTAGATGGGCTGTGGCCTGATCCAGCAAGACTTCTCTTATGTTCTTATGTTCTTATGAATAGGTGTGTGCTACTTTTATGAATGAAAGTGTTGTGTTTCCTAAGACCACAAATGGAGACGGTTCTGTTGTAATTATCCTCCCATAGTCTATTTCGCAAGTATGCACCTGACCACAATAAGAAGAAATTCAGCCATAGGTCTAGTCCAGGAAGTGTGTGTTTCTGTGTGTGTTTTAAAACTTAAAAGGGTGGGGGGAATCTAAAGAGAAAGGATTACTAAATAAGAGATGAAGTGTCTGGCATTTTTATCCTAGAATGGAACAGACAGAGAGGATGGTGGGTATAAAGTTTAAAATGAGCTTTGGCTGTCTGAGCTTTTGTTAGGATAATTGCTAAGTTAATTTTGCCTTCCCTGTGCTGAAGATCCCTTCTCTTGTTCCTTCATTATTCTAAGTAGTTTTGAGTGATTCTCAAAAACCCCTATGGGAGCTCAAAATAAGCACTTGATAACATTAACCCTTAGAGCTGTCACGACTCATTGCTCCTAAGCAAAAACACGCAAACTGTAATGCTGCATCAGACGACGGGTCAGGGGGCCAGGAATCTATGTTTTAGGGATTTTGAAGATTTTTTTTTTTTTACATTCTATTTGAGTCGATTTGAATAATCAAAAATTCAATTCTGTATCAGCCAAAAGGGGAAAGGGTGAAGGGAGCATGTGGCTGGACAGACCCCAGCAAACAGCTTGTCCACGTCATTAGGCTGCAGTGCCTCTTTGAGAAATGTGGTGGCACATCTCATCTGTGGACAAAAGGTCCTCTGTGGATCCGGAAGATCTAAATAACTGTCTTCCAGTGGCCAACATGCCCTTTGGGGGGAAGGTATTAGAGAGAATCGTGGCTGTTCAACTGCAGGCATGCTTGGAAGAAACTGATTTTTCTAGCCCCATTTTAATCTGGCTTCAACCTGGTTATGGCACTGAAACTGCCTTGGTTGCCCTGATTGATGACCCTGTTGGTTCTCTTGGGTCTTTTAGTGATTTTTGATACCATTGGCCATGATATCCTTTGGGAAAGGCTATGAAGTTTGTGAGCTGGATGCAGCACCTTGCAACGGTTCTGCTTCTATCCCCAAGGCCAGTTCCAGAGAGTGGTTGGAGATTCCTGCTCAACATCCTGGGGCTGATCTTAGCATCCTTGCTTTTTAATATCTACATGCCCCCACTGGGTATTGGGAGACCTACCAATACTTGGAGTTAGGGATATGACAGATGTATCAATGGCTACTGGAACGAATGCCTAGATGCATCTTTCAGGCTGGGGGGGGGGGACCGGAGTGCTTCTAAGGCCATTTGCTGGGATTCTAGAGCAGGCAAAGGTTTGTCCTTGTCTCTGCTTGAGATGCCCGTGAGCATTTGGCGGGCCACTGTGTGTAACAGGATGCTGGACTAGATGTGCTGTGGCCTGATCCAGCAGGGCTTCTCTTATGTTCTTATGTTCTTAATTTTCAATATTCGATTCAATTAGAATTGAGTATTTGAATGTCTGAATTTGTACAGAGAAAAAATCAATGTATTAAAATTTGAACCGATTCAAGTACATTTGTATCTATTTGTACAAATATGTTGTATGAATTTGATACGAATGTTGACAACATTTGTATGCATCCGTACCCATCCCGTTTTTATCCCATACACATCCTGTTTTATCTTGTACGTATTCATACAGATGCGTATGGATACGAATAAGATGTGTATGGATACGTATATAATGCATACCAACCATACACATACGAATGTCCGAATTATTCTAGTGAATGATTCAAAATATTTGTATTCATTCGAATAGTGAACAAATGTCTGGACATTCTATTCGAATTTGACTGTCTGAATTCAGCCGAATCCAATCGACTAATGAGTATTTCAGATCTCCCTACTTGGAGGCAGTAATGGTCTGGATGGGGGCAAATGTATTCAAACTGAACAACAAATAGCACCTCCTTGTTAATTGTAGCAGGGCCCATTTTGATCCTCTGATCTGGCATGATCAGAGATGAAATTCCAACTGTTGCTCAAGCTGTTCTCCATTTACCATTTCAAGCACATACAACCACGGCTTTGGGCATCCTGGCTACACTTTTGGCAGGAACACGATGCCCACAGAGGCGTCTACAGTGAAGAGTACAAGATCACACTCTGGCAACAAGCACTTGTTCCTTTCTTCATCAGATATTGATGCACTCCTAAAATGGAGGCTTTGAAGCATCCGCTAATGTGTTGGAGTGAACACGTACAGTGTGCCAAGGTACTTGTCCCCCAAGTCCCCATGTCTGATGACATGGATGGAGACCTGGTTTCTGTCTCCCCCCTACTCCCTACTGGTTCCATCCCACCAGTCACTGCTGGTTGCATCCATGAACTGCTGTGGTTATCTTTGAGTTCCTCCATCGGGTTGCTCTCGAAGTACCCCTTACTTTGAAGATCATGCACTATACCTGCTATTGCCAATTGACGAATGATAACAGATGTGTTTTCAAAAAGCTTCCATATGGCATCCCCAGATGTTGCTTTATGTTCTTGGTGAAGGAATTAGTATAACTTTTTGCAGTTTGGACAGTGTTATCTGTAAATAAGTATGTGTTTCAAACAGCAACGGGGAACGAATACTTTCTTGTACAGAAGGAATCAATTCTGAATGTTGACAGGATTCTTGTTATCTGAACTTTATTGCTCCATATGCCTTGAATAGATTAACTTCCCTGTGTGTCATAACTGATCTGATGAGCTGTATCCTGAGATTTTTGAGCCCCCAAGGTTAGATATATACTTCTTGTTATTTCTGTCTGGCCTTCCCATCTTCTGACCTACTTATATGTTGTACCTTGAAAGGAACTCTCCCCCTTTTATTCCCTTTCTCTTTAAAATAGAACACCTATCATATTTGGGCATGAATCCTTTAAAAAAAAAAACAACCCACCATGCAGTTCTCATTAGCAGAACAGCATCTCCATAATGTCTCGCTCAATATTGCCTAATTGTCTTTATGGAATCATTGTGCAGAAAACATTCATTATAAAACATAACACACACAAAATGCCATTCATTAGCCTGGGTATAAAAATGATAATTACAGTGAGACGCTTTTCGGAGGCAGTCCTGGAATGAGGGCTGCGTGCTAATTGCACTCTTTAAGGTTGCAAATTAATGTGAAGCAAAACACTGTAATCAGTACAGAGAAATAGATCAAAATGGTTTAGGCAGGATTGTGGCGATGGCATTCTGTTGTGCGTCTTTCTTCCAGCCCTCCCGGTTCATAGGCTTAGCTTAATTGCATTGTTAAAATGGCAAAGGCTGCAACAGTAGCAGAGATGGCTTGTGTAGTGAAAACAGGTAATGTATTCCACAAATCTGCAAACGGGGAGGAAGAGAGGTGGAGATAAGCAGGCTCACTCTAGTGTGGTACCCAATGGTGAAGCAGAGCCTGTTCCCAGCCGCAGAAGAAACTGCAGCATCCTCTCCTACAGCAGAGATCCAGCATTGGCTGCTCCGCTGCATGTGACCAAAGGAGCTCTGTTTCTCACCCTCCTCCCCACACGTCTTCCATCTGTGTGCAGAGCAGCGATAGGCCAGGCTGATGCGCAGGCAATTTATCATCTTGATCTCCCACTGAGTCAGGGAGCTCTCCTGTCACCAGTATTGATTTCAGAGGATGGACTAAATTTTCTAGGATTTCCATTAAGAATTAAGAAAAAAGCTATAAGCACGCAGGGTAGCCAGGCAGACATGGATATGAGATGGCACTGTGAATCCTCTCAGGTAGCTTCTTCTCTCACGGCCGATGCAGACCAGAGGCTAAGCACTGCAGCAGCATGCAGGGTTTAAGAGACTTGTTAGTTGAAAAGCAAAATAATAAGAAGAAGAAGAAAGAAGGAGGGGGAAAGGAAAAAAAAAAAGCATTTGCACCAATTACTTTTCTAAAATGCTTTCCTTGAAATGAGAAATCGTCTCCTTGGAGATTGCATGCTGTTAAAATGCGGAGCTCAAATTTCTGCACGCGATCAGTTTTTAAATTTCAGGATCTTGTTTTAAGTTCAAGAAAATAGCACTTTAAACCCTGATGCTTTCTGTTTTCTTTGCTGCTTTTAAAAGCTGCAGCGCTTGTGTGTATTGTGGGTTTCTCTCTCTCTCTCTGTCTTTCTCTCATTGTATATGTCTTTTAATTTTTGGATGAGGAACAGATGCTTCCAATAATTGCTGGGTTGCTTTGTTCTTAATGACCTAGTAATTATTTTGTCTGCAAACAAATGCTTAAACCTTGAGTGTGCATGCTTTGAGCATAAATTTGCATGTGTGTATCTGTGTATTCACTTTTATTTATTTCCGACCGTTTACGGAGCAAAGATGTCTATGAATTCAGTGCATGCGTTTTGAAAAAATGAAAAGTGTATTTACAAAAGAATGGTTGCATTTGGTTATCTAATATTTCATGGTACACAATGCAAGGGGGCTTTTGTTTTTTTTTTGGGGGGGGTTGTTTAAAAACTAATGTTGGTATTTTTTAAAAAGGGTAAAAAGATCTGCATGCTTAAAACAGAAAATGTGAAGGATTTTTCTGTATTTGAGTGGTGGGGCTGGGAGTTATAATGCTGATGATGGTTGTCTTGTTTCTAACATGACAATGTCAATAATAAGCCCTCCATGGAATCTAATTTTAATAGAGTTAACCTATTTCTAGGATTTTTGTTATTTTTGTTCTGAAAGCCAAGCTTCAAATGTGTATATAAACTGTGTTTGTATTTGTACGTGCATGTTGACCGCCTAGGGGAATAGTTCATCCTCTTCACAATCCCTATTCACAACAAGGGTCCTGGAACTATGTATGCCCTGTACGTTCAGTAGGAAAAAACAAAAACAAATGCAGCCCCATTAGTGGAAGAGACAGGAGAATGACAACAGGGGAGGGTACAAAGCAATAGATTTATTAGGGCTGAAAGGCAACTGAAACAAGAGACCTAATGCAAAGAGTATGGCAGATTTCCTTTTTAAATTTTGTATTCTCAGGCAGAAGGACAAAAGAATTTAGGATTTTCTCTGGAAGGAAGGAAGACTATTGCAATAGCAATAGAGTGAGATTCTCTGATTGAGGTGTTTATAAATTTCCCATTGCAATCCACTTGTTGCTATTATTATTATTATTGATATTGTTATTATTCTTATTTCAGCAGGGACATGTGAGTGTGGTGTTTACTTTGGATTGTGTTCATTTGCAAAGTTTATGCAAACTTTCTTCTTTAGATGTAATCTATGCTCTGTTGATACTAATGGTTTCAGCTATCTGGGTTTGAATGGTGGACAAAAGTACTCCCTGGGTGTTTTTCCACTGTCACTAGAAGTGCCCATTAATGGGTACAAAAATGCCATTTTGTACCCATTAATGGGTACTTAATGGGTACTTTTAGTGACAGTGGAAAAACACCCCCTGTCTCAAATAAATTAATTTTGCATATGGATTTTAAGGGGACAGTTATTTTGGTCATATACAGTTTGCCTATGTATGTATACATAATATGCGAGGAAACCAAGATTTACAACTACTACCACCACTAATAATAATAATGTAATGAATAATGAGGTTGCTGGTGGTTATTATCAACAGAGATAAATTAAATCCTGACATGATTGGTTTATTTTCCTGTAAGACCCTCTTAGTCTGGATGATATTTCTATGTAAAATGGCCATGGCATGATTTTTTTCTATTCCCAGCTCAGTTTTCCTAACAGCTGTTCATCTTCATCTCTTGGGAATCTTAGATAATTTAACACAGATATCAGCCTTTACTCGAAGAGAATCACCACACTAATTGAATTACCTTATTCCCTCCCCAACACCATATTAATAATCCTTGCAGGTTAATATGCGATTAATTAGCGAGGTAACCTGAATAGTGGGGTTAAAATTGCTTATCTCTGTAAGAACTGGTGGGATCCTAGCAGTTCGCATTGTGCATGCTCTAATTACCAAAGGCCAGGGTTGCCTAATGTGTGGAGAAACTAAGGATGTGCACAGTTTTTCCCCTCTGTTCACTTTGCATTGAAGCAAATGGGATGGAACTTCGCATTTTTGTGAACTGAACCCCACCCCTCCACCCCGTGTGTGCTTGGCTTCGAATTCGCTTCAGATTTACTTTGAATCTCTGCCACCATCAGTCACATCTCTGAATCCTCTCAAAATCCAAACTGAATCCAGTTTGAAACTTCAAACAAAGGCACAAAAGCTTTTTCACTTCGCATGCAAAGGTCAGTCTTCAAATATAGCCAATATTTGATCTGAATGAGAAGTTTTGAACCTTCACAATTCATAAGAATAGTGAGGGTGACAAACATTCTGTGACTTAAGTTCAGGCAGGTGGCTTGGAGTGGCAGAACTGTTTCATAGAATTGTCAGGTTGGAAGCCACCAAATGAGCCATCAAACCCAACTCTTTTTGACATTCAGGAAACCAAATCAAGGATTTTTAGGGAAACAGGTGACAACTTAAAGGATGTCCTTTAGGGGTGAATCTTTCCCAACCTGGTTGCCCTTGCCCTTCACACAATTGTCCATACGCTCTTATAGCACGCCCTTCAAACTCAAGTCCCAGGATACCTAATGAAACCCCTGAATGAAACTTAGGGTTGTGGAGAAATTCAGTACATAGTCAGCCTCAGGCTTATGTGAAGGGTCTGTAATGAGAAAGATATGATGAATTTCCATTTGTAAAGAATTTCCATCATTTTTTCTTCAAACCAGTGCCCATGAACACATTTCTGAAAACTTTGGGCCCAATTGAACACCCGCATTGTGTGATAGTATGTGTACGTGTTTCATGTAAAACTAGTGTGTGCTGCATGGAGCAAATGTGTGCCTGTGTATTCATGGTACCATTTAGAACTAAGAACAAAATGGCATCCTGTTCAGTGGTGGGCCCAGAAGCGAGAAAGAAGCTATTAAGAACCTGTGAGTATGAAGCCTCTTCTTTTGGTCTCCCATTCACATATCTCTATCACATCCTTAGTAACACTATCTTTACTCCACTGTTTCTTATCCCTACAAGTTGGCGATATGCATCAGTGAGGTCTAGGAAGAATAGAGGTGTGCATGAATTGAAGTTTGTGCATTTGGAAATGAACCTCATTTGGTTTGGTTTGATCTTGAACCAGGCTGAGCAGCTCGACCTGATTGGAGATCAAACTTTAACCTGTATTAACTGCATAGGTTCACAAGCCTGCCCCTTCCCGGGAACTTATGAAGATGCAGATTTGTGCAATAGCGCAATAGTGCAATATTGAGCAACTGTGCAAATCTGCAACTTCACAAGTCCTGTGGGGCAACGCAGTTTTGTGAACTTGTGAAGATCTATCTTAAAATATATTCAGGCCCATAGAAATACATGTAAAAAGGCATTAGTAAAGGCCAGATGGGATCAATTTAGAAAGGTTTGAATTGATCTGTTCTGTTCAACCCCTTTTGATCAAAGATTTCTGGCTCCGTTTGAATTAAATTGTTCAAATTGTTCTAAAATTAACAAAATTTGCACATCTCTAATGAAGGATTCCCATTCCTCCCCATTACATTTTGAAACATTTACAAGTCACCAGAAGCCCATCAAGATGCTCTTGATCTCACTGTTCTTGATAGCATCCAGAGAAAGGGAGGGGAGAGGATAGATTAAAATAAGCGTCCTGTACCTTGCGCGGAATGCAAATTGACCCCTCTTAAATCCTCAGCCAATCACTTTATGAGCAGGAGGAGCAAGAAAACAAGCAAAATACTTTGTCAACTAATCTATATTTGAGTGACCACAAGAGGATCACCAGAGTGTCCATGTGGTTTTTGAAGGGAAAAGATTTAGCTACTCTGATTTTCAGCCATGCAAACATCCAGATAGTGGAGCAGTTTTATTGATTCACACTTCATGTGATGAACTAAATGGCATATTGTTATTTATTCAGAAATACAGAAATAAAAAGCAATTCTTAAAAAAATCAAATAAATAAGCTGTTGCAAAGTGAAATTCCAAATGACCGTGGAATCTTCCATTCTGTAATGAAACTGCTTATAGTTTAGTGATAATTAGGAATGTGCACTAATGTGTTTATTGGCATTTGATTCATAACAAATGTTAGAAAATTTGTGTTTGTTTGAATATTCAATACGAACACGTACATATTGGATATGTATCCTAGACCAATGCATATGTATCAGATATGTATCGGATACATAAGAACATAAGAAAAGCCCTGCTGGATCAGGCCACAGCCCATCTAGTCCAGCATCCTGTCGCACACAGTGGCCCACCAAATGCTCATGGCCATCTCAAGCAAAGACAAGCCTTTTCCTGCTTTAGAATCCCAGCAAATGCCCTTAGAAGCATCTCTCCCCCCCCCGCCCCCGTCCACTCAGCATTCATTCTGGGGTGAAGAAATACTTCCCCTTGTCTGATCTGACGCTCCTACCCATCAGCTTCATAGAGTGCCCCCTGGTTCTAGTGTTTTGCAATAGAGAAAAGAAATTTTCTCTATCCACCTTTTCTATACCATGCATGATTTTCTATACTTCAATCAGGTCCCCTCTTAAACACCGTCTCTCCAGACGGAAGAGGCCTAGATGTTGCAGCCTGATTTCATAAGGGAGGTGTTCCACCCCTTAATCATCCTGGTTTCCCTTTTCTGCACCTTTTCCAGTTCCACAATATTCTTTTTGAGGTGTGGTGACCAGAATTGTACACAATATTCCAAATGTGGCCTCACCATAGATTTACAAAGGAAAAATGACACTTGCTGACTTGTTTTCTTTTCCCTTCCTAATTAGCTTTTTTCGCTGCTGCGCACTGGTCTGACACCTTCATTGAACTGTCCACCAGAACCCCAAGATTTGTTTCCTGGTGTGTTGCAGAAAGCTCAGATCCCTTCAATCTATAGACATAATTTGGGTTTTTGGCCTCGATGTGTATTATGTTGCACTTGTTAAAATTAAAGCACATTTGCCACTTGGTTGCCCACTCACCCAATTCTTAGAGATCCCTCTGGAGCTCTTGGCAATCTTTTTTGGTTTTTACTACCCTAAATAATTTAGTATCATCAGCAAACTTTGCTATTCTATTATTTACCCCTAGATCATTGATGAATAAATTAAAAAGCATTGGTCCCAACACTGAGCCTCGAGGGACCCACTTTTTACCTCTTTCCACTCTGAGAATTGGCCGTTTATTACTACTCTCTGCTTCCTGCCCTTCCTGCCCTTAAGCCAGTCACAAATCCAGGACAGAAACTATCCTTTTATTCCATGGCTGATGAGTTTACTCAGTAGCCTTTGTCAAAAGCCTTCTGAAAGTCCAGATAGACAATGTCTACTGGTTTGCCTTTATCCATGTGTTTATTGACACACTCAAAGAATTCCAACAAGTTTGTGAGGCATGATTTACCTTTGCAGAAATCATGTTGGCTTTTGTTCAGCAATGCTTGTTCCTCCATGTGCACACTAATTTTGTCTTTAATAATGGTTTCCATCACCTTACATGGAACTGACGTTAAGCTAACTGGTCTGTAGTTGCCTGGATCACCCCGGATCCTTTTTTGAAGACTGGTGTTACATTTGCTACCCTCCAATCCTCAGGTACAGAGCCTGATGTTAGGGAAAGATTATGTATTTTTGCTAGAAGGTTGGCAATTTTGCATTTGAGTTCCTTAAGGACTCTTGGATGAATACCATCTGGTCCCGGTGAATTCTTAACATTTAATTTATTAAGACATACAAGGACCTCTTTCTTGGTTATCTCTGTCCAGTTTAATTCTTCAGAAAATACAGGCTCAGCTACTGGCATGTATCCTCTGTCTTCTTCTGTGAATATAGAGGCAAAGAATTTGTTTAGTCTCTCTGCAGTCTCCGTGTCTTCTTTAATTATCCCTTTCTGTCCTTTGCCATCTAATGGTCCAACTGCTTTCAGGCTTGGATTCCTACTTCTGATTTACTATAGAAGTTTTTGTTATTTCTTTTGATGTTTTTAGCAATGTGCTCCTCAAAATCTTTCTTAGCTTTCCTAATGGTCATCTTGCATTTGTGTTGTCAGTGTCTATGTTCCCTCCTGTTCTCCTCATTTGAACAAGCCTTCCATTTTCTAAACGAACTCTTCTTGTTTTTAATGACTTCATCTACTGCACTTGTGAGCCACACTGGTTTCCTCTTAGACCTAGAAGTCCCCTTTCTTCTTTTAGGTATGCATTCCAGTTGCACTTCCATTATTGTGTTTTTAAGTAGTCTCCAAGCAAACACTCTTGACTTCCTAGTGCTGTGGATCCTGATGTGAATTTTCTTAATAAGATTAGACTCATTCATGCTAAAACACTTGCTTTCATTGTGGTTTCTCTGGAATGTTCTTGCTTAGACTCCAGTTTTGGTGGAACCACCTATAGACCAACTGTGTTTTAGTGGCATTATGTGCACTGGATGTATTTGACTACTCAATCATCCTTCTAAAGTCCTGAAGAGTAAAATAGTTGGAAGAGGTATGGGATGGATTGTATTTGGCAACAGCAGTGTGATGAAACATGTCCAGCAGCTCTTAATTCAATAAAATCTAAAATCCCATATTCATCAGCAGGTGGATAGAGCAGTTCTGCCTAGGGATGGGGCAATTCTTAAAAAATCAGGATTTTTCTTCAGTTTATAAAATTCTGTTTCTAAAATTTTCTGTTCCCAGAGTCTTCTGGTTTCTGATTCCACAAAAATGGTACGCTGTTCCTTAATTACTTTGGTGTGCCATAGACAGACTTTCCCTACCTCACTTTCTTGCCACCAATAAATACATTAGTACCCAGTTCAAAATACATGCCTAGACAGTCTTTGGATATGTCTGCAACTGTTTAACCCAAAAGGGATTGAAATGCCCATTTGTCTGTAAAATCAAATGATGTTGTGTACACTGAACCAAAATTTATTTTCAATGGCAATTTGCTGTCACACACAAATTCCATCTGCTTGCACAGATGGGAATCTATTTAAACTAAAGCTGTCCTTTGAATTGCTTGCTGATCCCTAGTTTTCTCAATGTAGGCTGTGCACAGTTGCAGCACCAGAAGTGGAGCCCACATTTGCCAGTGGTACTATAAGTTACAATGCTCAACTACAGTCCTCCAGATGATCCCAAACTGCGAGGGGGTTCCTAATGTGCTGGGAGCACTTTTCAGCTATATGTGCAACAGCCAGGCAACAGCACTGCCTCTGCAGTGACATTTGGACACTGCTGACAAATTCCTAAGGCATATCAAGGACCAGTATGTGAGGCCAGGGGATGTAGAGAAGGAACGAGTCATTGCATTATCATGAGCTCTGTCATTGCAGTAGTATTTATGCCTGGCATCAGGCTCTTATACACATGTCACCTGGCATTTGTAACTTTGCTTCTAATGCACTGCATCTGTTTTTGCTTGGGGGAATAAAGAATTCATCTCCTATCTAATCCTGCAAGAGCAACCTGCATCCACCCCAGTAACTGTGATGGAAGTGAATCAAGAAGGCAATACATTTTTTTGTAGTCAATGGATGCATCACTTTTATTTTCTATGCAATCCTATGTCAGGTTCTGTGAAATCCTATGCCACCAACATTCTCAGCCATTAGATCACTCCCAACAGTTCTGCAAAACTCTAGTTTTTAGGTGGCTGTGGCCACATTCCCATCTATCCGTGAACCTGGAGCAAACCCGGATTACTCTGATCCGGAGTAATCTGGGTTCTGCTGCAGGTTAGGGGTGGAGGCCGGGAACAGCACCGAGTGCATGTTGGGCTGTTCCCACAACCTGCAGGTGCACACAGTGCACATGCACACCTGAGAACGGTGCAGTGAGTTGCCGCCACTGCCACTGCCAGCCTCCTCCTTGGCTGCCTTCCTTCCTTTTCCCTCCCCCTGTTTCAGTAGGGGGAAAGAAAAGGCTGGCTCAGTTTAAAGGCGAGCAAAGAAGGAGAGCCAACGGCCAAGTATGTGAGCGAGGGGGTGCCACATCTGAGGGGTGGCTTCCCCTCCGCGCACCCCCTCACTCACCCGGTTGCCGGTTGTCCTCCTTCCCTTGGCTTTAAACCGAGCCAGCCTTTTCTTTCCCCCTGTTGAAATGGGGAGGGGAAAGGAAGGAAGGCAGCTGAGGATGTTGGGAGGAGGCTGGCAGCGGCTGCCTTCCTTCCTTTTCCCTCCACCTATTTCAACAGGGGGAAAGAATAGGCTGGCTCAGTTTAAAGCCGAGTGAAGGAGGACAGCCAGCAGCCGGGCTGCACCCACTCACTCACTTACCCGGCCGCTGGCTGTCCTCCTTTGCTCAACTTTCATCCGAGCCAGCTGGAAAACACTTGTTGAAACGAGTTTTCTTTCCCCGGATTTTCCCTGGAAAATCCAGGGAAAGAGAACTGGCATGTGAACAGAGGGCTAAAATCTGGAATGGATTTGGATTACTAGGGGATTTAATGGAAACCCTCAGTGTCAAATCCGAATCCACTCTGGATTTTACCCCCTATGGGAATGCACCCTATATGAAGTTAAGAAATAAAGAAGGGAAAGCTCAGAATAGTAAGGGTACTACTCACAATACTGTACAATGCTACTGGAAACTTAGGGGTACATTGACACCTAAGCTTTAATCCAGTTTCAAACCACTTTCAGAGTGAGAGAACACATTTCCTTTTCACTTTATCTAATCCAAAGGAGGATTTTACAAGATAGATAATGCTGAAAAAAAGTAGCTTGATACCTTGCAGATGTGTTCTCAGGTTCTAAAAGGGAATTGAGGCTAGATTAAAGCTTGCATATGAATGCAACTTTGGTACTGAATTGTAGAGGTGTGCACAAACATAAAATGTCATTTCAGTCCTTAATAAATCTGAAAAGACATCAGGGTGGAGTGCTCTAAGGGTGGAGTGCCAACTTGAGAAATGCTATATAAACCAGCCCCCACATCACATCTCCACTACCCCCCATTTTCCTTCAACGGATGGGTACCCGGAAGAGGGCCTTCTCTGTGGTGGCTCCTGGGCTGTGGAATAATCTCCTCCTTGAGGTGTGTCAGGCTCCCTCACTGTATATGTTCAAGAAGGCAGTGAAGACGCACCTTTTTGCACTGGCCATTGGCTAAATGGGGGCACCTTTCCCTTCCCACTTGTAGCCACCAGTAGTTATTTGCAGATACTATTGTTTTAATATAGATTGCTTACTCTTCTAATGTATTGGATTTTACATGCTGTTACCCACCCTGAGACCTTTGGGTATAGGATGGGAAGGAATAAATAAATAAATATTTCAGTCTCCTCCCAAACCATGCCACAGTCTCCTTTCCCCAAATGTGCCACCCCATCCCTGGGATGTGCCTTACTATCCCCCCCTCCAATTGGGTCTTCAGGATCCATACCTGCTTACCCATAGACCTGTGCTGGTCCTCTGTCACCTACCGTGCAGACCACTAAACCCTTCATGGCCAGATCCCTCTTTCTACGAGACTTACTTGAAGAAGTCCCACTTGTGCCATTCAGACATGATATGGAAAGGAATCAAATGGGCCATTTGTGGAATCTTTCCAGTTCTGTTCACTTCCAGGGTAAACCTCAAACTTCTCAAAGGGTTTGGTCAAAAAGTGACTTCTGATAATCTACTCCCAGTTCTGTATGAACCCTGTCCATATAGAATCTGCTTGATACATCCCCACTGTATTGTTAACTATTGTTACAGTAGCTGCCTCCAGACTAGCGGAATAAATCCACAGTTAAAGGTAAAAGCGCAGCATACTTGCTGCGCAGTGACAACTGGCCATCCTGACTCGAAAAGCAGCTCTATAGCTTCCCCAATCACATTTGAGCTGCTCTTCCTGCTCTCATTGTTCTGTTCTTGCTACTTTGGAGGGAAACTTCAGATTTCGTTTATACTGCGCTGCGAGTGTTGTGAAATTAGCATTAAGGTATGTGCGCAGTCCTGATCGGATAATGTGACATCACATTCCACTGCACAGTATAAATGAGTCTGGACACAGCCAATATCTGATCCAATATTTTGTGTCATTTAGTACCATTCGTACTATTATAATGATATAAGAATTATATTAATAGCACACTACTACTGACCACATCCATAGTTCTTCAGTGAGCTTCAGCTGGGAATCTTTCCTGCTTTCTAACCAACACAAGCTAGGATTTTAATGATAAATTGCTGTATAATTTGTGCTAGACTGGGGAATGGACTTGATCTAAATGTCATTAGCCTAATTCATTTGACCACTTACAAACATTTTGGGCCTTATCTTGGAGTAGGTCCTGCTGACTCCACGTTAGTGTAGACTATAATGAACCACTGAAAAACAGCTGCCCACACACCACCCTGAGGCTAGGAACTTTCATTTCTAGCCACTGGAAGCGTGGGGAGTAGTTTTCAGTGATGCAATGTGCTACATGGCGCATTACTGAATAACATTCCCCAGTAGTTCCAGATCATAGAGACATGTCATGTGCCTGCCTCTGTGATCTAGAACAAGGCCCTCGGTACCATTGTAGACCCAAATAAATGAGTTTACAATAAATCTGGATTAAGGACCTCTTGATCCGGACCTCTCTCTGTCTTGTGCCGGTAGAGCCAAACTAATGGGGGTGGGCCCCTTAATCTCCATTAACATGCAGATGAGGAGGCCCAGGATCCAGGTCACAGGCCCCTTGATCCGGATCAGAATGTAAGTGCAGAAATAGCCTAAATCTAAATGGTCAAGCGGATTAGGAGCTGCTGGTTTCATATATGGTAGCCAGTTTTATGTATACTGCAAAATATGGCTTACTTTGCATTGTGAATATATCGGAGATGATTTCATCATTCTTTTTTCTTTCTTTCTGAAGTACAGTGGATATAGGCCTTTTATAGAAAAGTTAAACACAATAACCAGTGTGGTTAGGATGCATATTTATGGAACAATCTTGGGATTTGTAACTAATAACTATCCATTTGAATCCTGATTTGAAATGTGTTACAGGTATAAGCAACTTAATTATTATTAACTTTTACTGACCTTAAGCAGTAGGTTTGCTGCTTCTCATTTTGTGTATTTAACTTGTACTGTTCTGTACTGTTCTCTGCATTTGTGTAAAATACTTATTTTTTTTGTAAAATAAGTAAAACTTACAATTAAATATGTATTTTGAATGGGGAATACATATTTTTACATCAAATGCATATATTTATATGAAATATATTATTTTTAGCATAAAATACATATTTGCATCAAATATGCATTTTTATGCACACTTTTGCAAAATCCAAAAGAAATGTGTATTTTGACTGCAAATTATAATGGCTACAGTTTTGAAAAAGCTTTTTTGGATTTTGGCTCCAATAATCCTTAGCCCAAAAGTGGTCAGCTTTGTTTTAGAGAAGAATTATGGGAGTTATGTCTCCCCCTCAACTCCCAAATTATTTCTTACTCTGGCCAGGCCATTGCAAAATGTGGTCTTCCATCCCTGACTGACAAACTCCTTTTAGTCTGTTTTATTGTTATTGTTCATTCTTATATAGCATATATATATATATATTATATGCATAGAACAATAAGCAACTTTTTTTTTCCAGGTCTGCTTTGGCATGCAGACAAGATTTCAACCTCTTTAGGTGCAATGCAGCTTTTGCAGACCCAGCTTAAAGAAAGGCCAGCTTTGGGCTTAGAAGTTCTGTCAACCAGAGTTTCTTGCAGAATAGAAATAGGCATGTTCAGTCAACTAAGATCTCTGGTGGATAGAAAAATGACCTGATCATCATTGGATTGGTTCAGGGTGGATACACTTTGCATAGGCGAAAATGATTCTGTTTCTTTGGAAGGTCAACTCTTGCCTTCTGAGCTCAGCTACATTCCTATTGCTTTGGAATTTAATCCACTTCCTGCTGATTTTTCTTCCTTCTGGCCAGCTTCTCCGCACGGAAATCTGTCAAGCATTGTATTTTTCCACAGTCATCTCTGTACAGTGCTGAGGGGTCCTACTTAAGAGAAAATAGTCCTCTGTTTGAAGGGCTGGTCCTGCCCAAACCTAGTTCAGAGACAAGGAACCTGAAGAAGGGGACCCAGGAAGCCCTTTAAATTGCCCATCAACAGTGAGCAACTGGACAGCAGCTTAAGCAGGTGCATAACTTACCTGATGGCAGTTTCCCCAAAATGGTGAGATGTAATGTATTTCTCTTGAAATGAGAGGGGTTATTTCTAAAATTGTTACTGTACTCATAAATGAGCATGCACAAATGCCTGTACAAACACCTGTCCTTCTTCATATTCTATTGGAGGTGAATGAGCTAGCTTGGTCTTGTGGTTGGATTCCTATCTGGTGGTTTCCCAGTTCAATTCTGCATTCCTCCATGAAGCCAGCTGGGTGACCCTGGGCTAGTCAGAGCTTTCTTTCTGAGTTCTCACAGCCCCACCTATCTCACAGGGTGTCGGTTGTGGAGAGAAGAATAGAAAGCTTTGTCAGCCACTCTGAACCCCCTTAAAAAGTGTGATAAAAGCGGGGTAGAAAAGCCAGCTCCCCTTCTCTTTCTTCCTTGAAATGTGTAGAGGGTTGTTCTCCATGCCCATACAGCCAGTATGTAAGTTAGTATGAGTTTTGTGTAGAAGAAAGATGCCAAAAATATAAGAATGCATTGTTGTTGTTGTTGTTTAAAAAAAAACATTTCTTAAAAAAAAAAGCAAGTGGGAAAGGGCTAATCATTCCTCCTGGAAAAGTTCTGGAGTGGGAGACTGATAGAAGTCTCTTATGTCCTGGATCTGTATCTCTTTGGTCCTTTCCCAACTTGGCCTTATTGTGGAATACATCCCAGAAAGGGGTCTGTTGTCCGTAGGTAGACTTTGGCAGGCCTTGTCTGGGGCATGCTGTAGCCTGCACTATCCTGTGGACAGCAGGGCCCTATTCTGGGATATATTCCAGAGTAAGGCCAAGTGCAGAGGGCCTCCTGGTCTCCTATGTATTTGGTTTAAGGATAATATAAAAGGAAGAAAGAAAAACTTCTTTTGATCTAAAATGGATGAGCAATTCAAAGTAATAGGTGGCAAGTTCCTACAGAGAGAGTGTTGCTGCTTTTGTTGTTGTTATTCTTGTTGAAAAGCCAGGAGCCATGTGAATGACATTTTCAAAAAGTATCAAGTCACATAGCTGTTGGTAGCAAATACTGAAACAAACTGTGAATGGTCACACTGATATTTGTGAAGGGAGGAGGGTTTCTTGAACGTTGGGGTGAATCACTCAGTTGCATACAGAAAACACTTCTACTTCAGACTCAGCCACTTTCTGCACTGGGCCGTGTTCTGGAATATATCCAAGGATAGGGCCCTGCTGTCCACATGCTAGTGCTATAGTGCACCGCCAAAAACCAATCATAGGGAGGCCAACATCTCTAACTAATCTGGATCAATGGACTTCAACATAATCCGGATCAGTGGGACCCACTCATCCGGATTACCACATGGTAAGTGCAGAAAAGGTCTATGTGTGGGAAAGAGATAAGTGAGCTTCCCACCCTAAAAGGAATAACCAGGTCCTGTCTTGTCATATAAAAGCAAGAAATAGAAGTATAGAAGTATGCTAAACTTAATGTACCTTTCTCCCCTTCAGACGAGCCTACCTTTACTAATCTCATGCAAAATAGCATTAACCTTCCTCCTCCATTAAGCCTTCGCCAACGCCTTCCACCAATTATACCATCCAAGCTGTCTGTCTCTGAGACAGCCAGTTAATGCAGTCAGAGCAATATGCTGTGCTCTTCTCCTTCCAGTCACTTGTCTCAGGTAGCAAATAGGAAAGCAGCTTGCTATTCCTTGTTGAAATGCAGCTTCCAATTGAACAAAGGACCCATCTGCAGTGAATCACCTTGAGCACTCATTCATAACTACACATGTTGGACCTACAGATAGGAGCCTCAATACTTTTTTGCGCATTTGTTTCTCTGTTGAGGCAGGAACTGTACCCCAAGAACCCGCAGTCATGCTGCTGAAAAACATGTTCCCCCCATCAATCGATCGATAGATCAATCAATCAATCTTTGGGGGGGGATTTGTTCTAGCTTTGTAGCCTATTATATGTGGAATTTAAAAAAGAACTGAATCCTGTTTAGCTGGTATGCCTGTTGCATGTGAACATAGTCTTTAATTGTATTGTTTAAAATGTTTTTATCCTTGATTATTTTCATAAAGTGCCTTGAGATTTATTTTAATTGGAAGCAGTATAGTACTGCTTATAACAAGTTTAACAGCTGAGGGGAAAAGTTCAGTAGGACTTTGAAAGCAGGGGAATTTTGAGAATTTTTTGGATTTTGCAATATTCTGAAACTTCTTTAGTTTTTAGTGAGGACTGCTCCTTGCTTTTGTTGTTTTGATGCTTTGAAAAGGATATGAAAGAAGACCACAGCAGCCTTCACCTTGGGAGTGTGAGGGCAGTGGAAAGAGAGCAGATCTCAGGTTAAGAACCTTTCTTTGACCCATTGAATTTTTGTTTGATCCACTAAGAATCGAAGCACTAAGAGAGCTTTCCAACTATGACCTCTGTGCACATGAAAGTGCCATGAGAGCCACCAGTGAAACAAACATTCTGCCTGCTTCACAAAGAAGATTGGTTCAGTCTTTTTCTACCTCTGTGTGACATACGTTAGCTGTTGGTATGTATTCACGCTTGACCTTTATGTGATTAGGGTGAATTGGCCTTCAGAGATCGATGTGAAGTGAAATAAAGTCTTGATTCCTTGCTTTTCAGCTTGGGTTAGAAGTTGCCATTTCCTTGTAGGAAAGGAGAGCTTTAATCGTAGGTAGTATTCTGCAATGTCAAGAAGAGCTCTGTGTCATCAAACTAAGGTCATCTATTTTGATATCTTTTTGTCATGGAGACTATATAGGGGCTCTCAGAGGTCTGTGGACAGGGCAGGAGCAGAACAAAAATGAACAGAGAAAAATGAGCACAGTTCTATCTTTTAGGGATTCTGAGACATTAATTAATAAAGTGATTGTCTTGGTAGATAATTTTATTTACGCGGGTGATTGCTGAAAAAAATTAACCAGTCCTTGACAAAAAGAAAAAGAAAAAACACACAAAGAAAATGATGTCAGAATGATCTGGTGTGGAAATTTAGGAAACAAGCTATATGCTGGTAGCAGATCATGGACCAGTATACATATGCGATGGAAGTAGGAAGGTGCCTTGGTTGATAGGCTTGCCTTCATATTGTTGAGTAGCATACCAAAGCATTGTCCTTTTCCCATGTTAGGAAAGACTCCAGAAGCCCTCTTTTCACATGTTAGCATGGGATAGGTTGGCCCTGCCCACTTTTAGCACACTCCATCTGCACAGGATAGAACCTAGAGTGGGATAGGATACTCTAAATGCTAAAGACCCTGGCATGAAACAGGAGGCCATAGTATGGACAGTTGGAACCTGTGGCTGTGTCTCTGTTACCCAACCAAGGTGCCTTATGGGAGGCCAGTATCCATTACTTCCAATGGGAGCTAGCTGTCCTTAGGGCCTGATTAAGGTGCCTTTAAGATGTAATGGAGACACAGCTTGTATGTGAGAGCAGCAGCATACGTCCCATCTGGCAGCTCATTTAGGAATCATCCATGGTGAGTTACTGAATTGGAAAGGAACAATGTTCCAAAATGAAGGGCCTTTCTGCACTATCTTGCCATGGTGCAGATCAGTGAGTCTAGATGACATGAAATCCCCTGGTCCGTATCACATATGCAAGGTCATGCTGTTCCAGGCCAGGCCCCACACCAGCCCTAAAGGTTGCACAGGCTTCAGAGCCAACCTCCATGAACTCTGGGGGCTAGGAATGAAAGTTCTTAGCCTTGGAGCCCACAGGGGACTCACTTTGACAGCACACTTTGGTGTGCTGCTGAAATAGGTCCAGAAAGCAAAGGTATGCCTTCTTCATGCCACTGTGATCCAGACTGACCCAAGCTGGTGTGACAGAAGAAATGTTTACTCAGGCCCACTGGCAGTCCAGATCAAGAACTTCCTGATCTGGATTATGCTTTAATAGCTGTAAGTGGGCCTCCTCGGCCCACATCAGCATGTGGATACCAAAAGCCCCAAAGAGAATTACAGGAAGTTATAATCTAGATTTAATGTAAGTAAAGAGATATTTCCTAACTGGAAACTGTTCTAATTATCTGAAAATATGAAAAAGAATGGCACAAAGTTATTATTTGAAACTTATTGAACCCAGGACTGTTAGCAAAAATTTGCTGCCCTATCACCTTTCTTCCATCCATGTGGGTTTTAGTAAAACAAACAAGCTAGAGACAAAAGATTTCTTTTAATCTATGTTGCAACATAGGAAAACATGTGTTCCAGAAATCCCATCAGGACAAGCTTCAAGTTCTCTTACATTATAGCCTGCCTTTTATCCCTATCCCTGCTGGATGTTTTTAGAGCCTTCCCGATAAAGCCCCTTCCAATGCTCCAAAGTTAATTTGCATCTAGTTTATTCACAATAAGGGGAAAAGTACATATGAGATTTGTCTTTTTCGCATGCGCAGCAAAGGCTAATTCAAGCACAGTTTACAGCCACGGGCACAAGCTGGTCACTCCTTTGAAACTGCAAATTCTGCAGACATTTTTATCAGTTCTTGCCAAAACACACCCTCCCTAATTCCTTACGGGACTATGAAACACTGGATTCCATCTAAAGTTAGACAGTAAATTAGGTTTATGATTTTTTCATGTAGTGCAGAAACCTAAAATAAGCGAATTCTGACCTTATTCACATTTTCCTGCAAAAGGTCAGTCTTCACGTATAGCCATTATTCTATTTGAATGCTGTTTCAAACTTTCACAGTTTGTATGAATTGTAAAGGTAACGAACATTTTTCTCCTATCCCTAGTGTAGATAGAGTAAGTCTAAATACATCCCAGGTTTGCAAAGACTTCAGCTCTGTCTTAGCTTTATTTGCAGTATTTGCTTATTTGTTTGATATTTATAACCTTTTCTTCACTGAACATTTACAGGATAAATAACAAAGTAGAAAGCAGATTAAAACAGATTAAACCTTGTAAACTTTAAGCATGCAATTAAAATCCCAGAACACAAACTCCAATTAAACACAGTGAAAGCCTAGTGCCTATATGTTTGTGACTGGGTCATTTTTCTGTGATTAGCATTATGTTTGTCTTGCTCTTTGGGTTTTGCTGTGGTTTTTAAGTGAGTCATATGGCTTTATGTTTTCAGTTTGCATCTGATTAATTACATGTTGACGAGAGATCTTTTGTTACGAGATTGCTCATGACTCAATGTACTTAAATAGCATAGGGTAGATGAGCAGGCCCTCTTATATTTCCATTATCTGGATGTCTGCTGTAGCTATCAACATGATAATTCTAACCTCAGATATTGCATAGGTATGGAATACAGCTGCTATGAAATACAGTTGCTCCTCATTTACTTAAGAACATAAGAAAAGCCCTGCTGGATCAGGCCACAGCCCATCTAGTCCAGCATCCTGTCGCACACAGTGGCCCACCAAATGCTCACGGGCATCTCAAGCAGAGACAAGGACAAACCTTCTCCTGCTCTCGAGTCCCAGCAGATGGCCTTAGAAGCGCCCCAGTTCCTCCCCCCCCCCGCCAGCCAGAAAGATGCCTCTAGGCATTCATTCTAGTAGCCATTGATACATCTGTCTAACCCTACCTTAAAGCCATCTAGACTGGTAGCTGTCACCACCTCTTCCGGCAGCACATTCCATAAGCCGATGACCCTCTGGGTGAAGAAATACTTCCCCCTGTCAGACCTGACTCTCCTACCCATCAGCTTCATAGAGTGCCCCCTGGTTCTAGTGTTGTGCGATAGAGAAAAGAAATTATCCACCTTTTCTATACCGTGCATAATTTTATATACTTCAATCAGGTCCCCTCTTAAACGCCTTCTCTCCAGACTGAAGAGGCCTAGACGTTGCAGCCTGGTTTCGTAAGGGAGGTGTTCTGGACCCTTAATCATTCTGGTTGCCCTTCTCTGCACCTTCTCTAGTTCCTCTCAGTCACCTTCTCTGCACCTTCTCTAGTTCCTAACTTTGTGAAAGTTAGGTTCCAGAATAAACATTATGTATCCCAAAATTCATGACTTTCAAGGAAATCACAGAACATCTGGCTGTAACAACTAAGGTTGCATCCAGACATTCCTTACATATTCCACTATATAGCTGAATAAGTAAGGGAGATTTGGGGTGTTTTTCCACTGTCACTAAAAGTACCCATTAAGTGCCCATTAATGGGTACAAAAATGCCATTCCGTACCCATTAATGGGTACTTATAGTGACAGTGGAAACACACCCTTCGATGCAGCACAAAATCTCAAATATTTTCCATGAATTATAAGGGAAATTAGTAAACCCTCACTTACAAGTAGACAAAATGTACAAGTTTGACACATACCAACAGTGAGAGATCTTTTTATTTATGCAACTTTAAATGACTGTAGCTAATAGTGGCATACGTCCAATTATGAATAGGGTCTTAGAATGATGGCCCATTCTGAACTGTATTTGTTGACATGAAAATTAAACCTGTGCCAGTGATCTTCCTGTTATTTTTCCAGGATTTGAAATAAAGAACTTTGATAATGGGAATCCATTCTGGGATTGTGGCTGTGTCCCCATGCAAGCTGTTTGGTGCGGAATGGATATGCATGGGACCGGGAGTGGGTCCAAGATCGATCCTTGCCCATCCCCATTCCATTCCTGGTGATGCTGGTTGGGCACGGATGCAGTGTGCCATGCAAAGTGTGCCAAACCCTGGTATGGGGGACCAGCGCCCCCTCCTCTCTGCCCCCTCTCTCCTTCCCGGAAGTCTGATTCATGTCAGCCCACCCCTGTGCCGCCAGCTGCAAATGCCACATCCCCCCCCCCTCCCTTAGCAGCACAGAAAGCCAGGACTGGGCTGGGAGGCACAGAAAAATGTTTAAATAAAGCTTAATAATAATAATAAATTTTTAAATAATTTTAAAAGACCCAAAGCTGCTACAAGGTTTAGCGGCAGTTGGGCACTTGAGCAGTTTTGCACACCTTGGCTCTACCGGGAACCGTGAGAACACCCGACAACTTTAAAAGGGAGAAAATCAAGCCATTATCATGATCACCTTGGTGATTGGGAAACAGGTGGAATATTTAGGAAAGGGAACAAAAATCAAGCCATTATCCTGCCTGCCTTGACAATCAGGAAATGCGGGTGGAATATTTGCAATGGAAAACGTACAAAATTTAAGCCATTATTTTGCCTGCCTTGGCGATTGGGATGTTTTCACTCCGAAAAAATGTCAGTGGCTGTTATCTCCAATGCACAGGGCAGGAACGGCAAGCACACCCTACCTCCCAATGACATGAACGCCAATCTTCTCCCAAAATGGCCCAGGATCATCCCCATGCACAGTTTCGGCTCACTAAGCAACGCGTGCTGGGACCCCAAACTGTCCCCAGACTTGTGTTGTTGTTTTTTGAACAAAATATGGTCCTGGTCTGGCACGGTTTGGGGTGATTTGGTCTGTGGAAACAGGCCAACAAAATGACACTCCTGAAAATCTCTTTGGATGGCAAAGTATTATTTTGTATCTTAGAAAGTTAATTTGAACAGATCAAGGGCCTTTTTGTACTGAAAGGCCTGTGGTCCAAAGCAGTGAGTGTGGACCACAGAAGGGCGTGGTCTGGAACAGTGCTGTCTGTACATTGGCATTGTCCAAACCTAGCACTCTGAGGGCTAGGAACACATGTTTCTAGCCTTGGGATTATGGGTTTGAAATGTGTCCTCCATGAGACCCAAATACAAGAGGTCTGCCTTCTGCAGGCCTCCATGGTCTCGACCCCTGCCTTTCCTGGCTAATAAAAGCTAGCCGGGAAGGGATGATCGGGTGGATTCAGGAAGTGGTGAATGCCTCTCTGAGGGAAGGGGTGGTTTCACTGCCCCTTAAACAGGCTGTGGTACGCCCCCTCCTGAAGAGAGCTTCCCTGGATCTGGCAGATGTGAAGAACTATCGCCCGCTTGCCATCATACCTTTTTTAGGCAAGGTGCTAGAGAGAGTGGTCACTGCTCAACTGCAGGCATGCTTGGCAGAAGCTGATTATCTAGACCCATTTCAATCTGGCTTCAGGCCTGGTTATGGCATGGAAACCGCCTTGGTCACCCTGGTTGATGACCTCTTCCAGGAGAGAGACGGGGGAATGCAACCCTGTTGGTTCTCCTGGACCTCTCAGCAGCTTTTGCTACCATTGACCATGGTATCCTTTTGGAGAGGCTACAGAGTTTAGGAGTGGGAGGCAGTGCTTGGCATTGGTGGTCATGGGAGATAGTGATTCGACACCCTGGGAACTTACTTGTGGGGTTCCCCAGGGGTCAGTCTTATCTCCCATGTTATTTAATATCTAGATGAAGCCACTGGGAGAGGTCATCAGGAGATTTGGAGTGAGGTGTCATCAATATGCAGATGATACCCAGCTCTAGCTCTCTGTGCTATCTGAATCAAGAGAGGTGGTAGAAGTGCTTGACAGGTGCCTGGAGGCAGCAATGGGCTGGATGAGGGCCAATAAGTTGAAGCTGAATCCAGACAAAACAGAGGTGCTATGTGTCACAGGGTCTCAGGTCCATGTAGTTGGGAGACACCCTATCCTTGAAGGGGTCGCAATGCCCTGGAAGGGACAGGTGCATAACTTGGGGTACTCCTGGATTCCACACTGACGCTTGAAGCTCAGGTGGATGCTGTGGCCAGGAGTGCCTACGCCCAACTATGGCTGGTGCATCAACTGAAGCCTGTTTTGGACAGAGATGATTTGGCCACAGTTATCCATGTTCTGGTAACCTCTAGATTGAACTATTGTAATGCACTCTATATGGGACTGCCCTTGAAGACAGTTCCGAAGTTACAGCTAGTGCAAAATGCAGTCGCCAGGGTGTTAGCTGGAACAACTAAACGGATACACATCACACCAGATTTAGAAGGGCTGCATTGGGTGCCAGTTTACTACTGAGCCCAATTTAAGGTGTTAACTCTGACTTATAAGGCCCTAAATGACTTGGGCCCCAAATATCTAAAGGAATGCCTTCTCCCATACCGACCTGCCCGTGCTCTAAGATCTGCAGGAGAGGCCCTCCTGTTGTCCCACCGCCTTCACTAACAAGGCTGGTAGGCACCTGGGAGAGGGCCTTCTCGGTAATGGCTCCTAGGCTGTGGAATAGTCTCCCCCTTGAGGTGCGTTGGGCTCCTTCTCTGTTTATGTTCAGAAAGGCAGTGAAGACGCAGCTCTTTGCTCAGGCCTTTGGCTAAATGTCAGTCATGTTCCCCCCACTGTAAACAACACTGTTTTAATTGATAGTGTTTTGTTTTTAACATGTTTGATTTTAGACCTTGTGATGGTGTTTATTGTTTTAATGTGTATTGTTTTGTTTGATATGGTGGATTTTAAGGTTGTTACCCGCCCTGAGCCTTTGGGTATAGGGTGGGATAGAAATATAAATAATAAATAAAATAGATAAAATAATACTGCAATAATGTCTGTGGTGGGGTGAACTGGGCCACATTAGGCAACGGCCAGAGCAAAGAGGGGCATCTTCACCCCCTTCCTGAACATACATATATGAAGGAGCCTGACGCACCTCGAGGGGGAGACTATTCCACAGCCTAGGGGCCATTACCGAGAAGGCCCTCTTCCGGGTGCCTACCAGCCTTCTGTTTCTGTCTTTTTTGGGGGAAATGAAAGGCAGAGTGAAAATGTGATCAATATAGAACTAAATTTCTTCTAACTTCAGCACATTTCACAGACATGCTGTTCTCGTTTGGTTTGGAACTTCTCTTTTTACTGTGAAAGTTTCAAGATACTGTTCAAGCCTAGCTGCTTTGGTATATGGATATTAGTTTATCCCTATCTTAAAATGAATAATTCAGTCCTCTGGATTCATGAATTTGTAATTTATTGATCATAACTTCTCAAATTGTAATTTGCTAATGAGGTTTTGTCATGTCACAGCTTGTGTTTGCAAAGTGTGGCTCACTCAGTGTCAGAAAATAGCTCATTCTCAGGGAAATATTCAAATTAGGAAAGTATTCTTTGGAAAGAGAAAGAGTGCTGAAATATGTGCAATGATCTTGAAAGTACCATGCAGACTATGCGAAAGTGGTATTAAAGAAAGGCAGACATGCTTATGACCTGGAATAGAATAATATTATTGTTTTAGTTGTCATTCTCATTCCTATTTTTTAAAGATCTGATATAATCCATGGACCACTTTGATGAACCCTGAATTAAGGGTCCTTGTAGTACACATCTAAACCTCACTGATCTGCACATTAGTGAGGAGGTATGAGGCCATGCCCCCTGCTGGGGCAATTTCCCACTTCCCTTCCTGACCCCAAGCGTAACCAAACACTCACCTGCGTTCAATTGCGCCACAGCTCCTCTTCTGGGTGCCGCCATTTTGTTTGTGCCACTGCACACATGCAGTTGCATCTATGGTCGTCCCAGGTGACAATGCACTCAGACGACCCCGAAGCACCGGTAAAGGGGAGGATGCTCACCACCGGATGCACCAGGTAAGGAATTGGGTAACATTAGTAAAGGTGTGGAGCATGATTTCATGCATAATTCTGGAACTCTGGTGAAGGCAGGGTCTGCTTGGAGGCTGTAACATCCTCCTCTAGGTGTGGATGCTCTTCCCCAGAAGTTGCCTAATTATGCAGTATGGACTGTAGTGCAAATAGACCCCTGGTCTGCTCTGTCTACTTTAGACATCCATCTGTTCAGCAGAGTAGTCCAAGGAAATCCCTACCCCTTTTTTTCATCTCCTAGATGGGGTGAAAGGAACTTTGAACTTCAGGAAAAAAGGAGGAAAAGCTCTTAACTTTAGAAAGTAAAGCCATATCCCTGTATAAGTGCAAAAACACTGCAAAGGGACAAAGAAGAACTACTTAGATGTCTAAGTACTGCCTCCAGATTTCAGAGACAGGCAGGATGACTCTAAAGGCCATTTGCAGGGTATCAAAAGAAAGCAAAGGTGTTGCCTTCATAAGAACAAAAGAGGAGCCCTCCTGGATCAGTCCACAGCCCATCTAGCCCAGCATCCTGTCTCACACAGTGGCCAACCAATTGCTTCTCGAGATTCTCAAGCAGAAGTCAAGGATAAAGCAACTGGTGGCCCATTGATGAGAAAAGATGCTTGACTGTGGCTGATAAGGGAAGGTTTTCTGATTAGGTTCTCATGAGGGTGACTCCAGACCTCTCTCCACACTCCCTGCCCCCTACATGGCAGATTTCAGCCCTGAGTGAGGCCCATCAAAGTCAGCAGCAGTAACATCCTGCCATTCAGACAGCTGGAGGAATACACTCACTCCAGCCATCAGGCTTCTTTTATTGTGTCCAGTAATGCAGCCTAAAGCTAGCCTGCATACTGTATTCTGGCTTCATTCTGGTGTTGTGTGTGCAAGTCAGTTTGACCTCAAACCTACATGTGTCCATGGCCTAAGTCTTGTCACCCTGCTGAATACAGAGTAGAAACTGAGAACATTAAATATCTACCTTTTGAATCAAGTTTTATATGCCTTGTTTGAAGGACATTAAAAAAAAAACAAAGGAAGAGGAAAGGCTTTTTTTTCTGCACAAGGCTATTCCCAGACATGGTATAAATGCCAGCATCCTGTCATCGCGTTGGCAGACTGGCCCAATATCGTGTCAAGCCACTACTGATACATTGCCCTCAAAGCCTGGATTTAATTAAGTCCAGGATTTCCCAAGCCATATTCAGAGTGTCAACACCTTCCCTGAGAATCCAATGTCTATCACATGCTGAACTTTAGGAACTTTCTGTGTGCAGGAAAATAACAAAAGAAAAGCATCTGATACAGTGTGGATCAGAAATTTGATGGGAGGCTGTATAGGCATAAGGAGCTATATAATCTGGTGGTTCTTTCTGCAGGGTGATGGCTGTTTCTTTAAAAGGCTGAGATTTCTCTCCACCATTAGACTACTGCATTGCGCTCTACATGGGCCCGCCCTTGAAGAAGACTCAGAAGCTGCAGTTAGTTCAAAATGCAGCAGCCCAACTACTTACAGGCACCTATTTTGAGAGAGTTGCACTGGCTGCCTATATGCTTCTGATCTGAATTCAAGGTGCTGGTAATGACCTTTAAAGCCCTAAATGGCTTGGGACCTCAACACTTGAGGGAACACCTCCTTTCATAACAGACCTACCCATGGTTTAAGATCTACTGGAGAGGAGTTCCTCCATGTCTCACCAGTTAGAGGGAGAGGGCCTTCTCAGCTGTAGCACCCCACTTATGGAATGCCCTTCCCTTGGAGGCCCAATTAGCCCCAACTCCTCTAACTTTCAGGCACCAAGTAAAGACCTGGCTCTTTATTAAAGCCTTTGGACATTAATTCACGCAAGCACTATTTTAATTTTACTTTAGCTTTTAACTATGCTGTTTAATACCTTTTTTTAACAGGGTCTGGATTTAATGTCTTGTTTGTGTTTGGTCTTTTATTGTAAAGACATCTTTGGATACAGGGCCAGATATAAACATTTTAAATAAATGAATAAAAATAAAATAAGTCGCAAAATGCAACCCAGCACCATTTTTTAAAAAAAAGTTTGTTGTCCAAAGCCCTTTCTGCACTTGGTCTTATTCTGGAATATATCTCAGGATAGGGTTGTGATGTACACATGCTAATGCAGGTTATGGCAGGCCTTACCTTGGGCCTGAACTTACATTAGGACAGCGGGCCCCTGTTCCAGGATATATTCCAGAATAAAGCCAAGTTCAGAAAGGTCCCAAGGCATGCAAGTAATTGCCTGCAGTTTGAAGCTTACAGGTGCATGTGAGAGACAAATGGGCAAAGGATAGACTGCACTAGTGTGCAGAAGGGAAGCTCCTAGTATGCTTGCTGGTATACTGACCAGTGTCGAATCATCCATAGTTATGTGTGAGCTAGTGGCTACAAAGTGGAGATTTTTAAGTGGGAGACTTTTAAAGCCTTGCCTTAATATACATTAGCTTCCGATGGGATCAGAGCGGGTTAGTCTGGAAACAGCTGAATGTTTGCATGCTTGGACTTTCCACAGTCAGCACAGTACTACTAATAATGCTTTTTTACACATTTACTGCTTTTGTACTGATGTATCCCAATAAAGGAGAGTTTAGCTGGCAAAATGAGATGTCCTTCATAAAAGACATTTTGTGCAATAAAGGTCTTTTCTTTATTTTAGTATTTCTGATATTTGAGAAATGTGAATCTAGGTGCCAGTACACAGTTTGAATTGAATTGTATAAGAGAACCACATGGTACAAAATTGTATTATACTTGAAGCAATAGTATCAGCATCAAACTTGAGGCCTATTCACACTATGGCCTCTAGTCTATAGTTAGTGCACCTCTGGGGAAGAGCATACATACAGCGAGTAGGCTGTTACAGCCTCCAAGTATGCCCTCTCTCCCCATAAGTGCACTAATCGTTGATTAGGTGTGGAGTACAAAATTCTCCTCCACACCTTGACCAACGTTACCTAATTAATTACCTGAAGTGTCCAGTAGCATGACCACTCGCTCTTGATGGTGCTCTGTAATCATTTGAGGTCCTGCACAAGCGCGCTGGGACCTCAGACAACCATAGATGCAACTGCGCGTGCACAGAACGTCAGCATTATCAAGGCGATGGCACTGGCACATGCACAGTTGCTGAGGCACCACTACTAAAATGGCAGCACCCAGAGGAGGACCAGGTCCTGGGATCAAATTAGGTGAGTATCTAAATTTATCTCCAAGGCCTTCTCCATGCTTATCCTGTAGAATGGGATAGTAGAATGGGATAGTGCAAGGCCTACCCCACTTCTGGGCCTCTCTCTCCCATACTTTGTAGTACAGATAAACTTCACATTTTTAATTTATGTCTGGAGGCATCCTCAGATATGGTCTATAGAGGCCCACCTGGTGCTAGCATGCTGTGGACACAGCAGAAGCCTGGTCTAAGTAGCCAAAATGGCCACCTGGAATGGAATAGCAGTAAACCTGGTTTAAAAGAACTACAGCTGGTCCAGAGGAATTCAGAATGGAAGAGAGGCGGATGGAAGAGTGCATGCCTCCCTGTTCTCGTTTAGCAGGGGGACCAAATTGTGCCACCAAAGTGGGGTCCCCCTAGGGCTCTGAGGCCAGGAACCTTAATTCATAACCATCAGAGCCCTCAGAAAGTGTGCACATGCTTCATAGCAGCACAGCACACCCTGCCCAAGGCCTTGTTCTGGGACAGCTGGACCACGACAGCTGGACCACTCCAGGAGTCAGAGTGGTTCCAGCTGGAGTTGTCTAGCACATAAACAAGTGGAAATTACCCAAATGTCATTTGCAACGATGCCGTAATAAATAATGCAAAGGTTGGGAGGATGATTCTCAGGTTCAGTTTGTTTTAAGCACCTCTTAGTCACTTTAGAAACAGCTCAGAGACACTTCACAGATAGAATCGTTCACGCACTGGTCTGCCCAGCCTGCCATGAACATCCCAGGCCAGAAAAGGTGGATTAGATGTGGGGTAACAATATTAGGGCCACATGTTACTGAGTCTAAGATGCTTCTGAGACACTCTGTTTTGTGTGAACACAGCCTTAATACAGCATCTCAGAAACTAGCCCTTTTCTTTGGGGAATCCAATCTTGTTTTTCGCCTGGTGGGTAAGGAATAGAAAAGGATTGAATAGACATTATCCTGTTCAGCAGGTATGACTGTTTTTAAAGCAAATTAATTTTTTAATTGGTGTCATGGGATAGGAGAGAACAACAGGCTTATCTGTGAAACCAACCACAGCGTTATGGAAGAATTCACGCTGATAGGTCCCTGACAGGTTATTGTTTCGTGACCTAAATGTTAACCATTTTTAATTAGCTTTGGAACACTTCCTCCCCAACCCCCTTCAGCCTTTTCCCTCTCTTTCTCTTTTTCTACTGAACTAAATGTAAAACACCAATTAAGATTGCTTCGTCAAACAAAGAAAACATTGAGCAATGTGGGCTTCACTAAGCATACGCCATATTTAGATTAACACAACATGCTTTGGGGGGGGTGTGTGCCACAATAGCTGCTTGGCAGGTAGATGAAACAATTGTCTCAGATTAGAAGCTCAAAGGCTGCCTAGGTACTGCATCTGGGGTGGAGAGACAGGCAGGATGTCTCTCAAGGACATTTGCTGGGAGTTGAGAGCAAGTGAAGGTTTTGCCTTTGTCTTCTGCTTGAGATGCTCATAAGAAATCGGTGGGCCACTGTGTGAGACAGGATGCTGGACTAGATGGGCCACGGCCTGATCCAGCAGGGCTTGTCTTATGTTCTTACGTTCCAGATCCAACAACACTATCTTTCACTGTACTTCAGCTATACTGGCTGAGCAACAAAACACAGTTGTCCTAGTTTGTTGATTTATCCCTTAAAGATCCCAGGGCAGGTAATAATAAAATCAGTAAAAATGCAAGTAAAAAATTTTTCCCCCTTGTACTTGCTTGGTAAAATGTAACTTTGCTTGTTTAATGCGATTTTAGCTTTGAATAGCGTGATTTACTTCTCAGGCACCATTGACTTACATGGTTGCTGTCTGTCATCCAGTTTTCTGCAGGTGGCAATTGCTTATGCAACACAATCTTACACTGCTCTATTGTCAACTCTTCTTCTTCTTCTTCTTCTAGTCATGGAAACTTTATGTCAAAGGTAGTAGCTTTTGTGAAATTTGTAAGAGTTACCTGTTGCTAACATGGTTCAAGCAAAGAATTTACCCCCATTACTACCATTGGCATGTTCCAGGCTTATCACTATCTTTGGGGAATTTTGAGAAATCAAGGTGGCTAGGCCTGTCCCGTTGGGTCAAGCCAAACCAATACCCATTGGCATGGGGTGATGGAGGAAGCTAGGCCTTATTGCTCCATAACCCTTTAATCTTGAAACCAGACTGAGGAAAGAAGCAATCACAAACCATGCAGTGGAGCCAAAGGAGCAGCAGGGAAAAGACAGAACCCGGGTCAGAAACTCACCTTTGACCTCTGAATGGATCAAAATATGACTTATCAGCTATCAAAGACCTCAATCCTTCCTGGCCACCCCATTCATTCCACTGAATGAGCTGCCACTGAAGGGAAGGATTCGTTTTGAGGTCACAGCTCCATTGTGTCTTTGCACCACAATGGTACATAAGATGTAATTTCAGGCTCAAATGCAAGAGGTTGTGTATGTCTTAATCCATCTACACTTTGGCGTGCTTAAACTAGACTCGATTTAAGGAAGACAGCTATGCATGTAATTCCGCTTAGGTTTTAAAAGTGTTTGTCTGAAATAAACCAGTCATATTGTTAAGGCTAATGTTTGGTTTCCTCAGAATAGATGCTATACCACCCCAAAGCACTGTACTAACATCAGGTGCTTGAATCGCTTACGACATAAGTTCATATTTATCCAAAATCAAATTCAAGCAAATAATCTTTGCTACGTTCGCACACTTAATCAGGGCTGTATGCAAGGAATAGTTTATGGAATTGAAACTGATTTGGTAAGAAACCTGCCCTGAATTCTCACGCTTTTGTAAATCACAATCATATCTTGAAGCCTCCTTCTATGGCTTTTGGGATTTGGGATACATTGAAATACTTACTTTTTTTTTGCTCCACTTTCTGATTTACATGTGAGAGACTTGATGCTTTGATGGGATTCCACGGTTAGATGGATGCAACATGTTAACCGCCTTTCTAAAGCACAAATCAGTGCACGCAGCAGAGGTTTAATTATTAACATAATCTTATTAAAGTGTGTTTAACTTCTGAAGCTGAGCCGTTTGGAATGCATCCTTTGCAGAATGGTTACTATATTGTCATATGACAATAATGAAGAGTCTCCTGCTTTGGGGAAAAAATCAGAGATAGGGGGAGATTGGACGACTTAATTCCTCCGCATTTCTCTTTCACTTATCTGAGCCATCAGCTTCTTCCATCACATTTTGTGGCACTTTTACTTTTGAAAGAATGCATAAAAATTATTTCTGCTCAAATTATATACATTTTTATTACTTTCAACCCCCTTCCCCCTCCCCCCCCCCAAAAAAATATGTTCTTCACTCTATTTCGGCTCAAAGGCAGCAATTTTGGACAATAACAAAAGTCACTTTGGTTTACAGTGAATTTCTCGGATGGTCATTTCTAATGATTTCTTCTTTCATAAGCAGGATATATGGTAGTTCAAGCAAAATTTGGTAGCAAGGATGTTCTAGGCAGTCCAGCAGCCCACAGTTAATGAAATATGTTTAGAAATGTCTGAAAGGCAACTTGCATAAATAATCATACTGCATCTTGTGCTGTTACTTCAAGCACTGCTGCTGAACAGGGCTTGAAAGACACAAAGACCAGCAACATTTCCCATTGATGCCAGAAAGGCTACTGGGATGATATAAATGCATGAGTGCAACCTAAGAGGAAGATACAGAAAAGATAATTTTAGTGTTTCAAAGCTGATCACGCAAATGTGATTTTTCTTTCTTTTCCCCCCTTTTTCGTTCTCTGCAAGGGGTTGAGGAGAGACAGGGCTCCCCTGTGGCTTCATTTATGTAGGACATTTTGTACCTTGGAAGATCTAATGCAGCAAAAGTCCTTGCTGTTGAGGCTAAACACTAGACATAAGCCCAATCCAATCGTGTTCTTGCAGAGAAAATGGTTTTGAAAATGGTGAATAGGCAATAATAGTTCTAGGTCAAATGACAAAATACGGAAGAGAAGGAATGGGGAGGGGTAGGAGAAGAATAATTTTCTGGGCCTTTCTGAATAGCTTAAAAAATGAGAAGAGAACATTCATGAATATAATACTATGTTATGATATACTCCTTCTAGCTTGTCTCAGCATGTTTTCATTGTTTGTAGGTTTCTTGGAGAACCTTGAGGTTTTTTATTCTTCTTTACTAAGGAAACTGGTAAGAACATAAGAACATAAGAGAAGCCCTGCTGGATCAGGCCACAGCCCATCTAGTCCAGCATCCTGTCGCACATAGTGGCCCACCAAATGCTCATGGGCATCTCAAGCAGAGACAAGGACAAACCTTTGCCTGCTCTAGAATCCCAGCAAATGGTCTTAGAAGCACCCTGCTTTCCCCCTCAGCCTGAAAGATGTACGTAGGCATTCATTCTAGTAGCCATTGATTCATCTGTCGTCAAGTGCAACAGATCAAGTGCAGGGAGAATCACATATCTTCCATTGTCCCAACTAAAACAGGATGCATACGGATGCATACAGACACATTCAAACAAACAAATAAGTATTTCAGTAGATGGTTCCATTCAAGTACACTTAATCTCAAAACCTTCCTCCTATATCAATTCACACAAGTTCTGGATTTTGCATGTTCTCTAGTTGTTTTATGTTAAAATGCATAATCTCTTGTGTAAGTAAATATATGTTTTTGGTAAAATGCATATGGCTGTGGTCAAACCTAAGGTTTAATCCAGCTTCGGTCCACCTTCAGAACACATCAACAAAGTAATTTTCTTTCCACATTACCCATCCCAAATTTAACACAGAGGGAGTAAAAAACACAGCTTGTTAATTTGCTGATGTGTTTTCTCACACTGAAAGTGGACTGAAGCTGGATTAAACCTTGAATGTGACCATAACCTGTATATGTGAATTTGACTTCAAGCATCTTTTTTAAAAAAAATAATGAGAAAAATAGGAGATGAACAATTGCCTATTGATAGCTTACTTAATTAGGCTTATCTAGGATCTGGCATCTTAACAATAGATATGTTTTTTTTTCTGCCTTTGTCCTTAATCTGGAACAGTGGTCCATGAAGTCCACATCTGGGCCTCATCAGTCTGCATGTGAGACGCTGCCCTCCCATCTTCAGAACTATTGGAGGACCTATTTCGGCAGTGCACCAAAAGGTGCATTAAAATGGATTCCCTGTGACTCCAAGGCTAGGAACGTTTGTCCCAAGACCTCAGAGGATGTCCCTGAAACTTGTGCAGATTTGAGGCTGGGCTGGATCATAGGCTGAACTAGCACTGCCATGCAGACAGTGTTGTTCTAGACCAGGGGTTCTCAACCTTCCTAATGCCGTGACCCCTTAATGCAGTTCCTCGTGTTGTGGAGACCTCCAACCACGGGGGTGGGGCAACTCGGGTGAGGATGGGGCGGGAAGGCGGGAGACTCGTCACAACCCCTCTGAAAGGGTAGTTCGACCTCCAAAGGGGTCACGACCCACAGGTTGAGAACCGCTGTTCTAGACCACATCATTCTATGCAGAGCAGAAAGGCCCTTGCATTCAATTCGGTATCCAGAGCTAACACTATCCATATGTCATGGAATGTTGTTTGCTGTGATACCCGAAACATTAGGCAACCTAGCTAAGACAAACCCCTCATTCTCTTAAATTTGCATTTATCGCAACCCAAAGTAAGAATCCCTAATTAACTGCTAGTTCAGGTGGGCTTTTTGTCCCACAAGTTCCACGGGACAACCTAGGCCTTCCCCATTCTAGGATTTCTAGTTACCTCTCGAAACTCCTTTCACAATACTTGTTTTACCGCATACTTTATGGGCTTTATTTTGCCTTTGATAATTTATATTTCAATAGAGAGGCAATATTTTTCACCTCAAAGGCACTGGTCTTATTAAGTTTGCATAATAAGGCCAAGAAGAATGAAAGGGAAAATAACAATTTGCTCTTTTATTTTCAAGAAGCCCACTGTTCATTTTAATGCAAAAAAGATGCAAGAGCAAGGTAGAGGTTGAAAGCCTTGATCTGAAAAGCAGTGCAGCTTTGAGACATTTCAGTAAGCAAATTGAATTCCCCCTCCTCTGTCCTTGGCTAACTTAAGTCGTACATTTTAGTGGCTGTAATTGCAAACTGTATCCTTGCACAATAAGCTGCAGACAATTGTGTAGCCAATGATAGGCACCTACATGCTTGCACTCAGCTGCATATTCAAGTGCAACAATGAAGATTACAGATGTTTTCCTAAGCTATTGCTATAGCAACATTGTAAGATTTTTCCCAGATCTGTTTCCCCCAGGTCTGCACCTGCCGTTTCTTTCTGTTATGAAACAACATGTTTTCCTAAGCTAAATTTTGATGTAGTGATACAGTTAGAAGCTTTAAAAAATTGGTTTTGGGGTTTCATTGTCTGGGCTTGTGTACGTGCGGGTACCCACGTATAACTGTGCATTAGAGAAAGAGACAAGTGTGCAAATCTGATTCATGTAAGCTTTTCTTTACATTAATGTATTTTGAATCACCTGGGGGCTGTCTGGAAATGTCTCTCCAAAACAACCAGAATTCAAAAGGTGAGTGTCTGAGCCAGTCTCCACTTTAAAACAGTGCTGCTTTGAATCCAAGATCTCATGATACTGTATTTTGAGCAGTTGTGGAACAAACCGCAGTTTTGCAAGATCAGTAATTCCCGCCATCGCTTTGCAGTTCCAGTTTGCAAGTTGCTGCTGTTGCTGGCTAATACAGCCAAGATAATTTCATTTGCAGCCAAGGCCAAAAACAAAGGTGCTTAGTTATGCACAGCATCAAGCTTAGCACTCCGCGTAGCTGATTTTAAAATGAGTTAATCTTGTACATAAAAAGAAAGAAAGAAGAACCATAGAGATGTGCAAAATGCTGTTCCATGTTATTTGGAACAGCTACATACACTTCGGAAGGGGATCTGGCAAGCCACAATAGGCATGAAAAGGCACAGCAGACTGTGATCATGTCATGGCACAGCATGACCTCTGTAATCCAAGAGGAGGGCTCAAAAACCTAAGTAGGAACAGGTATGCACAGGTAAGCATATTACCTTCCTTATAAGTTGTTGGAAAAGCTGTGCTAGCATGATTAAACACAGGGGGGCCTAGCTCCTATTAGCGTTGATAGGAGTTGTCCTTGAAGAAAGAATGGATAGCAAGGAGTATTCAGATACAGCAAGTGGGAGGGAGGGAGGGAGGAGCTTAGGGTGATTCTGTGTGACTGAAAGTAGGAAACCTCAAATCTACTGAGAAGATGTGTATGCAAACCACATGATCCCCTCTTCTGTGAACCAGTTTGTGGTTAGGGAGCTGGACTCTTATCTGGGAATACCAGCTTTGATTCCGCCCTCCCCCATGAAGCCAGCTGGGTGACCTTGGGCTAGTCACAGCTCTCTTCTGAGCTCTCACAGCCTCATCTACCTCACAGGGTGTTCTTTTGTGGGGAGAAGAATAGAAAAACTTTGACAGCCTCTTTGAGCCCCTTTAAATGGGTGATAAAAGCGGGGTAGAAAAACCAACTCTTCTTCTTCTGGGATATGGGGGACTTTAAAGCTGGTTGAGTCTTCAGAGCTGGCAAGAGGGGTTGGTGTGGGAATGTGCAGACAGTGTCACTGTTTTAGTCATGCTTTTTTAAAAATCAGTTTTATTATGATTTTATTATTTGCTCTGAGATCTTTGGGAGGGGGGAGGACAGTGGATGCACTTATATGTGGGGAATTATATACAAATACAATTCCAGGTTTGGATGCAGTTGGGGCCATTCACCTTTTGTAGACTGGAACATCCCTGTTCTGTTTCATCAGCGCAAAAAAAAACACCAATGGCTGGAATGGATTGCCATTGCCAAGTCTGAACCTCAGGCCTGGGCCTTGCAGGGTGGTCCAGAAACTGTGAATGACTTCACAGTCGCAGTCATACTGTCCAGTCCCCCTCAGTGCTTAGCATCCAGAAGAGGTGTGAAGATGCCTTTCTTGGGCTGTTCCTCGTGCTTCAGGTAAGTCTGTGGACATCCTCAAAGTTGTCTACAGTAGGAACAGCCCTGGGAGCCCTCAAACAGCTCTGGGTTCAGTGACTACAGTTCAGTGTTACATCCAGTTGTCTAAACTGTATCTATTCTGCTTTGTTAGAAGAAGACTTCTTAAAACTGTATCTGGATATAGTTTGTTTGTCCCAGCATATTGTAACTTGATCAATAAAGTCTACTAAATCTGGCTGAATCTGGTGGTAACTGGTTAAGGGGTGTGCGATAAACAGAACTGATGCCTAGGTACTGCCCCAAGGTTGGAGAGACAGGCAGGATGCCTCTAAAGGCCATTTGAGAACAGATGAAGGTTTTTCCTTTGTTTTCTGCTTGAGTTGTCTAAAAGCATTTGATGGGCCACATCCAGCAGGAGTACTCTTACATTAATAGAACCATAGAGTTGTAAGGGACCTCCAGAGTCATTGAGTCCAACCCCCTGCTCAATGCAGGATTTCCTAAACCATCCCAGACAGATGTAGGTCCAGCCTCTGCTTTATGACCTTCAGTAAAGGAGAGCTCACTGGCCTCCATGGCAACCTATTCCATTGACTGATCACCCTCACTATAGGACGTTTTTCCTAATATCTAATATGCATTGACTCCTTTGAAGTTTCATACTATTATTTCTAGTCCTCTCATCTTGTGCATGTGATAATAAGGACAATCCCTCTGCACTGTGACAGCCCTTTAGATACTTGAAGACGGTGATCATGTCTCCTCTCAGTTCTTCTCTTCTGCAAGGCTAAACATTCATAGATCTTTCAACTGTTCCTTGTAGGACATGCTTTCCAGACCACTAACCATTTTGGTAGCCCTCCTTTGGACTTGCTGTAGTTTGTCAATGTCTTTTTTAAAATGGGGTGCCCAGAATTGGACACAGTACTCTAGATGAGATCTAACCAAGGTAGAGTAAAGAGGAATAATTATTTCTCATGATCTAGACTCTATAGTCCTCTTGCTACTTCCTAAGATGTATCATGGCATGTTTTGACAGGCATTCCGGCGGGGGGGGGGGGGGCAGAGCTTCTGCCTCAAATAACCATCTTCAGAGTAACTGTGATGCCACCAGATAACACAGCAGAATAGTACTAATTTAGAATGGACGTCTCTGAGCTGACCACCTGACAGATGAGGAGAATGTGTGTACCTGTGGTTCACTTAAAGTCATTCTTTTAAAAAGTTAGACTGTAGCTTAACATCATATCCAAGCCACTGCCATCTCCTAATGCCATCATTCTGATGCAAATCCATGGCACATTTCAATTTGGTATCAAAACAAACACTTCTTTCTTAAATTCCTATTTATGTTTCCTTCATCTGAAGACATTAATCACTTTAATGTTTGAGAAGTAGGCCTGGGTCTTAGTGGAAATAAATGAGTGTTCGGATTTCTGATGAGGATTTCAGAAGCAGACAATGAGGTTCTTTGCACATTAATCAGTCAAACATGCCTTGCTGGTATTGAACAAATGGAGGATGGCTTAGATTCAGCTATGAAGGAGAAGAGTTTGGGTTTTATACCTCACTTTTCTCACTCGTTTAAGCGAACTCAAAGCGGCTAACAAAGCTTTCTATTCTTCTTTTCGCAACAGATACCCTGTGAGGTAGGTGGTCTGTGAATGCTCAAAAGGAGAGCTGTGACTAGCCTAAGAACACTTTGCTGGTGTGGACTTGAACCAAGAGACCTCCAGATAAGAATCCCATACTCTAACCACAAGACCAAATATGTTAAGGAAAATATTTAACTGTAAAAGCTGTGCCACTCTGCCTCATATATTGGTCACGGTCTGGGGATCCATCAAACTGAATCAAAACAGGAGTCCGAGGTCAAAAATATTTATTTATATATTAAGTATACTATTATTCACCTGAAGCCCCAGAATGGTTTTCATAACGCCTATCACACATTTTTTTTTAAAAAAAATCAGTCCTCATGAGGTTGGGCCAATGCCTACTGGATCTTCTCAACTTGTTCTTTCTTTAGAACTATTGTGTGTGTTTTTAAGAGGATGGTGTCTATCTGGATTTCTTAATTTGGTTTATATTAGACAAAGCATGAAACAACATTGGCTAAGCTATTAGGGAAGCAAGCTAGAAATTAGAAGGTGTGAGCAGATGAATCTGAAGGTGGAACGAAGAGGGCTTAAAGCGGTGATGGCCAACCTATGACACGCGTGTCACAGGTGACACACCAAGCCCTTTTGGGTGACAAACATGGTCACCCTGGCACCTGGACGTGTAGTGCTTGCTTGTTCTTGAAGTGTATGAAATACCAACTTTCAATTGAAGATTTAGCAACAAAAGTCACTAATGTAAAGAATTATTTGTTTTTGCTTTTAATAAAATATATCAAAAATATAACTTTTCTACTAGAGCTACAAATATCACAAAATTATGGATATTTCTAGATGTGACACAGCACCCGAGTTAAGCTAGGTTTTCTTGTGAATTTTGACACACCGAGCTCAAAAGTTCGCCATCACTGACTTAAAGTGAAAGTGTGACCCGAGCCATGGACCAAAAATGCAGTAGATGTTTGACTGGATTTTTAAAAATTCTGAAGTTCGTACCAGAATTTGGAAGTCTTGCCCACCTTTAGTTCAAAGGCTGACATGAAATGATAGGCAAACTCACATAAAAGGGGATAAACTTTTGGGAGTATTTGACAGGTAAGCAGATTATTAGGTATCCACATTTCCTAACTCATGGCTGTACAGACATTTTGAAGTACATGCTCTGAGCTGAAGTTTAAAACATCTTGAAGAGACCAAAGTGGTACAAGATGGCTGTACTGACTGCTTTGCTCCACAGCTTTAGACAGACAGCTTTTCTAGCCATACTTGGAAATTGATTTAGGCATGTTGCACAGAAATACATGCTTTCCCTCTAAACTGCAACATTTCCTCTTGGAAGATGACCCTTATCAGCTATCGTCTTTGAGGCGTGGGAAGCATGCAACAATACAAATTTGAAGTTATTTTTTTCAAGTGGAAAACTAAAGCATAAAGTGCAATGCTTGTACAGAAGAAGATTCAGAATACCGGGGAGAGAACAGCATTGATTAATGTGACATATTTCAGCATTTTTTTTCTCTCCACTACCATCTCAACAACCAGTCAGAGAGATCAACTTCACACACAGTAAATTAAATTTAAATTACACAGTCTTGGTGAGAAAATTGCTCAGTTAATCTAGCCTCCTGAAATGAAATTTTATTTTTATTTTTTTTTCCACATGAACTCCATCCTGATTTTTCATGCCCTGTTGCTTTCTGCTAGAAATCCCATCAGTATGGATTATTTTATATTTTGGACTTGTTTTTTCTCCTTTGAAAAACTGAGTATTGGATTTCAGGAAATTTATCTAGTGGCTTTGAGTATACAAGGCACATAGGTTTAAGCAGGAAAAAGGATGGACAGAATCTGGGAAAGTGAGGGCCAGATCTGTGCCATCCATACAGAAAGCACCAATCCAGATCTACACACCCACCCACACCATGGCTGCAAAGTTCACGCAATGTGGTGTGACCCTTACAGCCACCCCACATCTCCAGACAGCTAGGAATGAGAGTGCCTATCCTCAGGGTGTGTGGGGGTGGGGGTGGGGTGATATTTAGCACTATGCTATGGCACACCATGCCAAAAATGACTTCCAGGTATTCCAGATCATGAAGATATGTCATGTGCACGCCTCCATAATCCAGATTGAGACCTTGAAGCTGGATTATAGATCCCATTAATGGGATCTACGGTTGATCCGGATCGAGGACCTCTTGATCTTGATCAACCTTTGCCCTCTGTGGTCGGATCCATCCCCAGAGAGGGTGGGGTCTCCACAATCTGGGATAGTGTGTGGCTGTGGAGACCCGGTTCTGGATCCAGATCTACTGCCCCGTTCAGAAACAGTGAGAGATTTAAGCAATTCCTTTAATATGCGTGCTTGGTGAACAGAAAATCAGGAAAAAGATAGAGAAGGATGTAAATAAATAAACTATCTACATATGTCCATGTACTGTGATTGTGTTTGTGCAATAATAACCTTAAAATAAGGAACTGAAATGCAGTGATTTGTTTGCAGTCCAATTCATATTACTTTTCAGAGTCATCGTGGAATTGCGGTAATAATCCTGGGCTAGGATTGACTAAGGCTCAGATTTCTGCTCAGCCTTGAAATTCATTTGGTGATAAAGAGACTGTCACTTTCAGTTTTAGTCTGTTTTCCTCACAAACCTGTGGGAGAATAAAACTTGCCAGGAAGAGAACTCATACACCTTGAGTACTTCAAGGCAAGGCAGAATATAAATGTAGTGAAGCAAACTGTGAAATAGTCACTTCCAGTACTTGCCTGTTGTGTAGTTAAGGCTTTTGGAAGCATACGTAACTACAAAAGTCATTCAATGGATGGAATGATGGATGGCTGATGTTTGTCTGTCCTTCTTCATCTAAAGCCCATATGCACATTCAGTCCCTGGCTCTTTCTGCACTGGGCCTTATTCTGGATTATATCCTGGAATAAGGACTTGCCATTCACATGCTAGTGCAGACTTACAGCAGGGCCTGACATAGTCTGTGGATGTCAGGTGCATATTCTGGGCTATAATCCACCAGTGTGTGGACGTCAGGTACATATTCTCGGCTATGATCTGATATCCACCAGTGTGTGGATGTCAGGTGCATATTCTGGGCTATAATCTGGAATAAGGCCCAATGCAGAACGAGTTGGTGGAAAAAGAAGAAGAAGAAGAGTTGGCTTTTCTAACCTGCTTTTCTCACCCATTTAAGGGGACTCAAAGCAGTTGGCAAACCTTCTGTTCTTCTCCCCACAATAGACACCCTGTGAGGTAGGTGGGGCTGTGGGAGCCCAGAAAAAGAGCTGTGATTAGCCCAAGGTCACCCAGCTGGCTTCGTGGAGGAGTATGGAATGAAATCAGGTATTCCCAGATAAGAGTCCAGCTCCTTAACCACTAGGCCAAATGCCACACCGGGAACTGATTGATGACTTCCCTAGCTTTCTTTTTCTTCTCCACACCTCCCCAGGCAAGATGTAAGGTTAGAGGCAATTCTAAAAAAGTTCACGTCTTTCTGCAATTATTATCAGAGCACATTCACCCTCATGTTAAACCAATGTTTCACAGCCACTGTGCCCTCATATGTTGCTGGACTGTAGAACTCATCATTTTAACATGCAGACTGGACGTGGTAGACATTTTAATCCAACATCTGAGAGCAAACTTGTTAAAAAATTCTGTTGACCATTCTTACGCTTGCAGCTGACCAGTGACTATAGCAAGTGATAATTGACTTCTTGTAACCATGTCAGGTAGATCAGTAGAAATACACAAGATACTTGAGGTGGTGGCATTGGTACAAATGCAGACATTCTTGGACTAAGGCTGCGTTCCCATGCAATAATAAGTCTGCTGAAAATCTTCTTTTGCCATGGAGCGGTCCCATGCATGGCTTTAATCCGGGTTTCCAGCGCCGCTAATGGGGAAAACCCGCTTTAAAAAAAAAATCTGTTTAAAGCAGTACTTTCTGGAAGACGCGGGTTTTCAGCGCAACATTTTCTATGGGATCGCTCTGTGGCAAAAGGGGTGGGGATTCTCTCCCAGGTGGGAATTGCCGGCTGGAGAGATCATCTCTCTCTCTCTGTCTCTCTTTTGCCTGTCATCCAGCCAGCGATCTATGCAAACAGCGATCTAGGCAGGCATTTTCTCTGTGCTGTTTCTCTTTCCAATCCCAAAGAGAAACAGCAAAGATACATTGTGATGAATTGCTTCCGCGAAAGTGAAAGTGTAAAAGAGCTGGCTGGGTGGAGATCTTGTAAAGAGTGCCGGCTGCAGTCTTCGCAAACAGGGGAGATGAACAGAGAAGTTTTAAATTTTTCTTTTGGTCTTTTTGAAGGAAAGGATTGCAGGATCGCTGGCTGGGGGGGAGGTGTTTCAGCAGCTGGAAATTCCTTCCACCCGATCACCCAATGAAACAGCGAGGGGCGGGGAGAAAAAGATGCGGGTAAACAAAAGACGCTTCCTTGGGGACGGTCCATTCATTTTAAAAGCATGTTTTGCTTACCCCCTTGGGAACGCTTAAATCCGGATTGAACCCGCTTTTCTTTAATCCATGATACAACTTAGTACCATGGGAACGCACCCTAACTGAATTATCTAAATCCATTTCAAAGGAGCAGGAGTCAAGATGGAGGTGGAAGGCATAGTCATCTTCACAGGCACCAACAATGATCACTTTTGAGCAGATCTGTTTCCCAAGCATTTGGAGAGTAGTGTTGATCCAAAAACTGAATTTGATATTTTATGTTGTTGAATCAATTTGTTTATTATCTTGGGACTGCAGTGAAGGATGGTATGGAAATTGCTTTAATAAATAAATAATAAAACCTCAGTCAAAACTACTGTTCTTATGGGAAGCTGGGAAAACTAGTTAGACTCTTTCCAGTAGATTTAATGGTGAAGCTTAAAACTGCTGTTCTATCTGAACATATGGTGACCTTTTGTGTTTGCCATATCTGTGATTAAAGGATAGATGGTGAAACTCTTGCACATGAAATCTGGTAGAATTGCAAACGTGGAGCTTAACGTTCACCCAAAAGTGATCTGCAAATGGTCATGAAAGCATAGCCTCTTAAATTTACCCTTTTTTTTTCTAAAAAAGCAAATATCCAAAAGGTAGACCATAAGTATTGTCAGATAAATGTCTCTCTTTTTTCTTTTTTGTTATTTTTTGCGATTGCAGTTGCTGTAATTATAGAGCAGATCTACATTGGTTGGTATCTTGGACCAGTAAGCATATAAAGACCTCTCTCCATACACTGGTGCAGTCTGAAGCCTTTTCTTCACTTACTATCAGTCAGTCTGGATCACTGGATCTGGAATATATCTGCAGCAGCAGATTGTGTGGAGGCATGGGCCAGATAAATGCTGCCTGCAGTGATGGTGCTAATTTGGCGCACACCTCCTCATGGTATAAAGCTCATATGAGCTTCATGGTTGCACACACACTGCAACCCCAACAGCTAGGAATGAAAGCAGTTCCAGATCATGGAGACATGTCATCTGCACGTTTCCCGTGATCTAGAACATCTGGATACTTCCTGTGATCCAGAACAAGTTCCTTGGTCCTCTTGTGAACTTGGTTAATTCAGACCTAGCTCTGTCTTGTGCAGGTGGAGCAGGATTAACAAGGGACTGGGCCTTCTTGGTCCACGTCGTTGTGTGGATCAGAAGGCTGTGATCTGGATTAAGAGGTGCCTTAATCCAGATCTAAAGTGTGTGTGGAAAGGGCAAAAGGGAGGCCCTTCTTAGAGGGGCCACTGCCATGTGGAAGAGAGACTCCTAGTACACATTACCCCAGCAGAATGGCCAGTATGGAATTGCTCATAGACTTGCACCATTTTTTTGTGACGTATGCAGGCAGAAAACAGCAGTGTAGGGAAAACGGGCTGATACACTCCCCTCAAGCCAGCCTTAAATCTTTAAAATAATACCCAGTGACATAGCTAAAATTCATTTGACCAAGAACCCAAGAGCTATTCCAATTCCAGCTTGCATTATATTTCACTGTATATCATTCCCTCACATGCTAGTGGCAAAAAGGATGATTCTCCCTTGCCTTTTGAATCCTTTTTTAATGAAAACTCTCATATCAGCTGCCCTGCAAATTATGGATGTTTATCATCAGTGCTACTAAAAGTGACCAGAATAAGTTTTCCCCAAGATTTTTCTTCCTGCTCTCAGGTACAAGTTTGCCGCCGGAAACTGGCTAATCCCCGTTTAATTTTTACTTAGCTGTTCGGAAGGTAAAGCAGGGCTCCAACCTGCCTTTAGGCACCAAAGGGTCTTTGAACTTTTTTAAAAATCTTGCATCTGAAATAAAATCAATCACTGAAAATGGCAGAAGCAAATTTCAGCCAAGGAGATTTTGGTTAAGCATTAGCAGACCTTTTCAATAGTATCTCCTCTCCTATTGAAGAAATAATGGTCTCCCTGCGGAGGTGGTAGCCTGGCCTTTGCTATTTAGGATGCTTTAGCTAGATTCTACCTTAGAAGTCTCACTGTGAGTAAGGATTGGGCTCCGTTATCTTTCAGCACCTGTTCAACTCAATGTTTCAGAGAAGGGCATGGGCTTTTAACACTGTGTTATATAAGAATGCAAGAAGAGCCCTGCTGGATAAGGCCACAGTCTCTCTTGGGCCAGTTTGGTTTAGTGGTTAAGGAGCTGGACTCTTATCTGGGAATACTGGGTTGGATTCCGTCCTCCCCCATGAAGCCAGCTGGGTGACCTTTGGCTAGTCACAGCTCTCTTCTGAGCTCTCACAGCCCCACCTACCCCACAGGGTGTTCTGTTGTGGGGAGAAGAATAGAAAGCTTTGTCAGCCGCTTTGAGTCCCTTTAAATGGGTGAGAAAAATGGGGTAGAAAAGCCAACTCTGCTTCTCCTCCTCCTCCTCCTCCTCCTCCTCCTCCTCCTTCTTGTGCCACAATGGCCCACCAATTGCTTCCGGGCATCTCAAGCAGAAGACAAAAGCAAAACCTTCATTTTCTCTCAATTTCCTGAACATGGCCATGAGAGGCATCCTGCCTGTCCTTCCAGCCTGGAGACAGTGCCTAGGCACTCATTCTAGTAGCCATTGATGCACCTGTCTTCCATGCATTTATCTAATCCTTTCTAATTTTGCTGTCCATCCAGCACAAAATACCGCAAACCAATCTGGTGCATTCAGTGTACCAAATATGTGTGTCCCTCTTTGAGCTTTTCCAAGGACTCATTACATGTTAGTGGAGCCCTTCTTGCCTTCTCAGAGAAGTACCAGATGGAGCTAAGGACATCTCCAAACACCATCTGAAAATTGCCCTGACAAGCAGTATTCTGGAATAACCCCTCCCCCCCAAGATACTTGGATGTCGCCTAAACTGTACAAGGCTTGCACAGTATAATGAAATGGACACCTGGGTGTTTAGACAGGGCAAAATACCCAGAAGTGCATGATTGCCACCACTGCACATATGTAACTGCACATGCACAGTGGCTACATTCAAGATGGTGGCTCCTAGCAGCAGGAGGCAGGCGAGTAGGAAATAGAGCTATCTCAGGAAAACTCACATTCAGAGTTGGGCTTTCCTGAAACAGGATCACTGGAGTGCGCTCTACGTTTACCCTTGAAAACTCTTCGGAAGTCGGAACTGGAGCAGAATGCACCAGCTTGAGTGCTGATGGGAGTCTCTGGCCCGACTCCCAACACGCCGATCTTAAAGGATCTGCACTGGTTACCTCTTCTTTATCGAGCCCAATTCAAGGTGTTGACACTAATGTAGAAAGGCCTAAATGACTTGGGCACTGGGTATCTGAAGGAGTACCTTCTCCCATACACACCTGCTTGGGCACTGAGATCTCAGGGACAGGGTCTTCTTGTAGTTCCTTCTCTTTCATAGGCATGTGGCATAGGGACTTGCAGGAGGGCCTTTTCTGTTGTGGCCCCTAGACTCCAGAACAGCTTCCTTCTTGAGATTCGCCAGGTGCCTACATTGTACAGTTTTCGGCTCTTGGTGAAACCCAGGCTTTTACTTTTTAAGCAGCTTCATCGGGGTTCTGTCCAGTTAGGGAGGGAGAGGGATGGGTGGAAGGAAGGGGGTTATATTTTTTTAGTTATATTTTAGTATTTGATACGTTGTAATGTCATTGTAACCCACCCTGGGACCATTTGTTGAAGGGCAGCATATAATAAAATAAATGCAGCAGTTCCAGCATAGGCAAGATACAGTAGTACTTTTTATCACCCATTTGGACATGACCTAAGACTTGATTGGTTTTATTGGGTTTAAATGTGTAGACAGTTGACAAAAAGCGATCTCTGACTGACTTCTGTTTTCTCTCTGCTCCTTCCCCACATACTCATTTCGTATTGCACTTTGTCATTTCCTAAGAAAATGAGTTTTATTTTATTTTTCTGGTTATGCAGCTGGATTTTTCTGCACACATTTGTTTAGTTTGCACATATTTTTGCACAATAAAATTAATTTTGGTACTGTCTGTTCCTAAGTACACATTTTCCTGCAAATTTCCCACTTAAGTACGTTACTTGTTGCAGAACTGCTTTACAATGTTTGGAGAAGTGCAGATTTCGAAGGATATTTGCATTTTGGTTCATATATTTGTTTGTGTAGTGCAAATTCTATAAATTCACTTGTATAAGCAAATAAAATGAATTTATTCCTCATTCCTAATACATAGAAGCAAGCAGTTACATTTATACAATGGAGAATCAGCAAAAAAAAATGTGCATATAAGAAGTGGCAAGCACATTTCTGGTTTTGTTTTGTCTTTAAAGCAGGAGAGAAGGAGAAAATTACTGAATGGAGGAAAAGGAGAATGTAGGAGATGAAAGAAAAGAGGAGGGGAAGGAAATGAAATTGAATGGAAGAATTGAGAGAACAGAACTAAAAACAAATGGTGAAATGTTGTCACAAACTACCATTTTTCTCATGGGACCTCTGATATAATCCTATGTTACCTCACCAATTTAAAAAGATGGTGTTACATCACCGTTTAAAAAGTGTTTCCAGGGAGTTGTGAGCCTCTTAAGATCTTTTGCAGCTACTTTGAAAACAGAAGGAGTCTTACTGGGTCTCAAGCACAGGCCTGGACAATTGTGATTGATTCCAATGGACTCTCTGTTTCCTTTCCAGACCACAGATGACATCTTGGTGGCCTCAGCCGAATGCCCCAGTGACGATGAGGACATTGATCCCTGTGAGACGAGCTCAGGTGGGTTAGGTTAGTCAACTTTTTTTTATTACTCATTTTAAATATTAATCTTATGCATGTAGCTGGAACAAAACAACAGTATCTGTTGAATGCCTATGTTTTTGTGTTTACGGTAGGAACAAAGCTTCTCTGTGGTCTGATCAGTACTGTCAATGCACTCACTTGGTAGGACAAATGCATGTGCCTTCTAGAAAAAGCTGGAAATTCATTCCCAACATTCTTTTGACTGCCCATAAACATTCCAAGGCCTTAAACTAGAAACTTAGGGACACAGTGAGAGATATTATTATGCTTCTGTTTCAGGATGTCTTCACCGTGAGGTAGGAACTTTAACAGAACCCAGGGTCTTCCTGGGCCAACAAGGCCTGGTGGTTGAGACCATGGCAAGGGGTGGTCTGGAACAAGGCCCTCCACACTCTTACACAAAACTGGTTGGGTGACCTTGGGCTAGTCACACCTCTCTTTCTGAGCCCCACAGCTCCACCTACCTCACAGAGTGACTGTTGTGAGAAGAACAGACAGTTTCTCAGCCACTTTGAGTCCCCTTAAAAGGGTGAGAAATGTGGGGTGTAAAAACCAGCTCCTACTTTTCTTCCTCTTCTTCATTTTCCATCACTGAAGTGGATTCTCTGGCAATTCCGCAAATGAAAGCATGCCTTCAACATGTCTCTGTGCCCCAGAACAAAATCCACTAGTACGCTGATAAACCTTGATATTGAAGTCTACCAATGATCCAGATCAAGGGCCTCTTGATGGATCATGCTCCGCCTGGCACAGATGGAGTATACTAGCAGGGGTGGAGCAGAATGGAGGCCCTTGGTATGCTTGCTCATATGAGTAGAGTAGAGTAAAGTAGAAAATTTATTTGACTAGTCGTGTGACCATTTCAAAGTACAATACAATTAAAACAATAAAACAGAAGTCCCCTATATACAGTCAGGGTTCTACATTCAGGAGATGGGTTCTTTTTTTTAATAGCTTTTAAAATGAAGAGGCTAACTCCTACTATAATAGATCTTTCATGACCTTGTAGAAGAAATGCCATAAGCTCAGTTCTGTTTTGAGACTGGAGTGCCAGCAAGTTCTGAAAGACCTCCACTTATCAGTGGAGGCTGCGTGTTATAGTGTGGTAAACTGAAACTGTGGCTATTCTGCTCTTGCTCAGCATGCTAACTAGTGCCCTAATAGCAGTGTGTCTCTCTGCAGCTATGTCTCCAATTGCATGAACATCACAGCCAGGGAACCTTAGTTCTTTGGCAGTGATGTTCCCAGCTGTCACTTTTTCTTTAAATAGCCAGGGATGTTTCTTCAAAATGGCCTAGAAATGTGCCATTACTTGTGTGCTTTGAAACAGGGCCATGCAGTGTGGTGCATGCAAGTACACACAGAAGAGCAGTGGTGGAGGCTAAAAGTGATGAGTTGGCAGAACTCTTCTTAACACTTTCCCAGGGTGCATGCACACTGACTGTGGGGCTGCACAGACACCACACTCTTTGAGAATATCTGAAGAGAGTACACTCTTCAAACAGGATCGTGTAGCTCACTGCTGCAGTCCGGCTCTGCAACCGAAGTCCGAGGGCTCAGGGAAGCATGGGGGAGCAGCCAGGTAGCTGCTCTGATGAAGGCAATAGCTGAATGACCACTGCAATATGGGCAGCTGCTGGGTAGCCGCTGCGATGCTGGAATAAAGAAGCTGGAGCCAGTTTACAAGTGGAAAAAGAGAATCCTAGTTTAATGGTGCAAGGGGTTTTTATGCAGCACAAGAACGGGTGTGGAGGAAATGACATCAGTGCAATATCAGGGGAGGTGATTGGAGGAAAACTGCTGTCTTCCAGGTCAGAGGTCCTTCTGATGTCACATCCTGTGGTCAGAGGCAGGGAAAATCTTCAAACAGGAAGAGAAGGGAAATTGTCCTTTAGAAACATGTGCTCGGACTCCATAATGCCCAAGGGCCACTGGATGGAGTGGAAAGAATTCAGCACCCTGGTGGTGTTGAGTGTGTACTACAAGCTTATGGAACAGGAAAATTCATGCTCCTTTTACTCTTTGAAGTTTGTCTTCATCCAGTGAAAGAACTATATGGAGAGAGACTGAAAATGAGGCCAGGGGAATAGAGGCTGTGCAGTCCTCCCAGTCCAAGTGACAGTCACTTCCCTTATTTCCCTTCATGCATCAGCAATAAGAAGTAGGTTGCAAGGATATCATTGCTCATAGATGGTGCCTCCTAAGGGTTTCCCATGCTCCTACTAACCAGTCTCCCTGCTCAGTTACTCAGAACCAAACGTGCAGTGAAGAGTAGATGAAAAAGGCAGTTCCAGTTGCATCCCTAATATGTGTTGCCATGAGGATGCCGAAATTAAGGAGGATCTGTTGTTCAAAGTCACAATGCCTTCCCCATTGGGATTCTGCTGTGCCAGCCAGTACTTGCTATGTTGTTATGTTCCAATGAGATTACCATTGTACATCAGAGGATTATTTCTGGTCCATCTGTCTTGGTACTATGGCAGATGATTCTGTAGGATTTCAGGCAAATAAAACCTTCAAACCAATACCATTCTTTCTTTCTAATAATCTGCTTTATGCTTGAAAATGTTTGAAAATGCTAGCGCTCAAACTGGGGCTTGGGATTCAATCTGGGACTCTCTACATAGATAAGATGCACCCTCATTCTTCATTAGGTATCATAGGCTGTATGTGTTTACATGGTAGATCCCTGGGAAATCTCATTTATAACTGAGCTTCAGGTCAAGGTGCCTAACACAGGGTAATGTATGTCTAAAGCAGAACGGAAAAGTGTTTTGTCATGTCTCTTATACTTATCACTATAATTAGGGATGTGCACAAATATTTCTAACATTCGAAATTCGTATCAATTCAGCCACATTCAGACATTCGAATTTGAATAGAATGTTGGCACATTCAGAGGTTGACATTCAAATTCAAATTGAATATTTTGATACATTCATATGAAGTTTCATTCCAGATTCATATGGGATTCGAATGGAAAACATTCATATTGAATTTGGATCCTACTACATTCGAAGGGATTTATTTGAATGAATGTGAATTTTCTTGCCTTCGATTCAACATGAATTGAATACAAAAACCCCATTCATGCACATCCCTTTCTATAATGTAATGGCACATGAAAAATCAATATATGGTCATTGTGTCATCTATTGCAAAAGTGGGAGGATGTGTTTACTCTGTGGTGGATATGTGTGTAAGGGCCTGTCCCCAAGCAATTTAAAGTCTGCTAAAAATCTTATTTTGCCTCTGAGCTCCCCCATGCCAGGGTTTTTAACGAGCTTCCAGCGCTACAAAAGCAGGAAAACCCACGACAAAATATGTGCCCTTTAAAGAAGAGTTTCAGCGCTCTTTCTGGAAGTAATGGGTTTTCCTTGCAGCATTTACCTTGGGGACGCTCCATGGCAAAAGGGGTGGGGATTGCTGCCTGCACACGCAGCCATAAAGCATTCACACATCTCCCAGAAATGCTGCAGCTTCCTTTCCTTTGTAAAGTTCAGAACTTTCAAAGAACCAGAATTGCTCAGAATTGCAACATTGTTATCAGGTGTGAAGTGGGTGATCTGTGAAAGTGTTAAGAGTAAATGAGTGCATGATTGCGCGGCCGATGGCTGCAGCCAAGCCACTTCGAACAGAGAACAGAGTGAAAGTAAATGCTGAGAGTGAATGAGCGAGCGATCACTACCTTTGCCGGCATGGGGGACGTAGATCTGGCTATTTTTCCTTTGAACAAGAGAGGGGACGGGGAGAAAAAGATGCGGAGAAAGAAAACACACTTTTGTAGGGACAGAAGGTGTGTTTTAAATGCGCGTATTGCTGAGCCTCATGCAGATGCTTATTCCGGAAGTGCAGGGCACTTTTAAAGTCAGCTTGAATACAGTGACAGTAGAGGGAGACTAGAGAGACAAATAAGTCTTTTGAGGACTCAGCCTAAGTGTACTTTGGAAGGGGCACAAAGTTAAGAATTATATCGCAATTGCTTTAGGGAATGGAAAGTTAAAAGATTAAGGATGACTCTGCATTGGTTGGTATATTGAACCAGCAAGTATACTGTGTGCTTGCTGTTCCAGTATTCCAGCTGGTGGAAACTTGCTGTGACGTACAGGGATTATTGACCACAACACTAAAACATAATCATGAGGTTTAAATTTGTTCTCTAGAGTTGGGGTTGTCATAGGTAGAGGTGAGCTATTATCCTCTTGTTTGTGAGGAATGTTCTAGAAGCATCTGGTAGGAAACTGTGAGGAAGCAGAATGCTTGATGGACTTTGTTTGATCGAGTTGCAATGGGAATTTTCACTCTTGCAAAGCGTCTTTTCCAAGATGGCTGATTGTAACATTACAGTAGGCAAGGGGATGACAGAGAGAGCAAAGTTCTCTTTCCTAGCCACAAGATTATACTCTCTGGCAAATTTGCCTGAATGTTTGTGTATTCCTAAACGTCTTTACATTTTATATATATTCTTCTGCAAGGCGAGGTTGATTGTGCCTGAGTCCAGGTCTCGGGCTCAGTCAAAAACTATTATGTGAAACTCAACCCCACTACTCTGATTATTAAGGCACTCAAAACAATGAAAATGCCTGATCTGTCTTCTTTCTGGACATTTTTTTTGCATTGGCCAAACACTCATCAGGAGAAGCTGGTGATGAGGAAGGCATTTCATGTCCAAATAATTTGGTTCTTCTATTGTGTCCATGAGCTTTGTGACTTTTTCCCCTGTGCTCCAATGTTGCCCATCCTCTTTCTGGCCTGACCATTTTGCATTTGCTGCAGAAGAGTTCCAGCTATTGGACTAACAACTCTGAATTGTTAACAGTGCTGGGATGTTAGGGTTATATTTCTGAAATTATATTCTGCACTATTTGAAAGAATCTGTGTGGCATACTATATATTTAAAGCTCTGAATAAAATTAGATATAAAAGCATCCCCTAATGAAACAGAGCCCAACAAAAGTGAATTATTGTAAATAGCTGTTGCTTATCCCGGTGCTAGTATGTCTTCAAAACAAATATGAAAAAAGAGGACACTATATTGCTAAAATAATTTATCATAATAGTTCAGGTCTGTTTGAAATAAAAAGTAAGCCAGAAATTTCTTAAGATGTAAATATAAAGGCAGACAAATTGGCAGTATGCATTATCCTTTGCTAACTATGTCGATTTCCCCAAATATGTGTGCATAGGAATAGTAAGAAAGAATACAGTTTCCCTACAGCGAGGTGGGATGCCTATGTCCTTCCATAGGGTCACACCTAAGGTTTAATCCACCTTCAGTGCAAGAGAACACATCAGCAAAGTGACCAGTAATTTTCTTTCCACATCATCTGTCTCAAAGGTGAATTTTCTGAGTTATTTTACACTGAAAAAAAAGTGTGTCATTTTGCTGATGTGTTCCCTCACTCTGAAAGTGGACTGAAGATCGATTTACCTTAGTGTGACCACAGCCCAGGAATTACAGGGTTTTAGTTCCCATTAACATTTTAATATGTTTTTAAAATGTTGGTTGTTTCCTTGTCACCCGCCCAGAAACCTTTGGGTATGGGGTGGGATAGAAATGGAAATAAATAAATAAATAAATAAATAAATAAATAAATAAATAAATAAATAAATAAATAAATGAGTGAGTGAGTGAGTGAGTGAGTGAGTGAGTGAGTGAGTGAGTGAGTGAGTGAGTGAGTGAGTGAGTGAGTGAGTGAGTGAGTAATGAGACTAGGAACCTAATGAATGTCTATATTTCCAGCCATATAAAACTCAGTTTAAGGAAAAATCTACTGAAATCACCCTGTGTCCTAATTTTGAAATCTATTGTTTTCTAAATATTCCAACTCCTTTCCATAGGGAGATGGTTATTTTTTAACACATTCTTGACTCTCACAGATTAACATCTACTGGTACTCATCACTTAATGCCAAACTGATCTTTTTAGACTGTTTTTTGGATTAGTCTTGAATCATGACCTGTGAAGGTGCAGACCCCGGATATAGACTATGGACTCATACAGAAATGAGACAGTAGTCCTAATCAGTAGTCTGTTGTGTCCTCGAGTCCAAAGATTTAAGTGACATCTTGGATTTATCTTCCTTCTGTGCTAGTAATACTGGCTTCATCTAGTCATGTAATGTTACTTAGACTGCATCCTGATGGGGGAAATATAACACCGTTGTTGCTGCACTGTGGAGGGGACTGCCACCCGTATCTGTGGGAACCATAGCTCTGCTTTATCTAGCCCAGAAAATGCACAACAGCCTATTGAGGGAAGTCCCAGTGCTGCTGGTGGGTTTTCCAGCAACAGCACTCTTACTTACCTTGTGGAAGGAGCTGCCATCATTGCTCTGCCTACTGTGCATCTGCAGGAGTCAAAACAGATGGCTGTGCATGCGCAGTGGTGGCAACACACTCTTTCAGGCATTTTACACTGGCCAAATACCTGGATTCATGTGTCACTAAAATGTGCAAAGAGAGCACTAGCCCCTGGACTGTCTAGCTAGCAAGCAAGCAAGCCAGAGAGACAATAGTCCAGATTACTGCTTGCTAGTGGGATGTTTAGCCGACATCTGGAGCCTGCCAAACTCCAGGTTTTCCATACAGTTTTGGTGCTGTGTGAAGGAACCACCAATAGCCAAAATGTGAACATGGCCTTGAGTTCAACATCGCAAGTTTATAAGCAGTATTGGCTTGATTCCAATATGATTCCAGTATCACATCATCCTGACAACATATTGTCCAGACATGGCACAAGCATGAGAATATGAACCACCTGGTTATAATGAGTAGCAGCTAATGCTTCTTTGGTGTGAAAATGCATAAAGGCATCATTCCCACTTTTTATAGTCCAGAGGTACACATGCCAGTGGTCAGACTGTGACTAGAGAAAAAGTTGTCAAGGCGCTATCATAGCAGAATCATACAGTATGAAGATTCGAGGGAGTAAATACAGATTAGATATTAGGAAAAACTTCCTGACAGTGGGGGCAATCAGTCAGTGGAATAGGTTGCCATGGGACGGTGATGGCCAACCTATGACACGCATGTCACAGGTGACACACCAAGCCCTTTTGGGTGACACACCTGGTCACCCTGGCACCTGGGTGTGTAGTGCTTGCTTGTTCTTGAAGTGTACAAAATACCAACTTTCAATTGAAGATTTAGCAAATGTAAAGAATTATTTGTTTTCGCTTTTAATAAAATACATATATCAAAAATATAACATTTTTACTAGAGCTACAAATATCACAAAATTATGGATATTTCTAGATGTGACACAGCATCCGAGTTAAGCTACGTTTTCTTGCGTATTTTGACACACCGAGCTCAAAAGGTTCGCCATCACTGCCATGGGAGGTAGTGAGCTCTCCATCGCTGGAGGTCTTCAAGCAGAGGCTGGACCTACATCTGTCTGGGATGGTCTAGGAAATCCTGCATTGAGCAGGGGGCTGGATTCGATGGCCCTGGAGGTCCCTCTATGATTCTATGATTCTACTGATGTCATAGTAAGGGGCGGACTCAGCCATAGTCAGTTTGCAGAGACATCTCCTGTTTGGGTTAGGGGTGCAGTAGTTCCCATCTCATTAATGCCTCAGAAGAAGTAGAGTTCACTATGGCCTTTTCTGCACTGGGCTTTATTCTGGACTATATCCCAGAATAGGGACCTGCCATCTGCATGCTGGTACAGGTTATGGAAGACTCCACCCAGAGCCTTCCATAGTCTGCAATATTATTCTAGGATATTATCCAGAGTAAGGCCCAGTTCAAAAGAAGAACTGAGAAGAACACATCAGAAACAAGTCCTTTGGGATAAATACTTTCTGGTGTTTAAGTCAACTAAAAGTCTTATAGCTGCATCTCAGCAGTTGTGGATTTACAGAATCTGTATTGATTGCACTGCATTATTTATATGGTGGATTTGTTTAGAAAAGTGGGGCAGTAGCATCATTTCTTGGGAGAATTGTTTTGTCAGAACTGTTGCTGCCAGCAAGCCCTTGTCTAAACTTTCAGTGTTGCTTGCTGTGCACCTGCTTTCAAGTAAATAATGAATAGGGAAGTTGTGGCTTGTGACAAATGCAGAAATTTAAAAAAAAAATAATGCAGGCAATATTTTTTTTTGCCCTATTAAATAAGCTTAAATATTCACATATCTCTTCTTTGAGGAAGATGAGTAGGAGAAATGGCTACAACCAATGTATATATAAAGTCACTGTTTTTTAGATTATGGAAAAAAGAAAACCCTGCGATTCAGACTTCATATCCCTAGTGGGACTTCCTTCTCCATTAGGCAGGCAATGAGCAAACCATCCATTTCAGCTCAGTTTGCAGCAGTGTGAGATTGATTGGGCTGGTTATTGCATTTCATTAGATTTATAGCCCACCTGTGCTGTAGACTCAGGGTGAGTTGCATAAATATTTACATGGCTTGCAAAATCATTTGGCATCTGCAGTAAGATGAAGAGAGAGTGTATACAGATGATAGCAGTGGCAGTTGCTGAGCCTGGTTGTTGTTTTTTTAGGTTCATATTTGGAAGATTTAGGTTTCTTTGAGCTTGGGACAGCTTCTTTATCATGCTGAGTTTTCAGAATACTGTGTGAAAATCATGGCTTCATTTTTATCCAAAAGTGAATCTCACCTTGGGTAACCTTGCGGAACCAAAGCAACACAAAAACAGAGCAGTGTTAGACTTTTGGCAATCCTGTGGTCAATGCACTATCCATTTATTATTTCAAACTTGTATTTTGCCCTTCTTTGAAATGGGCCCAGGGTAATTCAAAATTTTAGAAACGTGAAGGGGGTTTCCTTTTCTTTCAGCCTAAAAAAGCTTATATATTATAGTGAAAAGAATAAAAAAAATACATACAATTGAAAAAAAAGGGAATAGATGAAAAGTTGTCTCTCAGTCTCCTTCATGGCGACTATTTATTGATTTAATGATTAATGGCTCCTGTTTTCCATTAATATTCTCTCAATGAAAGTCTTGGGCCAAGTTTTAATTCGGATTTATTTAATCAGCAGCCAGGTCAGGATTTTTGGCATTCCCACCTCTAGCTTATAATGCAGACTGGAAGGGAAGAAACCTTCACCCCTCCCTCCTCTCCTCCTCACCATCATACCCTGATGTCATCCGGGCGGGTGTTCCCTTGCAGAGCAGAGCCCTCCACCTTTACCCCTTCACTTGGTCTCTCACCTCCTGACACCATCAATTAATTTTTATTAATGTTTTAATTTGCAAACGGGAATGGGGCAGAGACAAGAGGGCAAAGGAAAGCACCGCCCGGCAGCGTGGAGTCTTTGGTCTTGTTCACAGGGGGAAGGATGGAGGGAAACAGAGGCTTACTAGCCGTCAATTGCACTGCAGTGGAAGATCACAGCAACATAAAATCCCGGAGATGCAGACAAAAGATGTGAATGGAAGGAGGGAGGGAGAATTGTTACACTGATCTCATTACAATTTTTTCAACTCTCTCCTGCCTCCAATCTCATGGCGGACAGCTGGGGGAAGAGAGGAGAAATCACATTTATCACTGGCTCAGGGGAACTGAAGAGAACACTCCCAAAGTGTGGTTCCTCCCCCAAAAAACTCAGTTGCATTCCCATTGCTAAATAAAGAGGCCTATTTGTAGATCCAGCAGTGAATCCTGTTATAATCCAAATAGGGATTCTCCATGTTTTTGGACCTTTAGTCCACAGAAATGGGTCATTTGCAAAGTGCTGGAACAGAGAAGGCTTGAACCGAATTCAAGCCGAACTATATCTTGTGGTGGAACACAGCCTTAGTCTTCAAAACCTGTGGTTACTAAGTCCTTTTTAGTGTTCTGTACAAAGTCAGTAAAGGGTTGCCAGTTTTTTTTAAAGTTTATCGCCATCTTATCTCTTAGCAAAAGTCAGTTTGTCTGTCTCTGCCAACTTTACCATTTTTATATTCCAGTTCTCAATAGTTGGTATCTCTTCCGGTTTCCATACCTGAGCATGCAGAACTCTTGTTGTAATTGTTATATACTGCAGTAAAACATTTTTATTTCTCCAAAAACAAAAACAAAAAGTCACGCAAACCCATAAGAACATTTCCGCTTTCCATGGTATCTGTATTTTCACCTTTTTTATATATGTGATATATTTTCCTCCATTTTTTTGCTTCATAATATATCCAACACATATGATTAAAATAATATTTTTCCCTGCATTTCCAACAAACATTAGAGAATCCTTATATGTGGAATCATATACCACCCATAAAAGTTTTCTTTAAGAATGTAACAAATTGTAAATTTTAAGTCCTTAATCCATATTTCCTCCCTTTATGTTAGATTAAAAATTCCTTGCCCAATTCACTATACACTCTGCACCTACCCCTTTTCCATTTCATCTTTCAATTATCCCTCTTTCCTTTGTACTTAATTCTTGTACCCATACCAGTTTTCCTTGTGTAAACTGAACATTCTTTTTCTATAATTTAAATTTTGCCAGCAATTGAGCATATAAAAAACATTGCAAATGGTTTCCCTTTCTTTCTTTCTTTCTTTCTTTCTTTCTTTCTTTCTTTCTTTCTTTCTTTCTTTCTTTCTTTCTTTCTTTCTTTCTTTCTTTCTTTCTTTCTTAATGATAGAACAATCAAATCTTTACTCCTATTGTCACATGGTAAATTCTTAGTTCTGGAACAGCCACAAATAAATCATGGCCATATGTCCATTTACCAGACAAGATGGCTGGTAATGCATCTGCTGCTGCATCTCCACTTGAGGCGGCAATAACACCCTTGTAGCATGAAATCGTGCTCCACACCTTAACCACCATTACCTAATTACTTACCTGATGCTTCCAGTGACGTGACCATTCACTCTTGCCAGCACTCTGAGGTCATTTGAGGTCCTGCACAAGCATGCTGGCACCCTGAATAACTGTAGACGTGACTGTGCGTGTGCAGAGCATCAGTGCCATCACAGTGACAGCGCTGACACATGTGCAGTCACAGAGGTGCCACTGCCAGAATGGCAATGCCCAGCAGAGGGCCGGGACCTGGATCAAAGTATGGTAAGTATCCGATGCCGGGGGGAGTGAACGGGCAAAGTTGACTAGTGCCCAAGTGCAAGTTTTAGTAAACATTGAGTCATCATGCTCCTTTTCTGTCCAGCAAAGGATAGTGTGAAAATGCCTAAGGTCTCTGCACTCCAAAATGGAGACAAAGAATAGAGATAATGGTGGCTCTCCTGAAAACCTCAAGGAGAAGCCACCTGCACTTCAAATTGGAGACCAAGGCAACAGGTGCATTCCTGGTATATGCATGAAAGAGATAAATGGAAAATATGTACCTTACTAGGTACACAAACCATTATGATCATCTTCAACTGCTGAACATAAGATGTATTAAGACAAGGTTAAAATTCCAAAAAGATAGATAAATGTCTCTGCTGCAACATTCTTTAGGTCCTCAGTACACTATTTTTAAAAATTGTAGCTGAATGTTGGATTCCTCCTGAGATGATATTCTTAGTTTTGTGTCTTGTACAGTACGAGTTCATATGTCCTCCTCCTACACATCTATCAATATTCATATCCACAGTGTTGCTGGCTGACTTCACTTGATTGGGTCCCCCTGAGCAGGATTTTTTCATTTTTCTTTTTTTTAAAACTTCATTGATCTTGAGTAACCATACAATATTTTTCTAAAAAAAAAAAAAACCTTTGCAACTACCATAGAATCAAAATATGAAGCAAAATATAAACCATCAGGCTGTGGACAAATTTATGGACAACAGATGTGTCATTGGCTACTAAAATGGATGCCTAAGTACATCTGTCAGGCTGGGGGGACAAGCAGGATGCCTCTAAGGCCATTTGCTGGGATTTGAGAGCAGGAGGTTTGTCCTTGTCTCTGCTTGAGATGCTCATGGGCAATTGGTGGGCCACAGTGTGTGACCGGATGGTGGACTAGATGGCTGTTGCCTGATCCAGCGGTGCTCCTCTTGTGTTCTTATGTTGGACACACTTAGGGTTTAATCCAGCTTCAATCCAACTTCAGTGTGAGAGAATACACCAGCAAACTGTTTTCTAATAACTCAGAAAATCTCATTTTCCTTTGCCCTACAGCAACAATTCCTAATATTTCAAACAAAGGTGTCTCTTGAGTGCAGGTGCCATGAAATGTGTTAAGGAAACCTTTAAAACTACAAAAACATATGCTACCTCCAGTGTCACGATGCCCAGCGTTCCAGTAAGTGCCTGCCCTCTCTAGGAGTAGCTTGGCCCTGTTAGGATGCTGAGTTCGTGCAACGGCCAAGTGAATACTACAGTGTGGACACAAAACACTGGTAGCAAGCATTTTAACAGTAAACTAAAACAAGTTTATTATTATACACAAGCAATACTAGAAAGGAAAATAAGGTTCAGGTATTTGTTGGTTTAAGTCTATGAGTCTCTTAAGGTTACCAGCTTTCCAGCCTGTCAGCTCCCCTTCTTAAAGAAAAATAGTTCCCTTTTTAAAAGACAAACCTCTCCACGTTCCTCCCCCCCTGACTTGCTCTGACTCAGCCTAGCCAGTGTACCAGAACGTGGCTCTAGATGATCACAAGGCCCAGTCTGTCCTTGCTTGACCGATCATCCAGCCTGGTCAGTTGCTAGTGAAGTCTCCCTCAGAGCCACAATCCTCACGATTGTCTCCTTCAGAAATCACTCAGCCAAAAGACCAATGGTCAGCTACTGGTCCAGCTCCCTCAGGTTTCAGCTCTTCTGTTCCTTTCAGCTCTTGTCCCAGCATGAAGACATAGCCTGCTGTAATCTGAGTCCCTTTATACCTTTTTCCTTGTGGCCCTGATTGGCTGCCACTTCCTGGGGAAAATTGCTGCAATAAAATGCTGCTGGAGAGTCCTAAGAGAAACTCCTGTCCCTCACCCCTGATTGGTGGGAACTCCTGTTCTAGCCCCTCCAGCACTCAGATCCCCGGACAGCTTTTCCCTCCAAAAAGCAGCTGCAACCAATCATTGCAGCAGGGCCTGCACGGGATTTCCCGCCCTTTTTGCAGCCTCTGCCCAGGTCTTACAGCAAGCTGTTTGCACAAAGGCTGGCTATTGCAGCTTGCTAGAAGCCTGCAAAGACAGTAAGAAAAGCAGTTTGCAGCCTGTACCCTGAAACCGTCACATCCAGTCATCAGGGAAACCCCACAATCCTCCCACCACTGTACTGGGGTAGCTGGACATCCCCGTGACCAGTCTGGTTGCAACATGCAGAAAACTCACTGCAAAGGATCTCCACCTATTTGCTACCAAGCCCAGTTCAAGGTGTTGACACTAATGTATAAAGCCCTAACTGGCTTGGGCCCTGGGTATCTGACAGAGCACCTTCTCCCATACAGACTTGCCCATGCACCGAGATCTGAAGAAGAGGTCCTTCTTGTAGTTCCTTCCCTTTCAGAGGTACTAGGCATAGGGACTCGCAGGAGGGCCTTTTCTGTTGTGGCCCCTAGACTCTGGAACAGCCACCGTCATGATGCTCACCAGGTGCCTTCATTGTATAGTTTTCAGTGCCTGGTGAAAACATATCTTTTACCTAGGCTTTTGCTTCTTAAACAGCTTCATCAGGGTACAGTCCTGTTAGGGAGGAGGGTGGGGTGAGGTGGGGTAGGAGAAAGGGGGTTATATTTTTAATTATGTTTACTATTCAATGTGTTTTAATTTCATTGGTGAAGGGTGGAATACAAATTTTCCAACTAAATAATAAATAAACTCCCTCACATGGCAATGGGCATATATCATCTCCATACTGGGAACTGATGAATTCCCAGAAGTACTCAGCAAGGTGATCTTATCTGCACTGCACTACATATGCAGGAAAGTTGGATTGTGCAGCATAGAACTGACAGGAGGCAGCAGGAGCCAGTCTTACATTACATCTGGAGATGGCCTTATTTATATCACTAGATATAAATTTTATGGATGACAGATGTATCAGTGGTTACTAGAACAAATGCCTAGGTGCATCTTTCAGGCTGGGAGGGGAGGAACTGGGGCGCTTCTAAGGCCATCTGCTGGGACTCGAGAGCAGGAGAAGGTTTGTCCTTGTCTCTGCTTGAGATGCCCATGAGCATTTGGTGGGCCACTGTGTGCGACAGGATGCTGGACTAGATGGGCTGTGGCCTGATCCAGCAAGGCTTCTCTTATGTTCTTATTTTATTTATTTATTTATTATTTACATTTATATCCCGCCCCATACCCGAAGGTCTCTGGGCGGGTTACAACTTTAAAACAACAAATTAAAACAGAATACACATTAAAAGATGTTAAAAATTTCCATACATATAAAACAATATACAACATGTTTAAAATAATAATGTCTGTACTGAGGGAGGGAACATTAACAACTTAGCCAAAGGCCAGGGCAAAGAGGTGCGTCTTTACTGCCCTCCTAAATATATATAAGGAAGGGGCCTGACGCACCTCAAGGGGGAGGCTATTCCACAGTCTGGGGGCCATCACAGAAAAGGCTCTCTCCCGGGTGCCCACCAACCTCACTGTTGAAGGTGGTGGGACAACCAGGAGGGCCTCGCCACTTGATCTTAAGGCACGGGCAGGTCGATATGGGAGAAGGCGTTCCTTTAGATATTTGGGGCCCAAGTCATTTAAGGCCTTATAAGTCAAAGTCAAAACCTTGAATTGGGCTCGGTAGTGAATTGGCAGCCAGTGCAATTCTTTTAAGACCGGCATGATGTGCATCCGGCTAGATGTTCCGGTCAGCACTCTCGCGGCTGCGTTTTGCACTAGCTGCAACTTCCGAACCGTCTTCAAGGGCAGCCCCATGTAGAGTGCATTACAGTAGTCCAATCTAGAGGTTACCAGAGCATGGATAACTGTGGCCAAGTCGTCTCTATCCAGAAGTGGCTTCAGTTGACGGACTAGCCGTAGTTGGGAGTAGGCACTCCTGGCCACAGCCTCCACCTGAGCTTCAAGTGTTAGCGCAGAGTCCAGGAGTACCCCCAAGTTACGCACCTGTCCCTTCCAGGGCATTGCAGCCCCATCAAGGACAGGGTATCTCCCAACTACCCGGACCCGAGACCCTGTGACACACAGCACCTCTGTCTTGTCTGGATTCAGTTTCAATTTATTCACCCTCATCCAGCCCATTACTGCCTCCAGACACCTGTCAAGCACTTCAACTGCCTCTCCTGATTCAGATGGTACAGAGAGATAGAGCTGGGTATCATCTGCATACTGATGACACCTCACTCCAAATCTCCGGATGACCTCTCCCAACGGCTTCATATAGATGTTAAATAGCATGGGAGATAAGATCGACCCCTGATCTTTTTTTCTTCTGGAACTTTGGGACCCAGGCAACTTCAGTAAGAAACTTGAAGGATGAAAGACCCAGGGAAGTGACTATATAGCTTAAGATTTTGTTTTTTGAACATACAGTTTTAATCTTTATAATGTGTTAGGAAAATTCCAGACCACTATGAAAACAAGTTGCCGCTCTATCAGCAAATGCTATTCATATTAGTTTCTTAATAAGCAGACGGGTCAGAGAGAAAGAGATTCCTTTTAATTTTGTATGCTGCAGCATAGGAAGTTCGCTTTCCATAACCCCATCAAGACAAACTTCAAACCTCCCACATTCCAGAACACAATTTATACCTTAAACCATGGCCGGTGATTACAATATTCCCGTAACGCCTATATAGAAAAAACATACATATCAGATTTCTCTGACATGTGCAGTAAAAACTAAGTCCTTAGCTGACTGGTTTAGACCAGTTACTCTTTGAAGACCTCTTATCATGTCTCTTGGCAAACACACTGTCCTTGAAAATATATCATGTCTCTTGGCAAACACACTATCTTTGAAAATATTCCTCACATGATGTAATAATGACTCTTGTAAAATCTTACTGAACTAGCTCTCTTGAGCTGTTAGGAAAAGTGACAAAGAAGTAGCAACAAAGGAGACAAAAAACTACTAAGCAGATAGATACTTGATATCTGAGGAAGATGAAATCATTATGATGATGACAGTTTGCTCTGTTCCTCCATTATTTCTGGATTAGGAGAAGCTGCCCTGTCATAGATTTGGGAGGGGGGTTAGAAAGGGAGTGACTCATCCAACACCAGTTACAGTCATGCTTTGAATAACATGTGCTAGTGTAACATAGGGCCTAGCTATACCTAAATTTTAATCCACATTTGAGCCACTTCAGACTAAAAGAATGAATCAGCAAAAGTACTAGCCATTTTCTTTCCACATAGAATCATAGAGTTGGAAGGGACCTCTTGGGACATTTGAGTCCAATCTCCTGCCCAATGAAGGATTTCCTAAACCATTCCAGACAGATGTAAGCCCAGCCTCTGCTTGAAGACCTCCAGCGAAGGAGAGCTCATTACCTCCTGTGGCAACCTATTCCACTGACTGATCACCCTCACTGTCAGGAAGTTTTTCCTAATATCTAATGATTTAACCCAAAGGGGACTTTCTGAGTTAGGTGATGTGGAAGGAAAAGTGTTTGTTATTTTTCCATGTGTTATCTCACTCTGAAGATGGGCGGAATGTGGATTAAAATTTAGGTTCGCTGGAGCCACGGTTATGGTTTTGCTTTCCCTTTTGGTAAAATCGGACTTCCCTGGAACATTTTTAATGCTACTGCATGCTTTTGCTTCTAGTTTACTCTAGTTTCATATAGAGAAATGGATCACTCAAATTTGGTCATTTTTGGATGTGAAGGAGTTGAAGTCGCCATTTTCAGTCAGAACAACATATAACATACTAATCATGAAATAAAAGGTCCAGAAGAAACAGTGTTGTCATGAGATAATAAAGAACAAAACTGCCAGGACTGTGATTTGTTATACAGAGGCAGCAGGAGATGTAATTGATAAGTCCTGTGATCAAGAGAATGAAATAGATAGGATGCATGCACTGTTAATGAGATTCGAATGCCAAAGTGACATTTTTATAGCAAATTAGGGATGTGCACACATATATTTTGCATTTGAATTCAAATCAAATTGAATATCCAGACATTCTCTTAGATTTGAATGTTTAGAATCCAAATGCAACAAAATCCAATTCGAATCGAATACATTTGAATCTATTCATTTGAATGTTAGATTTGAATCTGAAGATACGAATGTCGACAACATCCATATGTGCTATACGTATCTGTACACATTTCATTCACATCCCATTTTATCCCATATGCATACTATCAGTGCAAATGTGTATGGATACATATGAGTTTCAAATCATTCAAACGAATATATAGACATTCTGTTTGAATTTGAATGTCCACATTCGACTGAATTCAATTGAATTTCAAATGTTTAGAACATTTGTGCACATCCCTATAGAAAATACATTTCACAGTTCCCACAGGCAGTGCTATGCACTTAGACATCATCAGATGGACCTTACAGGTATTCTTATGGTAACCCACCCTGAAACCATTTGGTGAAGGGTGGGATATAAATCCCTTAGATGATGGATGGATGGATGGATGGATGGATGGATGGATGGATGGACGGATGGACGGATGGACGGATGGATGGATGGATGGATGGATGGATAGTGAGGATTATTTCTGAATCCACCAGCGAGACCTCTTTTGTTTCTAATATAGATACTCTGTGTTTCGGGACCTTTAATCCTCAGAAACTGCAGATTCTTTTGAAACTTTGGGAATGGTGAGCTCTCAAAATCTGAATGGGAACACAGCTGTAGACTCATTTAGACTTCAGTGGTGGAGAACACCCCTCAAGAATAGCTGAAAAGACCAAACAGTGGTTTCAAGATCAGATAAAACGTAAATATTCATTAGAAGCAGAAATGAGGGGCTTAAACTGGCATATTTTGGGCACAGCATGAGAAGACCAAACTCCCTGGAAAACCAGGGAGAAGTAGAAGGCAGGAGAAGAAGAGGCCAGCCAGGTAGCAGTTGACAGACTTAATTACAACAGTGATGAAAAGCTCACAGGCAAGCCTAAGAAAGACTGTTGAAGACCAGTCTGTCTGGAGGGTGTCATGCCATACGGTTACCAAGAATCAGCTATGACTAGATGGCATTAAGCAAGCAAAGAAACATTTTGGTATCTTCCAAAACGGATACATTTCCAAAATTTGAATAGGTGCAAATATCAAATGATAACTCCTGTTTGGTTTACATAGGAACGCCTTCTCCCATATCAACCTGCCCGTGCCTTATGATCTGGAGGGGAGGCCCTTCTGGTTGTCCCACCGCCTTCAGAAGTGAGGCTGGTGGGCACCTGGGAAAGGGCCTTCTCAGTAATGGCCCCTTGAGGTATGTCAGGCTCCTTCTCTGATTATGTTCAGGAAGGTGGTGAAGACGCACCTCTTCATTCAGGCCTTTGGCTAAATGTTGCTTATGTTTGCCCCCCACTGCACACGGTACTGTTTTAATTGATACTGTGCTGGTTTTTAATGTGTTGGTTTTAAATATTAATATGGGTGCTGGATTTTAAAAGCTGTTCCCTGCCCTGAGACCTTTGGGTATAGGGCGGGATATAAATATAAATATATAAAATATTTATCCCATAAGCACAAAATTTATTAAGTGAATAAATTGATCGATCACTTCCCATCCCTACAGACAACCCAGTGCAATTTTGACCATTACAGAGACTCTGAAGGTAGTGGGTACCACCTCCCATTTTGGGTTGTTTGACGTCTCGTGAGGACAAAGAAAACCCAAATGCTTCATGATTCAGTTACTTTCAAATGGCCTGAAAAGGAAACAACCTAATATAGCAGAGAAGTGAAGTGGGCATATAAATTGTCTATGTCATATTCACGGTGCATTTCATACCCGAAACTATTTCTTCCAGTGAATTACACTTTACAGTTTCACCATAATCAGTATGTTTGCATGAGGATTAATATTTCATATGAGATCCTTTCACCGATATTCTTTCTCTGGTTCAAGATATCATGACTTTCTATCCATATATGCTGCTGAATGACATTTTAATTAGCAGGAGCCGAACACAGGAGAGAAATTGGATTCAAACTGCACGATGCCCTGATATCTTTGCTGCAGAAAATATATTTTTTGGGGGTGGCTTTGTATGACAGTGTTTGATGTGGGGAGATTTGACACGTAATTGTCCTGCTTTCTCACCCTCCAATTTACAGAGTAAAAACTGTTCACACCTAAGGCTTCTCCTTTTCCCTCTCAAGATAGTAAATTAGACATTTATTACTTATTTTTCATTGCAAATCAGAGGCACAGGTATAACTAGGGTAGGATGAGCCCCTTATCCATTTTCCGTGCTGCAGCATGCAGGAATCAAACTTTATTATTTATTTATTTACATTTTTATCCAGCCCTGTATCCAAAAGTCTCTGGGCAGTTTACAGCAATGAAAACAAAATATAAAAAGGAAACAGTAGCAGTACCTGAAAGAGGGAAGGGGAAGCCAAAGACCTCCATGAAGTGAAGGTGCATGGGTGCACCTCAGGGAGGACGGTTTTCCATAGTCTAGGGGCTACCACTGAGAAGACCCTATTGTGAGTCCCCACTCCTTTAGCTACTGAAGGTGGTGGTACAACCAGGAGGGCCTCCCTTGTAGATTTTGTTAAAGAAAGACCAATATGGGACAACACATTCCCTTAAATATTTGGGACTGTACCCATTTAGGGCTTACTATATCACAGTTAACATCTTGGAGTCAAGCAGTCTATTTCTGCCCCCATGCTTAAGCATTCATTCAGTTTCATTCAGTTTATTTGTATACCGCCTTTCTAATAAATTACTCAAGGCGGTTTACAGCAACCATGAACAATACAGTGCAAAATAATACATCATACATTAAATAATCATAAAATTATATATAAACAAAATAATACATTATAAAATTACACAAAACATTGGGGGAGGAGACAAAGAGGTAGCAATGCTGGGACCTTTCCCCTCTCTAAGCTGAGTGCTGCTAGGGTTGTTAATGTGCTGACTCTTCAGCTCCTTCTTTGCCAGTTCTTCAACCACAGAACACCTGTGAACTTGCAGGCGAGGGAGCAGCAGACGCACGCCGACGCGGGCTGGCAGTTGTGTTCCTCCTCTTCTGCTCGGCTTTATACCTTGCAGGCGAGGGAGCAGCAGACGCACGCCGACGCGGGCCGGCAGTTGTGTTCCTCCTCTTCTGCTCGGCTTTATACCTTGCAGGCGAGGGAGCAGCAGACGCACGCCGACGCGGGCTGGCAGTTGTGTTCCTCCTCTTCTGCTCGGTTATACCTTGCAGGCGAGGGAGCAGCAGACGCAATAAGCATGCAATAATCAGGTGTTTTGTACACATAATAAGGAGTGTGACCTGATCAGGCTCTCACTCACTCACTCACTCACTCACTCACTCACTCACTCATTTATTATTTCCTGCCCCATATCCTAAGCTCTGTGGGTGGCTTACAGTAAAAGCCAATATACAAACAAAACATTAAATACATACCCCATTAAAACAGTATTAAACAGCATCATTAATTTAAATAAGCTAAAGTTAAGATAGTGCTTGAGTGAATTAGGGCCCAAAGGCTTTAGTAAAGAGCTATATCTATTCAGTCAGACCACCTTTGCTGGATTTTATCAGCCAAGAAGGGCAAGAGTCGAGCTTACATGAAGTAGGTTGAACCACTTCAAGCACCATGTCCACAGGTCTCAATAACTGGAACTGATCCCATGAAAACCACCAGTTGGTATACTCAGCACATCCTAGATTCTGTTCTAAATGTGGTGTCAAGTTTTAAGCCACCCGTTGCTAAAAAACCCAATGCTACTGACACTGTTGACACTAGCATACACCACAAACAAACCTTAAGAAACTGGTTACTGTGGTGTGGCATGCAAGTTCTCCTGGTGATGCTAATGATGCGTTCGACTGTAAAACAAAACAAAACAAAACCTTACAACAAACTAGGTTGAGTACATAAAAACACAAGAGAAGCCCTGCTGAATCAGGCCACAGCCATTCCAGTCCAGCATCCCATCACACACAGTGGCCAGCCAAATGCCCATGGTTATCTCAAGCAGAGACAAGGACAAATCTTTTCCTGCTCTCAAATCCCAGCAAATGGCTTTAGAAGCATCCTGCTCCCCCCCTCCCCAGCCTGAAAGATGTACTTAGGCATCCACTCTAGTAGACAATGATACAGCTGTCACCCATAAATTTGTGTAACCCTTCCTTAAAGCCATCTAGGCTGGTAGCTGTTGCCAACTCTTCTGGCAGCAAATTCCATAGACCGATGACCCTCTGGGTGAAGAAATACTTCCCCTTGTCTGATCTGACAATCAGCTTCGTAGAATGACCCCTGGTTCTACTGTTGTGTGATAGAGAAAAGAAAAGGAATCTACCTTTTCTATACCGTGTATGATTTTATATACTTCAGTCAGGTCCCCTCTTAAATGCCATCTTTCCAGACTGAAGAGGCCTAGACATTGCAGTCTGATTTCATAAGGGAGGCGTTCCAGCCCCTTAATCATTCTGATTGCCCTTTTCTGCACCTTTTTCAGTTCCACAATATCCTTTTTGAGGTGTGGTGACCAGAATTGTACACAATAGTCCAAATGTGGAATAACATAACACTTGCTGATTTGTTTTCTATTCCCTTCCTAATAGCTTTTTTCGCTGCTGCTGTGCACTAGGCTGACACCTTCATTAAACTGTCCACTAGAACCCCGAGATCCCTTTCCTGGTGTGTTGCAGAAAGCTCAGCCCCCATCAGTTTATAGACATAATTTGGATTTTTGATGCCAATTTGCATTACTTTGCATTTGTTAAGATTAAAGCACATTTGCCACTTGGTTGCCCACTCACCCAATGCTAAGAGCTCTTGGCAATCTCTGTGGACCTCTATGGCCTGCTATCAAAGGTCATCATCCATTACTGGTCCCATTGTATACAGTGAAGAGACTTAGAACCAAGACCACAGGTTGCCCCAAGACATTGACATCCTTCAGCATGTACCTGGGTTCATTGAATGGATGGCTCTCCCTTTATCAAAAGTGATATTCCAGGGTATGACTGAAAGCTTTTATTTCCCTTGTCTAAAAGATTTGCTTTTACCTGTCTGTGAATCTTTGGCCCTTAATGTACGTGTGTGAAGAATAAGTTTTGGGTCAATCCATTCCTCCATTTCCTTTGCCCCGAGGCCCCTGTCAACAGGCAGTGGAAGACACCAGGCAGAATGATCCTACAGATGTCTCTGTGAAGCCCTCAACCAGAGTCTGAAAGCACTGAATGCATTTCTTTTTAGAATAAGAACTTACCAGTAGACCTATTCATTTCACAACTCCCACCTGATACAAGGCAGGATACAGATAAGGACTATGACACAGGGGATTAAAGTAACAATAAGATTAAAAGCTCTATGTTAGGCCCTTTCTGCACTGACTGGTGATCCAGATTAAGGAACCCTTAATCTGGATCACAGGCCTTCAGATCGGCTCATGAGTGCAGATTAAGGAGGCCCTTAATCTGGATCTGTTGTACACCTGTTTAATCTCCTGTCCAGTTTTTCAATGAACAGGTTCCAGATCAGTCTAAATTGTTAAATTGTTTTGCGTTATGGGTGTGCACAAATGCGATTTTCAAATTTGATTCGAATCAAATATCCAAAAACCTAATGTCTGGACATTCGGACCGATACAAATACATTTGTATCTATTTGTACAAATATTTGATACGTATTTGATGATACGAATCTTGTATGCATCTGTACTCATCCCGTTTTTATCCCGTACGCATCCCATTTTCATCCCGCACATTTCCATATGGATGCGTATGGATATGAATAAGATGTGTACGGATACGTATGTGATGCGTACTTATCCGTACAAATACGAATGTATGAATTATTTATATGAATAATTCAAAATATTCATATTCGATTGTTAATAAATGAATGTCTGGACATTAGATCCAAATTCGAATGTCCAAATTCATCCAAATTTGATCGAATAATGAATATCTCGAATATTCGTGCACATCCCTATTTTGGGTGTAGTTGGTAGCGGTTGTTGTTCAGTCTTTTAAGCTGATTCTTTGTTGGCTAGTATACTGGACCAGCAAGTGTACTAGGACCCTGCCTTCTGCATGCTGCAGAAGACCTGGCATTTTGTGAGTTTTTTAGTTTAAGATACTCATTAAGTGTGCTGCGCTGACTTCAGCTCCGGTTGTTATGTGACACACAAGGTATTTTCTTTGTCAGGTGTTCAAGAGAAGTCAGTCAACTATTCTGAAAACATGCGGTCACTGCAATGTCCTTGAAATTAATGAGTTCTTCACTACAGATAAGTACATAAGAAGACAAACATACATAAATGTTTCCCCTAGGACTGTATTTTGATTTTCCTCTGTCAGCTGGCTCACTTTGGCAGGATCCATACTGGGCAGGATCTGAGCCCTGGCACAGAAGGCCTCGGGGGAAGCAAAGACAAACTGCAGGACTCCAAGGTGACTCCTAGTAGACTGTGGGTACATCCCAGACATCACTTTAAAAACCCACATTTTACTGATAGTCTGGAGTAAATTAACTCTGAAGGGAAAACTCTTCACCCCTACTTACAGATGATGCTTCCATGTTTTACCTTTTCATTCTGATAGGTCTGGTAGAAGTCCCTCCCCTACACTGTGATTCACTCATTCCCAATCCATCTCCACATTCTTCAGTCGATCGCCACAACCCCGCTTCACACTATGTTGAGGGAATCGATACAACCACCATTTCCTCTGCACCTTCCACATGCTCCTGCATGACTAGTAAAACAATAACAGTGCCTGAAAGGGGAGGGAAGGCTGATCCTTCAGCCAAAGGCTAGAGTGAAGAGGTTTACATATATACAATGATGTCTAAATGGATATAGTGAAGGTGTTTCTGAAGAGAGGCTGTTCCGTAGTCTGGGGGCTAACACCAAAAAGGCTCTCAGGCAACCTCACTGCTGAAGATGGTGGCAAAGCTAAGAAGGTCTAAATGCCCTATCTTAAGCCACGGGAAGGTCTACATGACCTCCCCTTTTTTTTTGCAATATCAGAAGCAAACTAATATAGCTATTTTGTTTTGAGATGTGTCTGTCTCCTAACTCATCCCTTTCTTTACTGCTTTCTGGTGGAATAATAAAAGAACAGTACTAGACGTTTAAATTATAAAAATTATTGATGTCCTTTATTGCTGACACTCCAGTGGTATAAAGACAGGCAGTGGAGATCATTCACAGCAGTTGGGCCTTCATAAATAGTTTCAATTTTGCAGACTGATAAGTGAAAGCATTATCAAGTTCTGAATGCATTAAAAAGAACATTTTTTCTAGACACACATTCTTTTTTCCTACATATATAAATGGTTATGGATTGATCCTTTGCACATAAGTAAAATCCAAGGCTGGCCCTTCTGCTTGTAGCCCAATTCAAAGGCTCCTTATTTTAAGATTTGCTGGTGAGGCCTTCTTAGCTGTCCCACAACCCATGGAAAAAGTAAAGAAATGGGGGCAGGTGACAGGGCCTTCTCAGTGATTGTCCCTACATTATGGAATAGGCTCTCTGAGGTGCACATTTACTGTATGCACACCTCTTTACACTAGCAGCATGCTGATGAAATATGCTATTCTCTCTTTCAGACAGTCTTAGGAAACATTCCCACCTGACTTTTTAAAAATGAAATTAACTCAGATCCAATGTGAATGTGCATTGCCAATTCCCATTTTTTTATTATAAATTGCAGTCAAGCCTGATTCCTGCTGTTCCCACTGAAAACACTCAAAAAATGCATGGGGGAAAGCGCATCTTTTCCTCCCCACCCTTTGCCTGTCAGGGTTTCCACCCCTCTCTCTTGATTGGGTTCACTCCTACAGTTAACATGATAACATGGCTAAGGGTGAGGAATTCCAGCTCCATCCTTTGATCGCATACCCAGCCTCTTTTGCGCACCTGTGTAGTTTCAGATTAGCGATTCCCCACAACCACAGAGATCTATTCCACGATACTTCAGTCTTGCACAAAATGACCTCCCTAAGCTTAGATCTAGCTCATGCTTTGTGCTTGGTGGTGCGTAAAAGAGAAATCTATCAACCGTAATGCGCCCCGACCACTGGGCGCAAAACATGGGCTAGATCTAGGCTTAGGGGGGGCTGTGAGTTTTCTCTCGCCCTCTTTCTTTAAAATTCTCCATCCACTTCCAACTTCTAAATGGATCCTGGATGTCTATGCAAAGGCTTGTTCCCAAGTGTGTGGGGGGTGGGAGGTTGGTTCATGCAGGTAAAAAAGGAGGTAGTCAAGTCATCTTTCCCCTCACACCCTCCCACACCCTCCTCGCTTCTCACCCACCACCCACCAGCCATGCATAATGTGGTGCTATTTTTGGAAGCAAACAGAGGGACTCCCCTCTGACATGAGAAAGCAGTGAATTTTCTCAATTGCGTCCCGAATGCTGTGTGTCATGCTCAGCCAATGGTGCATTGGTGTGGTACTTTTTTTTGGGGGGGGGGAGGTGCAAGTTCTCTCTTCATGGGAGGGATGGCAAGAGGCTGCCCTACCGAGAGTGAAACTCCACCCATTTAATGACGCATCCACAACAGCAACAGATATTGGACAGAAGGCTATCAAGGGGGACAACCCTAAAGACATGATCTCCCTCCAATACTATGGTACTGTTCCCAAAGCAAAAAAGGTAAAGTGTGTTAGCAGCAAAAACAGGACCGAGAGCTGTTTTTTAAATGCATTTTTGGGTGATGTACTCCTCAGAAAGTGCAGGAAACCAATCTATAATGGGGCCAAAGAATTTTCAGATCGTTTTCAAAGCTCAATAAAACCCCAGTGGGAATGACACCTTTTTAGTTTACTTCTATTTTACATTGGTTTTATTGTGACCTTCCCTGAAACCTCTAGGTCTGGTGGAGAACAGACATAAAAATAAATAATACAATCCATATTCTTTGAAGAGTTCAGACTAATTTATTTATTATTTATTTATTATTTATATTTCTATCCCACCCTATCCCTGAAGGTCTCAGGGCAGGTAACAACCTTAAAATCTACCATATCAAACAAAACAATACATATTAAAACAATAAAAACCATCACAAGGTCTAAAATCCAACATGTTAAAAATAAAACAATGTCAATTAAAACAGTGTTGCTTACAGTGGGGGAAACATGACTCTCATTTAGCCAAAGGCCTGAACAAAGAGATGCGTCTTCACTGCCTTCCTGAACATAAACAGAGAAGGAGCCCAACACACCTCAAGGGGGAGACTATTCCACAGCCTGGGGGCCATTACTGAGAAGACACTCTCCCAGGTGCCCACCAGCCTCACTACTGAAGGCGGTGGGACAACAGGAAGGCCTCTCCTGCAGATCTTAGGGCACGGGCAGGTCGGTATGGGAGAAGGTGTTCCTTTAGATATTTGTGTATTAGATGATTGTAAACAAAGGAGAAAAGGCAAGGATCACTAGGAGATTGCTACTGATTTGGAGCAGGAGACTCAGGGGAATTAAACAACAGGAAGAATAATCAAGGAGCGCATGAAATCAGACTGCAGCATGTAGAAAGCCATGTGTGGGGTGGAAATCGTGGCTGGAACCAGGGGGCACTCTATGAATCTGATGGACAGGAGAGTTAGGACCGACAGGAGGGCTCTTTGGTATCCTGCTGTTTTCTGATTGAAAACGTATGGATTAGACATCACAAAAAATAATTACTTTCATGCTTTGTCACAAATACATTATTTAACAAATTCTTGTCTTTTAAATAACTTCCCAGTCTGTTTATGCAAGAGCATGAATATGAGCCAGGAAGGTCTTTTATTGTTATTTTTATTAAAAGGGCAGGAGCTTTTGCTAATTTCAATTCCCAAACACCACAGGAGTCTGCAATTCCAATTTTCTTTTCACAGTATTAATGAAGACTGGACATTGGCAATAGTCACATTCCCCCCTCCTCTTTGAAATTTAAGAACCACATTGAAGGGCTGCCAAGAATTTTAATAACACTCTCATATATGCACTGGAGAACTGGAGCCAATTGTGATTACCCCAGCTAAGCCATTTCATCGTAGCAAAAGAAATATGAAAATCAATCCTTATAGCAGTGTATATGATATAGTTCAGGGAGATGCATGAATAGTAGGGGAAAAACTTGGCAAGCATAATAAAACCCACCTCGCCAATTACTTCAGAAGGAAGGCTTGCTCATTCCAGAAATGTAGCTTAATTGTATTCCTGCTCTCTGACCAGCCATTCTTACCATCCACAAAGAAAGCTTCAGCATTTGTGGGTGGCACTTTTCATCTGAAGGGTTTCAGCTTCTCAGCTTTTGGCCTTAAATCAGGAAAAACTGAGTGGGTATCAGCTTTCCATTTGCTGTTTCCCAGACAATTAATGAAGTACTTATTCAATGTTTCTGGTTTCTTTTCAGTGCGCAGCACAATAAAGGAGCCCTGTAAAGAGTGTTTTTCAAGCAGTAAAAAGATGTTTGCAAACTCAATATCTGTAGGATTAATGTGGAGGATGTGGTTAGTGACAAGCATGTTGAAGGCAGGGAAGTTCATGGCCTGAATATAGGTTTGCAGTAGAAACATGCAGAAGAAGAGAGATGTAATTGGGGAGGGTTTTTTTAATTATTCTCTGATGTAATGATTGTATTTCCGTTGTATTTTTTTCCCCATTTGTTGTAAATCGCCTTAAGGCAAAATTTACTTTTGGAAAGGTGGTATATAAATAAAAATGGGAACGGAAATGTTATACTAGTTCAAATTCGAACCAAACCACCCCCAGGTTTTTTGGGGGGTGTCAGTTCAAACTTGAACCACCCCGAGGTGTCTCCAATCTATGGCCACTGGCCACAGCTACTGGCTTGGCCTTCCCTGCAGTAAGCCAATTGGCCTTGGTCACTCCCAACCATCCTAAGGGCCTGTTTGCACTTGGCTTTATTCTGGGACTTATTCCCAAATAGGAGCCTGGTGTTAGGAGACGTCCTGCTATGTGATTTGGGGAGGGGGGAATAGCTCAGCAGGACGTCTTCCCATGTTGGAATCTTTTGATGTAATAGATTAAGAATAATGAAAGAACAGTTATTTGGTGCTTAAACATCAAGAAAAGAAGCCCCAGAGTCTGTTTAAAAGAATCAGTAGTTTAATCAGTGCAGGAGGAAAAATATCAATTTAAAAGGCCCACCTTTTTGGTAATCCAGAAAATATATAGAAGGAAAGAGGAGAAAAGCCTATCCTAAGACCCTTTGTCATAATTCAACTGGTTCTCAGCCATGAGTTCTCAGGAGACATGTGGCTTCAGAATGCAGCGATGGGGGCAAACAGAAGCAGACTCTCCCTCTGAAGAAATGGCGGGCAGGATGCTGGCTGTGGAGGCTCAGAGGTCAAAGGCTGGCTCGGTTATTTCAGGTCTTGATCATTTGCACATGTGATTCAGCAAAAAGGACAGATTTCAGCTCGTGATTCAGCACGGCAGATTAGACGAACTCCCTGGGACAGGACTGCCCTCTCGGAGTTCAGGACTCTGTATTTAAGCAGAGCTCAGCCAATCAGCTTTTGCGGCGGGAGATTCAAATCTGGGCAGAGGCAAAGCCAGATTTCTAAAGCATCCCAATTGCTGGGATGAGTCAGATAATAATGGCCAGTTGGGTTTTTTTTCCATCTGCCCACATCTTAAACAAAAGGCTGTATCTTTGGCAAATGAGCTACTTAGGTGCTGATGAGTCCCATCAAGGTGTCAAATCTGCATAAGTAAACCAACTTTTGTTGGTGGTCCTTTGTTTAGCAGGAAATTCCGAATCCTCCTGAAAGCGCACTTTTCCTGCTCATAACTCTTTGCATCCAGTTTTTTTGCAAGCCTAGCTTGGAATTATGATATTCAGTATCACTTTTGCCATAACACTATAAGTTAGCCTCTGCTTGTCTAAGAGAGGAGAAGGTATGGGGGTTCATAGGCTTATACTGCTGTCCACATGCTAGTGCAGGCTACAGCAGGTACCTGGTGAGGACTGCCAGAGTCTGCATGAGCATGCAGACAACAGGTCCCTGTCATGAGATATATTCCAAAAAGTCCCTGTCATGAGATATATTCCAAAATATGGCCAGATTTGAGCAGGCCCCAGGGCCCTGTCCAGGGGCCTATTCGCACTTGGCCTTTTTCTGGAGTATATCTCAGGATAGGGGTCTGTGGTCCACATGCTAATGCAGACTCTAGCAGACATCACTTTGGGCCTGCTGAAGCCTGCACTAGCATATGGACAGCAAGTTCCTATTCCAGGATACATTCCAGAATAAAGCCAAGTGCGAATAGGCCCCTTGTCTTGCAACAACTCTAACCTCAGCTGCTCCAACCAGAAATAAATAAATGAAAAATGGGGAAGAACTGTAATTTACTCTGCTGAACATCAAAATCAGTTTTCTGTTGTGGATGGCAATGAGTCCATGGGCACATATCATCTAGTTTTAAGTTATCTGTGCATTTTTAATTCTCATAATATCTCCTGGAATTTTTGAAGTAGAGTTTTTGAAGGAAATTTCCTCATTCCTGATTTTTAAATTTGTGAAATTTTTGTTTGCTTTTAAAGATTATAACCGATATAATACTGATAGTTCCTTGTGTTGTTAGCAGCTGCCCTGGACAACTTTAGTGGAAAATTGGGGTATAAATGTAAAAGATAGAACACATGCTCTGTCAAAAAAGGTTATCTTTTATTGGAAACCATTATCCATTCTGAGCTTGAAAGGCCAAAGGGAAACCATGTTAATTGAATTTTCCTTGTGGGATTGCTGTTTTAGGGCCTGGTGAGTATTTATTACCTGAGAAAATGTCCAGGTCATTAGTGTGTATATGCAATATTTCCAGTTCATTACAGGAGACTGAGGCTGAACAGCATAGAATAATTATCAAGATAAAGCAGTACTTGGGATCTTAGGGAAAGTTATCCTATCAAATAAGAGAAAGAATAAAACTAAACATTACAATTTTGCCTCATTCCCCACCTCCACACAGCCCTGGGAACACAGAGAACACTTAAGTTAATTAAGTAGTTCTGTCTTCTTTAGACAGATGGAGTAAGTGAGATAATTGTGAAAAGATGCTTAAAATGAAATAATGCCAGCAGGTTTAATAATGAAATAAATAAATATGTATATATATATATATATTTAAAATGTTAGCTTAAAATAAATTTGGTTTCATCTGTTAGGCTTCAACATTAAAAGAAACATTTCACTGTAAATGGGAGATAAAAGGTGTTGTTTGGCAGACGTTAACAGCATACCTAACTGACAGGATTTACTTCATATGCCTGCATTCACAGACAATTTTTAGGCTGTGTTTAGACATAACAAAGGGGATGCCTCAGAGTTGCCTCAGAGAGACAGTGTATGGCCTTTGTGTTTTTCTCTGGTGTGTGAATAATCCCACCTTGGAGCCTACTCTAAGGATGTTTTTCCACTGACCTCCTTAAATCTGGATCTAAGATGATCCAGATTTAAGGAATGGGTACTTCCCTTAATCTGGATCTGCTAGATCCGGATTAAGGGAAGTACCCAGTGCATTTCCACAGGTGGTCTAGCACCCAATAGCAATGGGTGCTAGCTTGCTCACAGTGGAAATGCCAGAGCACTCGTGGTGAATCTGGATCTACCCACATGTGGCCTGCCTGTCACCCCAGGTGTTTGGGGGGACAGGGAGTGCAATCTCCATAGACACTCCGGAGATTCTTCAAAACTAACTCCAGAGGAATCTGCCGCAGACTTCAAAGATTCTCCGGAGCCCTTTGACAGCGGCATTGCTCTCACAAGGGGTCCTCTTCGGAGTCTGTGCTAATCTTCGAAGGCAACCTTGGAGGGACTTTGAAGGGACTTCGAAGAATGTGCACAGGCTTCGAAGTTTTGAGTTTTGAGGAACCCTCCACCGTGGGTAACCCCCCTGAGCCTCCCCTAGTCCCCATTGCCCAATAGTGGTGGAAACAGGCTCTGTATAATCTGGATTTGATGGCTGAAGACCCCATTGTAAACCCCTTTAATGGGTCTATACAAAATCCAGATTATAGGTTCTGATGGACCCATATGATCCAGATTTCCCTAGAACTGGTCGAAACAAATGTAGCTCTAATGGGGTCTGTACTGGAAGTGGGGTCTTCCTGCTGTGAGCCAAATGGCTCCTTAATGGGTACTTAGTGCTAGTGGAAAAACACCGTAAGCTGCCTCAGAGGACCCCTCAGAGGTACTGTGTCTGATCACGGCCTCAGGGAGTAAGAGTGACAGAGTTTATTCAGTTTATTCCTTGAATAGAAATTAGGTTTGAAAGCACATTTGACTCATTGAACCTTTCTCAGTTTCATTCGCTGTTGATACAAACAAAAGCTTTTGTTATTTTCTCTTTTAAAACAATTAGCACCTCATTCAGCTCAACTGAATTTCCTAATTGCACTGTTGAGTTCAGTGGATGAGGAGAAAGGGGGAAAAATCATTTGTTATTTTAACTGTTTTGAGGTGGACTGGTGGCCAAAAACCAAAAGATTTGTAGGAGAAAATAACAAGTGCTTCAGAGTGGACAGCCATAGCAGTGAGGGAAGCAGTTCTTAGAAGTGAAGGTGATTACCAAAGCCAAATGCTTCTCAAGTAGGAATCTGCCCAAACAGAAAGTGTGTGTTCTGTTTGTCATCGAACCAAACACACATTTGCTTGGTTTAACGGCAGACTGGTTAAGTGAGCCAGCAATTATTCACACTTAATTCTAAACTTATTCAAAAACAAAAAATGCATTTTTTCCATGGGAAAAAAAACCCCTTTTTAAGGGCAAAACGCAGCAAGGTTGAATCAAGGGCAAAGCACAACAAACATGAACTGGTGGATCAAATTGTTCTTATTTGTGTGTGGGAGACTGGTTCAGCTCAAACAAATTTCTGGATATTTGAGCAACCACATTTGAATGTGAGGAAAACTTTTGTGAACACAAAGGGTGCCTCCAGACATGCTTATAATTTTGCTGTCCTTTCCTGTTGGACAAACAGGACAACTGGAAGCTGCGTAGCGACTCCATAGCCCTGTGCAGCCGCTTCCAACTGTCCAGACAGGTCAGTCGATAGTCCACAGCAGTGGCACAGCATTTGAGGGAAAGTCTGCAGTACCTTGGAATTTCCCTGCTGCTCCTGGGGATGATTGATCATCCCATTTCTGGTCACCTGCAAAGTTTTAAGTGTGTCTGAAGTCTCAGCTTGCCAGTATTTATAATTTATGTGATCTTCTCCTATGTTGAATTTTTTTTCCTTCAAAAGATCCATAGGTTTTGCCTTCTCTGAAGGGTTAAAGTAGTTTTGGGTCAGGGCATCTCCCTCTGTAACTCAGGCCTAAGCACCATTCATTGTTAATGAAGTTACATGAGCCTCTGGTGAGACAAGATTGTAAGCATTATTGTACAGCATCCACAGGCTACGATTTTAAATATTTTCCTCTAGTTAACATGTATAAAGGCCTGGCAGCAATTTCCTCATTACATAAGAGCTTTAAAGTTTCATTTAAAGAAATGCATTGGCCTCTTACAATATACTCTTTGTGACATGCTTAGATTAACTCTAGATGGCAAGAGGAGAAGGTAGAATCTTATTCTGATCTTGCGGTTGTACCTGTGGAACAGCAGGGCAAACTCATGGGGCATATACAGGCCCTAACCTTTCTGGAAGCTTGTTCCCATGATTGTATTTTGATGGCACAAAATAAGCAAAAGTGTATGATCTCAGGTTTTTAACCATTGCTGGAAAATCTAGCACTGGTCATGAGTTTTCCAGCTGTAGTGCTTTTTAGGGCTCCACTTATCTTTCAGGACAGAGCAGTGATTGTAGCTTCATCCAGCAGAGGAACTTGATGGTGGCTGAACTCCTCAGATTGTGCATCACCAACGTGTGGAAATACAGTGCTGTACCCCCACACTATCTCGATAGGAAGCAATTATAACGGGCTGCAATACTCTGCATTATTGCTTCCTACAGCTATTTCCAAAGCTTACTTGGAAAAATCCATATATGCAATTAAGATTTTTGTTAATGGAGGGAGCAAAAACCTCTCAATGTATCAAACAGAAAAGATTCTGCAGTAGATTTGCCTTTTCTGCAGTAGAAACCTCTGAACAAAACCTGCAGATGAAATGCCAGCCACACGTGTGGGTGCATTTCATTTGATCCCATCCAGTACAGAAGGCATGTGTTTTTTCTTGTGTTTAGAAAAGGTGTGAGGTACACCTCCAGTTCCATATGTTTCAGATCCATAGTGATTACATTCATAAGTTGTTCATTTCCGTCTGGTCTCTGATCGTCTTTAATAATGAAACTGAAAGATGGCATATTGGATGGATGGATGGATGGATGGATGGATGGATGGATGGATGGAGACCACGTAAGAATCAAATGAAATGTCATTGTAGTCAGTATATTCATATGTTCAATATCATTGATGTCGGATGGCCTTGAAGCATAATGAAATTGTGAAGCCTTTGAAAGCCTGTACCACTGGAATTGTCTTAACATACAGCCTGGGCTGTCTGTGAGAATTCTCTACAAAGTAAACAACATTCACCTTTTTCTACAGTGTTGGAGTTAGAGGAGAGACTTTCTCCTCTTCTTCTGTTTTGAACTCAAAGAAGTTATATTCCCCAAGGGAAGTATATTTTGCCTGATCTGCTAAGTATGTTTTGACAGTGATCATGCCATGTATATAATTTATTTATTTATTTATTTATCTTTCTATCCTGCCCGATACCCAAAGTTCTCAGGATAGGTCATAATAAGGTCATTTTAACAGCATCAGAAACATATTGGCTAAAACAGTGACAGTGAGTGTGGTTACACCTTGCTGAAATAGTCTTATTAAGAAGCTGGACTCAAAACACGCTAACTCTGACCACAGCCAATAGCTGGTAATCTTTCCTCAGATAGCCCTCATTTTGGGTCACTGTGCTCACACCTTTCTGTTCCTATCCTGAGACTCGTTTACCAGACTCTATTAGATCTTCAACCCTCTCCAGCAGCACAACACCTCTTCATTAGTCCTCTTCCCTGGTCACACCCAAAATATGAAAATGAATTAATATTCAGTAAAGACTTGAGACCTGTAAAAATCAGGACCCAGGAAAGTACAATTGAAGGGAAGAAAGTTCACAAATAAAACCAATTTGGCTAAAATGGTGTGAGCATTGGGGTCTGAAGATGGACTTAAGAAGGATTAAAGTGAAAGTATGACCACAACCAGTGTCTGCATGGCATCAGATGTTGTTCTGTCAGCCAAAAGCTAGGGTACATAAGAACATAAAAGGAGTCCTGCTGGATCAGGCCACAGCCCATCTAGTCCAGCCGCCTGTCCCACACAGTGGCCCACCAGTTTGTAAGATTCTATCTCTTCCTTAATTTACAAGGCTACACCACCTCCATTTCACCCTTTCCTGTCTTTCCTGTACAGTTTGTAACCTGGGATGAGTGTATCCCTTTGGTTTTCATTGGTCCACCAGGTTTCAGTTATACAAATAATATAAATTTTATTTTCCATCACTGTGTTTTCAAGCTCCCCTAGTTTAGCTTGAAGGCTTCTGGAATTTGCATGTATACATTTGTATTCACCCGTCTAGTACAAGTTCTGCCCTCTAGGAACACATGAATCCTGTTAGTGCCCTTTGCACCATTCTGCTTATAAATTGTTAATTAGTTCCCCACTTGGCTCAGTATTATGTACATATTTCCAGCCCTCCTCTCAAGGGTGCACTCTCCCAAACTGGATCCTGCCCAGCTCCTGTCAGCTTTCCCCAAGGGATCAGTTTAAAAGCTACTCTGGGACCTTATCCTGCCTCATCCACTCATTGAGGTTCCTGAACTCCCCCTGTCGAGCTGGTCCTGCACATAGAATAGGTAGCATTTCGGAGAATGCAACCCTGGAGGTCCTGGACTTTAGTCTTCTACCTAACAACCTAAATTTGGCTTCCAGGATATCCTGCCTCCCCTCCCCTATGCCATTGGTACCAACATGTACCATGGCCACTGGCTTCTCCCCAGCACTGCCTACCAACCTATCTAGATGTTGTGTGATGCCCGCAGTCTTTGCACCCACAGGCAAGACACCATGCGGTCAACCCGCCCATCGCAAACCCACCCCTCTACTGTATGTTCCTAATAATCAAATTGCCCACTACAAGAAGTCCTCCTCTTGCCACCCATGGAGGAGTATCCATGGTGCAAGAGGATACAGGCACATCCACTAAGGAAGGGGTCCCAACTAAGGGAGCCTGTCTCTCTTCCTCAACCTGATGTGTCCCTGCCCGAGGCCTCCACTCTCCAAGGCAGCTGGAGGGCTGCTCATTAAGGAGTGGGATGCTTCCACTGCATCCCTAAAGGCCTCACCCTCAGTCCTATTGCTCTCTGTCTCTTTCTCCAGATCTTTTACCTTGGCTTCAAGGGAGAAGACACGTTCCTTGAGAGCCAGGAGCTCAATGCACCAAACAGACACCCAGGACTACCACCCAGCAGGCAGCTAGTCATACATATGACACTCAATGCAAAACACTGGAAAGCCCCCCCCCCTCTTTCTGGCATTCTACCTTCATTGCCTCTGGATTAATTTGTTTTTGTTACTATTTATATTGTTTTACCTTTTAAGATTACTCAGGTTATTATTATTGCTTAGGTTTGTTTAGATTATTTTTCTTTGAATTATCTAATTTGTTTTTTTTGCATTTGTTAACTATTTACTGCTACTTAAAGAGAGAGGAGGGAGGGAGGGAGGAAGGAAGGAAGGAAGGAAGGAAGGAAGGAAGGAAGGAAGGAAGGAAGGAAGGAAGGGGGAGAGACAGATGATATTCTGTTTCCTAGTTTGTAATTGTTTCTTATGCCATCTCCCCACAGCGAGTCCCACGAAGCCTGGACGGGGAGGATACCCGAGTTCAGAAGAGGTGGTCCGGGAATCCAGCAGCACTACTGGCATGGTCGTTGGAATTGTGGCGGCAGCAGCTTTGTGCATCCTCATCCTTCTGTACGCCATGTACAAGTATAGAAACCGAGACGAAGGCTCGTATCACGTTGACGAGAGTCGAAACTACATCAGTAACTCAGCACAGTCCAATGGGGCTGTGATTAAGGAAAAGCAACCCAACAGCTCTAAAAGCTCCAACAAAAATAAGAAAAACAAGGATAAGGAATATTATGTCTGATCCCAATGGCTGAAAAGAACAATTGTATAGAAATAGTCTTCATTTTATCTGAGACATAAAACAAAAACTTATTTACTTTACTTTTTATGAAGCACATACAAAGTTTAAAAAAATGGGAAAAAGAACACAGGGAATGCAATCAGAAAGGGAAAAAAACTTTTTTAAAAAAAAGAAAGGAAAGAAAAAAAACGAAATAATCATTTCATACTCTCGTTTCACTGAAACAGGAGTCAATAAATCCCCTTACATTCACAGTGTTTTCATTTGCTCTGCCGTCTTTATGTTGCCGGAATGTTCTGAAGACGATGTTGGTATGACCACACACTCCTAAGGCAAGAAGTATTACTACAAAAAAAAACATCACCCAGCACAATATGAAAGGTAACAAACTGAAACATGGAAAGAAATAATAATAATAATAATAATCAAAATTGTGCTTACACACACCTACATACACACCTGCAAAGAAGCTACCTATGAGTCTGGATTTAGCCAAAGTGCTAGCGCTTTCCTGTGGAATAAATTAGTCTTATGATCTGAGAAGACTTTGCCATTCTACACAAGTACTCAGTGAGCAAATCTCTAAGCTGAATTTGCCACCCGGTGCAACGAAGCAATGATTGGAGCTTGGGTTTGAGGTGCTGGCTTTTCAAGAATAAACCACATTCAGAAGAAAGAAGAAGAAAAAGAAGAAAAAGAAAACACTTTCAAAAAAGCCCCTTTCTGGTTGTGAGGAAAACATTATAGCGGCCTTATTTTCAAAAATAACAATAAACAAGCATACAAAAGTGAAATATAAGGATTATTTTCACTCACCACTACCAAACCCGAGGGCATAGATACAATCATTGGGACAAAATTCATGCACGCTTAATATGTTATTACATATGTTTATATTAAAAAAAACCCACATCTATATGTGCTTTCTGGACTGTGATAAGTGATGTTTTCTAGCCTGTTGTATAGAAAAATGCAAACTATATCCGCTCTTCAACCATTTTTGGTAAACTCAGTGTTCTAAGTGTTGCTAGGTATAGAATGTTCTATGACATCTGGAGCAACCAACATTTTTATTTATTTTTTTTCTGCCATAAGAAACTGCCAGTTTTTCTTCCCCTGTTAACTTGTCCTTTCTTCTTTTTCTTCTCTCTCTTTAAATTTCTCTCTTCCCGTATTCTGGGTTTGTTTTGACTTTTAATTTACAGTATAAATGAATATACTAAAGAGGGATGTGTATGAATGTATATAAGAGTCAACTAATTTTCTTCTTAGCTTGTACAGCCTTTCTCTTCTGTTGCAGTTTAGTTTTTGTAGTTTGTATGAAAGACGTGGATTTAGAAAGCAAAATATATAGAGAGATATAAACTTTTTTTTTTACTTCTCCAATTGCCTGCCAACTCCCAGGTTACATTAGCAAAAACACATTTTAAAATGTGTGATTTCTGCCCCTCCGCCCATGATGGGATTCAACACGAATCTGGTGATCTAAGTGACCTTTTTGCTTCAATCGATCATAGTATAGCTGGCTGTTCCCACAGGAAGTGAGGGGAAAATTGTAATCCAAGGAATAGTTCACATCTATGTTTCCCTGCTATTTAGAATTGGCCTACTATGGAGGTGAGTGATCAGAAAGTCAAGCATGGAAAAGGATGAACAGTGAAAGTGCATGGAAAGCAAGATTTCAAGGCTTTGTCTCCATTATGTAGCAAAGGGACCCTAAGTGAGGATCCTTTCCATTACTCCCAATGGAGATCAACTGCCTTGAGGGTCCAATTAAGGTTCCTTTACCATACATAAAATGAAGACAGAGCCCAAATTACTCATTTTTTACTCAGTAAGGGTGTACTGTATCCGTATCCACACACACACCACACACACACATATATATACACTTCTTGTGAAGTAACCTCTCTTTATTAAGCTAATTTGGTTCAGTGGTTTTATAACAAACAGGCTTTACATTCCTCTGCATAAATGACATTTAAATGCTGAATGCAATTCAATTTCAGTACATGCTTTTGTTACAACTTTCCAGTTTTGGGGGCTTTTTTGTTTTTTGTTTGGGTTTTTTTTTGTTTTTAAAAAAGACTGCTTTGTTGTGTTCCCAACAATAAACCATTGGATAGGTACAAGGGGGCTACATTAGGCCGAAAAGAAGTTAGCTTAGTAGAAAAATCAGCCCTCGCTTTGAAGATCTCCTGGGATGAAAAGAATTGTTCACACTTCACAGACAGGAAAAAGGAGTTTAAAAATAGCTTTCACCAGCGGGGCACCATATTATCTTGTAATGCTACTCACTGTCACTAAAGCTGAATGTTGGGAATTTCTTAGAGCTATCAGTCTTTGACAGAGCAATACTGTAGGAACGTGTAAAAATGTCTCAGTATTGCCACCCTTGGAAGCTGCCAAATGATCTGCCCGTGCTCTGTGTGTCAAGACATTTTTTGTTTTGTTTCCATTTTTTGAGGAGAAGCTTTAAAATGCCACTCACAGTAATATAAAAATGGCTTGCCCAATCATCCCTTCATGAACTACCATTTTGCTGAAAGCAGGACAATGAATGATTACAACTGTGAACTATGAGGGGGGGGGGACCTGTTTTTGCTACCCAGAGCAAACGAAACATGAGAATTGAATTCCCACCACAAGGCCCATCTGGGTGGGGGAATGCATCTTTAATTTTTGGTGTTATCAGCTATAGTTCAAGTTAACATCAAGGTGTTTTTCTTTCTTTTTTCTTTCTGTGACCATATATTGATTCTGCTAACCCTCTTAACTTTGCCACAATTTCTCTTCCCCAAGTGGTTAACACAATTACTTGAATAAGTAAATGATAAGCAAAGGTAATTTGAAGCTGTTTTTGGGGGGGCGTAACTTTTGTTCTTCCTTGTTGATTTTGTGATAATGATGAACAAAAGAAGTATTTGCATTTATCAAATGTCGCAGTAGTTATATTAAAACAACTTTTCTCTTCTTAAAATGCATAACAAATACATTAATCTCTATAATCTTATTTGATTTAGGCTACATCCTTTGCACATATAGCGGGGAGAAAGTCTCATTGAAGTCAATGGGTGTCCTTCTGAGTAAACATGCTTAGGATTGCATTGTGATGAGAAGGCTTTGGGTTGGTTTTTTTTAATTCTTTTTTAATTATTACTGTATTGTGTTGCCTTTTTTAACAATACACTAAAATAATGTGTGAAATTATTCATTCCCAAGATATTAAAAAAACAAACCTCAGAAGCCCTTAACCTTATAGTGCTTTCTGTGATAGATATTTACATTTTTTTTATTTGTTGCAAGGCCAATTTATCCATTATTGAAAATGCTAAGCAAGTGGAATTTACCGTTTTGTTAATAAAATGTTTCTTAATACAATTCCTTGTTTATTATTTCCTGTCCTGTTGTATTGCATGATTTATCTATTCTTAATTCTGCTGTGCTGGGTAGTTTTGGCATCAGTAAAGTGCTCTTCTGACACTTTCATGTCGTATCCCCAAAACTTTTCTCTTCAGAACACAGGAAGTGGATACCGAGATAAAGAGCTTTGATTTCCAGTTACTAATTTAAAAAAAACCAAAACCAACAGTAAAACACATTTGTCTATATGGAGTTGCAATAATGGAGAAGACAGTGGGCAATTTAAGTACTTCATCTCAGGGCATTTTCATGCTTAAGAACATAAGAACATAAGAGAAGCCCTGCTGGATCAGGCCACAGCCTATCCAGCATCCTGTCGCAGACAGTGGCCCACCAAATGCTCATAGGCATCTCAGGTAGAGACAAAGGCAAACCTTTGCCTGCTCTCGAATCCCAGCAAATGGCCTTAGAAGCTTATCAGCCTACTATGGCATAACAGTGCTGCACTACTAAAGTAATAGCGCAGCCTCAAGAGTTCACACTTCAAGAGGTGGTAGAAACTAGAGGTGTGCACCAATGCAATATTCGACCCTTGATTCAAATTGGATATTTGAATATCCAAATTTATACAAATAAAGAAAAATGAATGTCTGGACATTCAAACCGATACAAATACATTCATATGTATTAGATCAAATATTCGATATGTATCCAGTGATGCGAATCTCATACATATCTGTATGCATCTTGTTTTCAACCCATACGGATGTGCATGGAAGCACACAAGATGTGTACAGATACGTATGCAATGCATATGTATTTACACATGCAAATGTCTGAAATATTCATACGAATAACTCAAGATATTCATATTCGTATGAATATTAAAAACAATTTGATTCATATTCAAATGTCCAAATCCATCCAAATAATGAATATTTCTAATATTCATGCACATCCCTACTAGAGACCCACGCTGGGCCAACAGTACATGAGAGACAGTTAGGCAGAGCAGAGTAGGCTGAATAGCCATGGCAGTGACCAAAGCAACATCCAACACATGCTCAGACTTTGCTAGGGCAATCTGGGAACTGGTCACATCCACTCACTGCATCCTGAAGAGGGTGAAGACGCTGCTGTCCCAGAGACAACGGAGCAACTGAGTTCTGGCGATGAGTTAGCCAATTCCAGGGCAGTTGCAGAGTGCAAACAGACCTTACCAGTCAGTGGACCAGCTGTTACCACAAGGTAAGTGCAGAAAGGTCTTCTGTCTGTTCAAATCAGTTCTTGATGCAATCCTGAGAATGAATATGATTTTGTGCAGCTACCATATACTTGGCTTTCAAATGCTTTATCACTGCACTTTTAACACCTTTCTATGGTAGCATACAAAGTTCAGATAAATCCAAGAATTGGAAATATTTCCAAGCTGCTATATTCTAAAGTTGTTTCCACGTTTGCTCTTTGGGCCTTTTTGCACTTTACTGCCACGGGAAAGTAAGATCAGGGATGGTCCATCCCAAACTGGGTCTGGGTAAATTTGCATTGCTCTAACAATGGCCCTGCATGTCAGGCTATTGCTATGGCAGTTGCTGATGCCTTGCACATGTGTGCAGCTGCAGCCATGATATCCCACCCCACGCATGAATGCTGCATCTAGGGCTGTACTGAGAGGTGTAGCAGTTCTTACCATTCCACAGCTAGTAGTGATCAGGGTGGTTCATGGCCACTTTGTGATGAAGGTGGCACTTTGGTGTGTGTATGCTCCATCACAGAGTGTGCCAAGCTGTTGCAAACAGCCAAGTGCAAATAGGACCTAGGTATCTCATGAAGGGCAGGCCTCCTCAGCTCAGGATATACAACCCATCCCAAGCTGGTACTGGTGTGGCGTAGGACTCTCTGCACCAGGGAAGCCTGTCCCACGCCAGTCCTTGTTGCCAGCTCTAAAGGTTGTGCCATAAGATCATAAGAGGAGCCCTGCTGGATCAAGCGACAGCCCATCTAGCCCAGCATCCTGTTGCACACAGTGGCCCACCAATTTCCCATAGGCATCTCAAGCAGAGACAAAGGCAAACCTACTGCTCTTGAATCCCAGCAAATGGCCTTACAAGCATCCTACTTGTCCCCATGGCCTGAAAGATGTACTTAGGCATCCATTCTAGTAGCCATTGATACAACTGTCATCCATAAATTTGTCTAATCCTTAAGGCCATCTAGGCTTGTAGCTATTATCACCTCTTCTGGCAGCAAATTTCATAAACCGATGACCCTCTGAGTGAGGAAATACTTCCCCTTGCCTCAGCCAACTGTCTTACCCATCAGCTTCATAGAATGCCCCCTGGTTCTAGTGCTGTGTGATAGAGAATAGAAATTTTCTCTACCTTTTCTATACCATGCATGATTTTATATACCTCAGTCGGTCCCCTCTTAAATTCTGTCTTTCAAGGCTGAAGAGACTTAAATGTTGCAGCCTAATTTCATAAGCAAGTTGTCCCATCCCCATGATCATTCTTGTTACACTTTTCTGCACCTTTTCCATTTCTACAATATCCTTTCTAAGGGTCAGTGAACAGGATTTTACACAATGTTCCAAATGTGACCTTACCAAAGATTTATAAAGAGGCAAAATAACACTTGCCAACTTATTTAATATTCCCTTCCTAATTACCCCATCACTGAATTAGTTTTGTTCCCTGCTGTTGCACACAGAGTCAACACTTTCATTGAGCTGTCTACCAGAACCCCAAGATCCTTTTCCTGTCTGTCACAGAAATCTCAGACCCCCATTAGTTTATATGTTAATTGGCGTTCTTTGCTCCAATGTGCATTGCTTTAAACTTTTTAGAATTGAAGCCCATTTTCCACTTGATTTCCTACTCATCCAATGTCAAGAGATTCCTCTGGAGCTCTTCACAATCTCTTTCAGTTTCTGCAACACTGAATAATTTAGTGTCATTGGCGAACGTTGCTATCTCGTTTCTTACCCCCCTACTTCCACATCATTTATAATTGATGTTACATTCGCAACTCTCCAATCTCCAATCAGGCACAGAGCCTGATTTTATGGAAAGATTGTATATTTTGGCTAGAAGATCAGCTATTTCATGTTTGAGTTCTCTAAGAGCTCTTGGATAAATAGCATCTGATTTGTTAGCATTAAGGCTATTAAGACATGCAAGGACCTCCTCCTTCTTGCCTCCACTATTTTAACCCTTCTAACTCTCTCCCTGAGAAGATAGGCTCCTTTGGAGATATATGCCCTCTGTGTCCCACAGTGAAAACAGACGCAAAGAAGTATTTTAGCCCCTCTGCAATCTTGGTGTCCACTTTAATTATCCCTTTCTGGCCATTGACATCTAATGGCCCAACTGCCTTCCTGATTGGATTTCTATTTCTGATGTACTTAAAGAACTTCCTTTAATGTATTTTGCCATGTATCCCCAAAATCCTTTTTAGCATTCCTGATCGCCCCCTTGCATTTGTTCCACCAGAATTTATGTTCTCCTCATTCAGACAAGCCTTCCATTTTCCAAGTGAACTTTCCCTGCGTTTAATGATTTCCTGTAGTTCACTTGTAAGCCATGATAGTGTCTTCTAGGACTAGGATTTTTTATTAACTTTGCAGTTCATTCAACTCCCTTCTGCCTTATTACTTTCTGCATTTGCTAACTCTGTGGAGGCTGGGTGGGTTGGCCTCACTAAGCTGAAACCTGGCTGGTTCACGTTTGGCTCTACTGAGGGAGGATCTTTCATGAATGGCCATTCCATGTGCTTTGTTTCCGAATATCCAAATAATGTGGATTAATTAAGTGCTGGCTGGGTGAAGCCAAAGTCTTTGCACCCATTCTTGAAGGACCTAGGAGGTTTTTCCACTGACCTCCCTTAATCCGGATCTAAGATGATCTGGATCTAAGGAATGGGTCTTTCAACTAATGTGGATCTAGTAGATCTGGATTAAGGGAGGTACTCGATGCGTCCCCACGGGTGGTGCAGCACCCAATAGCAATGGGTGCTAGCCTGCCTGCAGTGGAAAGGGCGGAGGACCCATGTGGTGAATCTGGATTGACCCATGTGGGGCCCGCCCATCACCCCAGGTTATGGGGGGCACAGGGGTGCAATCTCCGTAGACACTCCGGAGATTCTTCAAAAATTATCTGGAGCAATCTGCCATAAATTTAGAAGATTCTCTGGAGCCTTTGACAAAGATCTGTAGGATTGGCATTGCTCTCACGTAGGGTCCTCTTTGAAGCCTGTGCTATTCTTTAGAGCCAGCTTAAGAGATTGAGCATAGGCTTCAGAGTGTTGGGTTTAGGGGCATCCCCCCCATGGGTGCATCCCCAAGAGCCCCCCAAACCCCATTGCCCAAATGCAGTGGAAACACATTCTGTATAATCTGGATTTGATGCCTGAAGACCCCATTGTAGACCCCTTTAATGGGGTCTACAGGAAATCCGGATTATAGGTCCTGAAGGACCCATTCAATCCAGATTCCCCTAGAACTGGTGGAAACAAATGTGGCTCTAATGGGGTCTGTAGTGGAAATGGGGTCTTCCTCCTCTGAGCCTAATGGGTCCTTAATGGGTCCCAAATGAGTACTTAATGGGTACTTAGTGCTAGTGGAACCTCCCTCCCCAGTTGCCCTCCATGCAGAGGCACAGAAGGGAGGCCCATTGCAGCACAGTGCATGAGGACTTGCTTCAGTGCATGAGTAGCTTTGGAGCTGCTTTTTCTGCACGGAAGTTTTCATAGACTGAAGTCAGTCCATGAACCCTCACACCCTTTCTTCAGGAGTTCCTGTAGAGATAAGCTGATTTCAATGTACCCCCAAGCTGCTTTGAGAGCTGTGAGGAGACACGGGCACTGTCCCAAAATGCATTTGCATGGGTTTCTCATGAGACATTGCTGCAATGGCTGCCTTAATTAATGCCTGCCTTGTGGCATCCCAAAATTATTCAGAGCCTGTTCACCCTCACCTAACAGGAATGTTCCAACAAGGGCATTCCTGGCTGGTGGAGATCAGCAGAGGTGGGGCCAATTCACTCATATTGTGCTGGAACAGTTCTGAAAGTGGTTATCAGTGTAAGAAGTGTGAACGGCCCACCTCCTGGTGTGCTAAGCGCAGGGCAGATGGCCACCATAAGAGCAAGCCACCCCTTGCCATGGTTGTCCACTCGGTGTGTCACTAGCACACAACATTTGTTGCATGGGAGCAGGGCTGAGGAGAGCGGTATCCACACCCACAGATCCTTCTCTTCATATCACCAGAAGTGACATTCCTGGAAGAGGTGATGTCTAGCTCTGAACTCTATGGGCTTGGATTTCACCTTCCACACAGGCACAGAGCCCCCCTCTTGCTATGCCAAGCCTGGAAGTACTGGTCAGCTAGTGAGATTGCAATTTATTACTCCACAGCTAGTTAAAACTGAGAGCTCTGGGATGCTTTAGACCCACAGTGGCATGGCATGTGGAAGGACTTCCCTTTGAGTGTCTGCAACTGCTCTGGGGATGATTCCAGGCTTAACTTATATTGTGCCATCCTGCCGAAGCCACTTCCCATTGGTCAGATACAACGATTGGAAGCAGTGCATGGACAGCGCAGTCGCTTCCAGTATGCCTGACAGGGCAACCAGAAGCTGCACTGTCCTGTCAAAAGTGGCTTCCCGTCAGTCAGGCGGGACGTGCCATTGCCTGCCATGTCTTCAAAATCTTTTTACTTCGCACCCTCTGATCAGATGCTGCGCCACTACTGCAGGCAGAAGAAAGCCATGCTCCTTTGATGCAGGCCTGGACACAGCCTGGAATATTAAGTGCAAACAGGCCCTCAGCACTCTTTGTGTAGGCATGGAGTACTTGTCAATAAGGATGTGCACAGATATTTGTAAAATTCAAAATTCAGCCAAATTCGGACATTCAAACTCGAATCAAATGTTACAATATTTGTATGCTAACATTCGAACGAATACAAATGTTTCCGGACATTTGTACAAATAGTTCGAACATTCATTAAGCTGGGGAAACATATCAGATACGTATCTGTTGTTGATTTGCAGAGACTGCCTATCTCTAGAACCCATAGCAGTTAACATGTGCAGATGACATTCACAAGCATGAGAGCAGACACGATGATTCTTTCCAATAGGGAAGGCTTTTATTGTCTTCACGATTGCAGTATAGGCACTAGCTAAATGCATTGCAGATTATATGAGCAAATATATGAAAGCAAATACATGGTTTACAGCTCAATTACTAAGATCCACATCTTCAGGCAGGGATATACAAATCAAAAAGCACACATCACAACATTGTTAAGAGAATATGAACACTTGTGAGATTGCATGAAATCACTAAGCCTGGCCCCCACATGTACATATTTGGTTTATCTGGAATAGGAGTATTCTTCTCAGGAAAGCGGAGGCCTAGCTGAGATAACCACGCTGTTCTCACAGGAAAACAGAAACTTAGTTGTGTCTGTGTTACAGAAATAACACATCATCTGGTGTTTACCAGAATGTTCCTGGTGAGACGGATAGCTAAACAAGCGTTTCCTGTTTTAACAATATTCCAACTTCTGTTTGTATTAGATATGTATCTATTTGTATCAAATACATATCTGTTCGTATCAGATATGTATTGAATGTCCGTACAAATATGTACGAATAGATTCGTATTGAATAGAATTTTACCACATTTAAATGTGATCTATTCATACGAATATGGATTTTCAAACATTCAATTGGTTTCAAATAAAACACCAAAAAGAATTTGTTCACATCCCTACTTGTCAGTGCTCCATGCCTAAAGCACCCAGGGGATGCTCTGGCACATCCAGAGCCATTTGTAGGGAGGATATGGTCCCATGATGTGTGGATATATACTGTTCGGGTGGGGGATTTCCTAGATTCTGGACAGATCACAGGGTGGAGGATTTCCAGTTCACCACATCAGACAACATGAGAAGGACTGCATTAATGCACTGTTGCCCCATGTTCCACACTCGCAATCCACTTACTGCTGCTAACAAATGTATCTCAGAAGAGGCAAGCACAAAAATGGTAAGTTTCTTGTTACCATTTAGGTTTATCATTCCTAGGAGTAACCACAGAATTGCCTCTGGCTTTCCACATCCCCATGATGACGTGAGAAAATATAAGTTTGAATCAAGATGGATGCCAGTTCAGTGAATCCTTTGGTTTTTTTTAGGATTGCAAAAAAATATACTGCTGTACTTGTGGAAATTAGTGCTGGTCTTCCCCATGCACGTTCTAGTTTATGCCACCGTCACTGTAGTAGTACAAGTGTTTATATTGCAGAGAATTTCCAATGCCTCTATACAACCATGTATTTTCATTCTTTTTTGTCCTTGGCACAGTTTATCTAGGACATTCTAACCATGCTTATTCTAGCCATCAAGCATTGATACTGTATACTTATTTCCTGTCTCTCTAGAACTGTGTGAATACAGGAAACATACAGTATGTTCACATCTCTGCAGTTCACAGTAATAGATGGGCTGCAAAAGGGGGTGATCTCCCCTCATATATTTTAGTCAAACATATTTTCAGGAAGAAAAACACTGAAATGGTATGCAGTGCAAAAGATGGTAATTATAATGTGGAATGTTTTTATTTATGTTCTTCATGTCCCCATTCCATACTATGCAGCTTTCCATTACTATATAAAGGGAATTGTGGGACAATGGCTACTAGAATGGAAGCCTAGGTACTGCCTCCAGACAGGAATGATGCCTAAAGACCATCTAGGTAAGAGAGGTGCCATGCCTCTTCTAACCTGAGGTGTTATACCACTGCCCCCCCCCCCAGCTTCACTAGGCTCTATGGGGTTTTATTCATCCAGATCCAGCTTCCAAACTACTCAGAAGATTAGATTTCTTTCTCTGTGTTCAGTAGTAAATATAAGCTGCCTCCTGTCACTGTTCTAAGAGGCACTTTGTACCCAGGCCCGTTACCAAGGCAACCAGTCTGAGGCACAATGTTGAAAAAAAATACTTTTTTTTAATATCCATTTTTTATTAATTTTCACAAAGCATTTAAATATACAACTTTAATACATTCCATTATAACAATGTTTTAGTATTATCCATGACTTCCTCCGTTCTTCTAACTCTTCTGCTTATATTCTTTTAACCCTTAGCTCCCCTTATATACCTTTTACTTATTCATTTAAAAAATCATTTGAAACCTTCTGTCGTTTTTATTGATACATGGATAACCAGTTTCAACTTACGAATTTTCTTCATTTTTACAAAGACCCTAAAATCAGTCTCACGGCTCCCTTTCAGGATCCCACACCTTAATTCACTCCTTAAGGCTTACCTAGGGACCTGGTCCTTATCCTAATCTAACCCCCTTCAGTTGTTAAGATAACGAACAATAACTGTCATTCTGCCCCCCCCCCCTATTTAAGCCTTCTCCCCTGCTGTTTACCTTCTCTGATTGGTCAAGCTGCTAGAGCTTCCTCACCCCACTTCTTTCTTTGGGCCTGTAAGCTCCTCCCCTTACAGACTTGCATTCTCAACTAAATTTACTCTACAATACTTACCAAGCTTACCCACTGTTTCAGCTTAACCATCACAACAGGATCTTGGATTAGATCTAGCGGGGCTCCTCTTATATTATCAGTTGTTCTAACCTTCCCAGAGACCCTAGGGTACTGTGTGGGAGGGGAATAAATATTTTTGTTATTGCAATCTGCCAGGGTGTTGTATACATCCCATAAATTATGGAGTAGGATATAAATCAAATAAATAATACAGTAAGACTGTGGTCACACCTTCACTCTAAACCTTCTTCAGTCCATCTTGAGGTCTGTATGCAGAACTTTTCTCCGGGCTTCCAGCACCACAAAGGAGGAAAATCCGCGCAACAAAGACACCCCTTTAAACAGGACTACCAGCACACTTTTTGGTAGTCGTGGGTTTTCCTAGCAACATGGAGCATGTAGACGTTCCATGGCTAAAGAGGTATTGGGGGCAGGGATTGCCAGTCAGCGAGATCATCTCTCTCACTCACTCTCTTTTTTGCCTCACATCCACAGCCAGTATTCAAGATCTATACTAAATGCATTCCAATCACATAAGATACATTGTAATGAATTGCTTCCGCCCGCAATTGAAAGTGTTGAGAGTGAATGTGTGCACGACTGCACGAGCACTGGCTGCAGCCTCTGCCTTTGCTGGCAAGGGAGATGTTTTGGCGGACAGAGATCTTGTGAATAGCATAATGAATTGCCTCCGCAATTGAAAGTTTGATTGTGCTGCAGCCCAGCTGCCTTTGCAGGCAGGGGAGACGGACAGAGAACTTGTGAATACTGATGGCTATTTTTCTTTTGGACATGTTGGGGGTTGTCTTCCTGGTTGTGGCTGCACAGATCACAGTCACTCCCCCTTCCCACCGGCACCCTATCAACCAGAGAGGGCAAACAAAACACGCTTCCATGGGGACTGTAGGTGCATTTAAAATGCATGTTTTTCTGAGCCTCATTGGGATGCTTAATTCGGAATTGAACGTGCATTTTTAAAGTCTGCTGCAGTAGAGGGAAAATAGTGAAACAAAAAAGTACCATGGGGACTAGGCTGTAGTGTATTTTGAGTCCTGTTTCTTAATAGAATAGACTATTGAAGCAAGGTGTGACCTTAGCCATAGAAATCAAAAAGTATGAGCGGTCAGACCTGAAGATGTGCTGAAGAAGATATAAAATGAAGGTGTAGCCATGGCCTAAGAGGAATTAAGCTTTGAGATGTTTTAAACTGTTATTGCAAAATTTTGTGTTTCAACGAGCTTGAATTTTTAAAACTTCTGTGAATTGGGGTGCATTGTGAGTTCAACAAGTATATCAGATTTCCAGATGGAAACATCATCAGTCATAATCCATCAACTCTGTGAGTCAGTTTGGTCTAGTGGTTAGGAAGCTGGACTTTTATGTGGGAATACCCGGTTCGATTCCGCCCTTCCCCAGAAAGCCAGCTGGGTGACCTTGGGCTAGTACCAGCTGAGCTCTCACAGCCCCACCTACCTCACAGGGTGTTCTGTTGTGGGGAGAAGAATAGAAAAGCTTTGTCAGCCACTTTGAGCCCCCTTAAATTGGTGAGAAAAGCGGGTAGAAAAGCAAACTCTTCTTCCCACTTTTTGGTTTGGCAAATGCAATTATTGTCATACTCTGATCCATCTGGGGGAATGAAAAACCCAAACAGACAGCCATTTTGCTTAATCATTAGGTCCTTGATAAACCTGAATAAATGTATTTCTAACCTCTACTATTTCAGGATTCAGTTGGCTAAGATTTACATGGTTGAACATAACTAGATATATAGCACTTCCAAATCAGTATCTGATACCAATATGACACATGTCACAAGATGCAAGATGACTCTTTGCACAGATATCACACCTGCACTTAAGCAGCTTCACTGGTTGCCAATTAGTTTTCTGGCCATTTTCAAAGTTTTAGTCATGATAAATAAGACTCTAAACAATTCCAGGACCAGGCTATTTAGCAGTCCTTTCCATTGCAGATCTATAAGATAAATCAGATTGTCAGCTGAGACTATCCTGCAGATCCTACAAATTACTGAGTGTCACCTCGCAGTTGTCCACAGCTGGCTTTTCCCTCACCATATGCACACAGCAGAAGAGCTACTCCTTCCTCTATCCGAGTCATCAATTATTTTGGCCTTCCATGTAGCTTTTCTGCCACATGGAACCCTCCTTTGTACTAATCACAGTGAAAGAAGAATGTGAACATAATTTCTTTACTATTGTGCTCATTTTCTTTTTCCTCTGTCCTCTTAACAACACGTTGCCTCATGTATTTTAATTAGAAACCACTTTAAGATTGCTAGATATAGGGCAATATATGCATGTAAATGAAATAAGGCTGTGGTCACACGTTCATTTTAAACCTTCAGTCCAACTTCAGGTCTGACTGCCCACACCATTTCATTTCTACCCATTTTATCTGTGGACTTTCCACCCTCCATTCAGAAGAAGAGTTGGCTCTTCTACCCCACTTTTCTCACCTATTCAAGGGGACTCAAAGCAGTTGACAAAGCTTTCTATTCTTCTCCCCACAACAGAACACCCTGAGGGGTAGGTGGGGCTATGATAGCTCAGAAGAGAGCTGGTACTAGCCCAAGGTCACCCAGCTGGCTTCATGGGGAAGGGCAGAATCGAACCCAGTATTCCCAGGTAAGAGTCTGGCTCCCTAACCACTAGACCAAACTGGCTCAGTCACACCTGGTTCAGTCACATCTGGAGATGGGCTGAAGAAGAAGGTTTAAAGTGAAGGGGTGACCATGGCCTAAGACTGAGGATTTCTGGATAGAAGCCCAGCACTGTTGCCCATGGTGTCTTCCTATGGCTCTTCACAGGGCACAAAATGGGAATTTCAAGGGCCACAACCGAGGGACCCTGTTTTAGCTATCACATTATGTCTTTATTAAGAAGGGCCAGGGCTACCACACGTCCGTCTTTGAATCTTAAAAAAAAAAAAAACACGTCTTGCTTGCTTGCATTCCTGTTAGATCCAACTTTCTCATGGAAACAACCCTGGCCACAGCAAGTGTTATCTTGCAGTACAACTGCAGATGACTTAATGAGGAGAGGGAGACCCCATAGGATAGTGCATTTGACAATCTAGTGACGTACTTCAGATCTGCTTCTGCTTCTGACTTTCTGCTACTAAACCAAATAAATGGAAGAACTTCCTTAACAGCAACTGTATGTCTTGCATTGTTCTTGAGTTCTGGGCCTCTGGCTGGTGATTCTGATAAGAAACCTGAATGAGGGATGCACTAAATCGGTTCCGCTTAGGATCAGTTCTGTACAAACCCAAGGGAGGGTGTTTGAAGGTTCAGAAATTGAAGCAACCCCCACAAAATTTGAGGCTTTTGTTCATTACTGAAACAAACTGTTCAGGGTTGTAGCAGTTCCTCCAGCCCTGTCACATGCCTGGACTCCTCTGATTGCACGTGCTGCCTCCCTAATTGAATGCAAGGCCCACTGCAACCATTAAAAAGGTTGCAGAGCAGCTTTTAAACTGATCCCTGGGGGAAAGCCGACAGGAGCTGGGCAGCATCCGGTTCGGGAGAGCGCACCCTCAAGTGAGGAGTGCTGGAAATATGCAGAAAATGCAGAATTTAGTGCGGGATTAGTTTCACATGTTCCTCAACGGCAGAATTTGGACAAGAAGAGTGAATATAAATGTATATATGCAAATACCAGGAGCCTTCGAACCAAAATAGGGGAGCTAGAAAGCTTAGTTATGGAAAATAGGATTGATATTATTGGCATAACTGAAACCTGGTGGACCAGCGAAAACCAATGGGATACAGTCATCCCAGGTTACAAACTGTACAGGAAAGACAGGGAAGGGCGACATGGAGGTGGTGTAGCCTTGTATATTAAAGAAGAGATAGAATCTTATGAACTGGAATGTCCAGGTGAGTCTGACTCTTCCACAGAAGCAGTGTGGGTAAAAATACCAAGCCAAAAAGGAAGTCTAACAATAGGGACATGCTACCGTCCTCCCAACCATACGCCCGAAGGAGATGAACAGTTGGAGAAGGAGGTAAAGGAGGTATCCCATAAAGATAGGGTAGTTATAATGGGGGACTTCAATTATCCTCACATAGACTGGGTGAACTCCTGTTCAACTCAGGATAGAGAGAGAAAATTTCTAGACCTACTTAATGACTGTTCCATGGAGCAAATGGTCATGGAACCAACCAGGGGAAATGCAGTCCTGGACTTGATCCTAAGTAATGCTCAAGACCTAGTAAAGGACGTCACTGTAGCTGATCCAATTGGAACAGTGACCACAATGCAATAACCTTCAACTTAAATACAGGGAGTAAGTTCTTAATAAAGTCTAACACAGAGACCTTAAACTTTCATAAGGGAAACTTCCCCAAAATGAGGAAATTAGTGAAAAGGAAATTGAAAGGGAAAGTCAAAAGAGTTAAATCACTTCAAAATGCATGGAGACTACTCAAAAACACAATAATGGAAGTGCAACTAGAATGCATTCCTAAAAGAAGAAAGGGGACTTCTAGGTCCAAGAAGAAACCAATGTGGCTCACAAATGCAGTAGATGAAGTCATTAAAAACAAGAAGAGTTCACTTAGGAAATGGAAGGCTTGTCCAAATGAGAAGAACAGGAGGGAACATAGACACTGGCAACACAAATGCAAGACGGCCATTAGGAAAGCTAAGAAAGATTTTGAGGAGCACATTGCTAAAAACATCAAAAGAAATAACAAGAACTTCTATAAGTATATCAGAAGTAGGAATCCAACCAGGAGAGCAGTTGGACCACTTGATGGTAAAGGAGAGAAAGGGGTAGAAGACACGGAGATTGCAGAGAGACGAATTGAATTTTTTGCTTCTGTATTCACGGAGGAAGACAGAAGACACATGCCAGTAGGTGAGCCTGTATTTTCTGAAGAGTTAAACTTTACAGAAATAACCAAGGAAGAGGTCCTGGCATGTCTTAATAAACTAAATGTGAACAAGTCACCGGGACCAGATGGTATTCATCCAAGAGTCCTTAAGGAACTCAAATGCGAAATTGCCAAACTTCTAGCAAAAATATATAATCTTTCCCTAACATCAGGTTCCGTACCTGAGGACTGGAGGGTAGCAAATGTAGCACCAATCTTCAAAAAAGGATGCAGGGGTGATCCAGGCAACTACAGACCAGTTAGATTAATGTCAGTTCCATGTAAGGTGATGGAAACCATTATTAAAGACAAAATTAGTGTGCACATGGAGGAGCAAGCATTGCTGAACAAAAGCCAGCATGGCTTCTGCAAAGGTAAATCATGCCTCACAAATTTATTTGAATTCTTTGAGAGTGTCAATAAACACGTGGATAAAGGTGAACCAGTAGACATTGTCTATCTGGACTTTCAGAAGGCTTTTGACAAAGTCCCACATCAAAGGCTACTGAGTAAACTCATCAGCCATGGAATAAAAGGACAAGTTCTGTCCTGGATTTGTGACTGGCTTAAGGGCAGAAAGCAGAGAGTAGTAATAAACGGCTAATTCTCAGGGTGGAAAGAAGTAAAAAGTGGGGTCCCTCAAGGCTCAGTACTGGGACCAATGCTTTTCAATTTATTCATCAATGATCTAGAAGAAGGGGTACATAGTAAAATAGCAAAGTTTGCTGATGATACTAAATTATTTAGGGTAGTAAAATCTGAAAGAGATTGCCAAGAGCTCCAGAGGGATCTCTTAGCATTGGGTGAGTGGGCAACCAAGTGGCAAATATGCTTTAATCTTAACAAGTGTAAAGTAATGCACATTGGGGCCAAGAATCCAAATTACGTCTATAAACTGATGGGGTCTGAGCTTTCTGCAACACATCAGGAAAGGGATCTCGGGGTTTTGGTGGACAGTTCAATGGAGGTGTCAACCCAGTGTGCGGCAGCAGTGAAAAAAGCAAATTCAATGCTGGGAATAATTAGGAAGGGAATAGAAAATAAGACAGCAAGTGTCATTTTGCCCCTTTATAAATCTATTGTGAGGCCACATTTGGAGTATTGTGTACAATTCTGGTCACCACACCTCAAAAAGGATATTGTGGAACTAGAGAAGGTGCAGAGAAGGGCAACCAGAATGATTAAGGGTCTGGAACACCTCCCTTACGAAACCAGGCTGCAACGTCTAGGCCTCTTCAGTCTGGAGAGACGGCGTTTGAGAGAGGACCTGATTGAAGTATATAAAATTATGCACGGTATAGAAAGGGTGGATAGAGAAAATTTCTTTTCTCTATCGCACAACACTAGAACCAGGGGGCACTCTATGAAGCTGATGGGTAGGAGAATAAGGTCTGACAGGGGGAAGTATTTCTTCACCCAGAGGGTCATTGGCTTATGGAATGTGCTGCCGGAAGAGGTGGTGACAGCTACCAGTTTGGATGGCTTTAAGGTAGGGTTAGACAAATTTATGGATGACAGATATATCAATGGCTACTAGAACGAATGCCTAGATGCATCTTCCAGGCTGGGGGGGGGGAGGAACTGGGGCGCTTCAAAGGCCATCTGCTGGGACTCGAGAGCAGGAGAAGGTTTGTCCTTGTCTCTGCTTGAGATGCCTGTGAGCATTTGGTGGGCCACTGTGTGCAACATGATGCTGGACTAGATGGGCTGTGGCCTGATCCAGCAAGGCTTCTCTTATGTTCTTATGATGTGCACGAAGCCAATTTCCCACATTCGACTCCCACTCAAGTGAATATTTGTGAACAAAATGAAGTGAACCCCCCACTCCTCCCTTCCCGATCCCCCCACTCACTAGCTGTGGTGGCGTCTTTGGTTGTGTTTTTAAAATTTGAATAAATTCAAATGTTTTGAATCATTTGTACAAATGATTCAGACGTTTGTATATATACGGATATGTATGCATTACATACATACCCATACACATCTTATTTGTATCCATATGCATTTGTACGGATGCGTACAGGACGAAAACGGGATGCATACGGGGTAAAAACGGCATCCGTACAAATGCATATGGATGCGTACGGACACATATAAATGTTGCTGACATTCATATCTTCAAATATGAACAGAAAATTTGTATGAATAGATGCAAATGGATTCGAACTGGTACAAATTTGAATACATTTTTTTCTCCATTTGTTCAAATTTGAACATTCGAGTATTCAGTTTGAATTGAATTGAATCCGAAAATTGCATTCTTGCACACCCCTACTTCCAGGTGTACACGTGCAGGTCTCCGTCCGGGGATCATGCAATGGGGGTGAGAGCTCCACACACAGAACTGGAAGGCCTACTTCAGCCTATGGAGATGGTGCATGGCAGTGGTATGACCAAAGGTAAGGTGGGGATGGGAGATCATGGGGGGATCCGGCCTTGGGCAAAGCTTTGAACAAAGCTTTGACAAATGATGGATAAATCTGATTCGTGGACGAATACAACCATGGACATTTTCTTTCCAAGCATGCAACACTCTTGAGGTGTTTCCGCACTAGCTCAGGTCTTACGTCTGTCTCTTCACTTGGATGTGTGCAGAAGCATGATGGTTGGAGGGATGGTTCCCTTTGCCTGCCATGTTGGGAAGGGTGGAAGCAGGACTGCCTGCTTCTGAAGTCCTTCCCCCGCGCACCGGGCACCGCTGGAAACTCCATGCGGCAGTCCCATGGCTCTGGAGGCGGCGGCGCCAGCACGTGAGCCAGAGGACGTTTGGAATGGGTGCTGATGCATCCACGCAGCACCCACTCCATCTGTCCTCTGGAATCCATCCTCCCCATGCATGAGTGGATGCACGAGGGTCCCTCAGATGTGTCACTATTTGTGACGGATGTCGGGGACGACGGTTCGCCAAAAAGCGGATCCAAAAGCACCCTTGGAAATATTGGAGTTTGGTAATATTAAACATGCCCTTTTCTTACAAGTAGGGGCATTTGTGCAACCTTGCAGATAAAATTCCATGCACAAAGAAACCATGTCTTGTTATTGGCAAATCCCTTCTCAAAAAATCTTCCATTCAAGGTTGATTTCCCTAGAGGGATGAAGCTGATTTCAACAGCCTTCTGAAGATGGCAAGCTTTTTCTAGGGCAGCCCATTGAATACAAAGACCTTATCACTCTATTCTTGTTGGGCACCACTGAGATCTGGCCAACTCCTGGTTTACTACCTAGGCACCTCCATAGGCACATTTATGCAATTTTCTTCAAAAAGGTACAGAGGTTTTGCCATTGCCTACATCTTGGGAAAGGCTGGGAACAAGACCAGCAACCCTCTACTTCCCAGTTTTGCTCTACCACTGAGGTACAGGTATACTATCCTACAGCAATCTATTATGAAATCTACTTTGTGGTTGTTTGCCTTAGCTACCCAATATTAAAAGTAGGTTTTCCTTTAAAAAATAAAAAGCACCAGGAATATTGCTCTACCAATAATAAAGATATTCAGAGGCATTAATCAGGAAGCAGGAAATATGCATATTTAAGATCCAAGAGAAAAAAGTCCCCTGCCTGTAACAGGTTTGGTAATTACATTTTTAGAAAAGCTACAGAAATTCAGATCTGTGTGCACATGATGTATGCATAATTCAGGGCACATGGTTTTTCTGAAGTATTGTCTGTGCCTCCCCAGATTTTTTTTTTAAGTCAGTGAACAGTTACCACTCAGTTAACAATGTGTCAGCAAAACAATCTGCTGATTGATCAATTGACTGATTTCAAATATCATTTTATCATGAGTTTCCCAGGCTTCATTGTTTGTTTGTTGAATTTTTATCCCATCTTTCACCTAGAGGTCCCTTGGCAGGCTGCAAAGTCAAGGAACAACATGGAAGACAGGTGTATCAATGGCCAGTAGAACGGATGCCTAGGTGCTACCCTCAGGCTGGAGAGACAGGCAGGATGCTTCTAAAGGCCATTTCCAGGGACTGAAGAACAGGTGAAGGTCTTGCCTTTGTCTTCTGCTTGAGAATGCCCAGACGCAGTTGGTGGGCCACTGTGTGCGATGGGATGTTGGATTAGATGGGCTGTGGCCCATCTAATTTCCTGCTGTGGCCTGATTTAGCAGGGCTCCTCTTATGTTCTATTATGTTCTTAAGAAGAAGAGTCAGTAAAACCAAAATAAGTTAAAATACATTTTCACCTGTTGCAGTTTTGGGGTTCTTATTAGGGGTGTGCGTGAATGCAATTTTCAACATTCGATTCAATTCAAATATTCAAATATCCAAATTTGTACGAATAAAGAAAAATGAATGTCTGGACATTCAAGCCGATACGAATACATTTGTAACTATTCGTTCAAATATTTGATACGTATATAATGATACAAATCTTGTACACACCCGTACACAACCTGTTTTCATCCTGTATGTATCCATATGGATGCGTACGGATATGAACAAGATGCATACAGTTATGTATGCAATGCGTATATATTTGTACACATGCAAATGTCTGAATTATTTGTACAAATAACTCAAAATATTTGTATTCATACGAGTACTAAAAAATGAATTTGTATATGAACGTTGAAATTTGTCCTAATCCGTCCTAAGAATGAATATTTTGAATATTTGTGCACATCCCTAGCTGTTATGCCATGTTCCATAGTTTTTCTTTGAACCTGAACTTCGGATATAGCCATGATATCCATCAGTTGCATTTGCCTCTTATCAGAAGTCAGGTGGGTGTCATAGCTCTGTCTGAAAGCTCAGATTCCCTTACTCTCCTGCCCCCCTGGGCATGCCCCCTTACCCCTTCACATGATCTGGATCTGTAGGTCTGGTTATTCTCGATTTGGAATTCACTGCCCAGAAGCAATTGATGGGCCACTGTGTGAAATGGGACGCTGGACTAGACGGGGTGTGGACTAATTCAGCAGGGCTTCTCTTACGTTTTTCATGTTCAGCCTGTACAGCATCATAAGGGAAGGTATGTCATAAGCCCTTATTCAATTCAGATGCTTCCTATGCATTCAAACATGCATTAATATGTTTAATATGTTATTGGTTTTAATGTGTTCATTTTATATATTGTAACCCACCCTGAGACCCTTGGGTACAGGATGGGATAAAAATACTAATAAGTAAGTAAGTAAGTAAGTAAGTAAGTAAGTAAGTAAGTAAGTAAGTAAGTAAGTAAGTAAGTAAGTAAGTAAGTAAGTAAGTAAGTAAGTAAATAAATAAATAAATAAATAAATAAATAATATTTTGTGCATACACATCCAAGTGCGTGGCTCTACAGCCCCAAATACTGTATGTATCCATTCCATGGGGTTATTTTTGAACCCCTATTTTCATGTCTCAAGGAATTGTGTGGACATGCACTAAATTGTTTTTCAAAATAACCATCAAAAAAGCAACTGCTCATTAGAGAAATCCTCTGCTCTTTGTGAAGCCGTGAACCCTTTGTATGCTCACCCTTGTGATTCAGTATAGTGGGCAACAATAATTTTTGATGGTCTATGAAACCTAAAAAAAAAAAAACACCCTGAGATTTATGTATGATCCTGTTTTCAGCACACAAGTGTTCTATCTGTTAATGCTTCAGCTTTATAAAAAATAGATGAGCGAATTATTATCCCTTTATTATGGAAAGGCACTGTTCAACATTCAGCTATCTGTGGTCCTCCATATTTATGTTCAAGAGGCTTCTGCAGATCAGAAAAGGCTGAATTATACATGAATTCATGCATAGACATATTTCCATTCTTTCATTAGGAATTTCTTGGCTCATCTTGAGTCTTTCTGATTTTATGGGTTCAAAGGCCTTCGGTCGCCCAGCAGGCTGTAATGGTCCCATTGAGATGTCAGTTTTATTCTTTACATGTAACGGTCCACTTTAACTGGGGACTATTTAACACTTTTCACTTTTGTTATTTGTCCTGAAAATTTTTTTAAAAAAGCAAAAAGTTATGGTATTGGGGGGGGGGGGGGTGTCATATTGTCTCTTTCTACCCCAGGCACATATACAAAGAGAGAGAGAAAACAAAGGGACACCTAGATAAACCCTGGATTCAAAACCTACAAGCAATTCTAAAATTGAACAACATGGAAGAATGTACAGCTTTACAGTTTTAACGTTCAGAACAGCTAGACTCCATCACTTAGCTTTTCTTTACAACATCATCCTAGAGAGTACTGGATTTCCTCCCCATTTCTCCACCACTGTCAAATGGCATTCAGGCTTCAGAAACCCACCTGATTGAATTCAGTCCACCACTGGAGAGAATTTTAGTTGATGACCACGGCAATCAATTCCAGATCTTTGGACCCATTTTCTAGGGTCATTTGGTGCGTTCTGGAGACCAACTGATGACAAGTTTAATTGGTAATGCATTTTAAGATCTTTTGGCTTGCTTTTGGAGTCGCAGGACTTGCTGCTTTGAATGCAAGCATGCAACTAATCCATTCTTGGAACTCCCAGTGGAAAGCAGCCCAGCTGGATAGTCTTTGGGTGCAATCAAACACATTTAATAAGAAGCCCTCTGGGTGAATTTGAGTCTGCAATGGCAGATATATTTCCCCTCCATTCACCTTACTCCATGTTGAAGCTGCAGAAAGGCTGACACTTCCCCATTTGGGAGCTCACAATTTTTATTTTTATTTTTATTTTGCATTCGAATTCGAGTCAAATCAAATGTCAAAACATTTTATTGGATTTGAATGTTTAGAATCCAAATGCAACAAAATCCAATTTGGATCAAATACATTTGAATCTATTCGTTCGAATGTTAGATTTGAATCATAAGATACAAATGTCAACAACATTCGTATTTGAAGACATGAATCTTGACAACATTTGCATGTATTATACTTGTCTGTATGCGTTTTGTATGCATCTTGTTTTATCCCACATGCATCCCATTTTTGTCCCGTAATATAAGTGCAAATGCGTACAGATTCGTATGAGATTCATATGTTTCTGAATGAATCTCATACGTATCTGTACTTTCAAATGTTTCAAATCATTCGAACGAATGTTTTGGAGCATTCAAAATTCACTGGAATGTTTAAATTCAAATGTGAAGAAATTCTGTTCAAATTTGAATGTCCACATTCCATCGAATTCGATCAAATTTTGAATGTTTGGAACATTTGTGCACACCCCTACTCATGAGACCAAAGACACCTTGGGTGAGGAAATAGAGGTGGTGTGATGTAGTGATGTAGCCTCTGTCGAACATCCAACAGAAAAGCTTGCCTCCATTTGGAGCTTTCTGGGCTCTGCTTCTCTGTCATGCTGGTACTGCTCAGGGGCAACATGACTGGAGGCTGGAAAGGGCTGGAGAAGAAAAGGAAGAAGAAGAAGAAAAGGAGGAGGAGGAAGAGTTGGCTTTTCTACGCCACTTTTCTCATCCATTTAAGGGGACTCAAAGTGGCTGACAAAGCTTTTCTATTCTTCTCCCCACAACAGAACACCCTGTGAGGTGGGTGGGGCTGTGAAAGCTCAGAAGAGAGCTGTGACTTGCCCAAGATCATCTAGCTGGTTTCATTGGTGGGTGGGGGGGTGCAGAATCAAACCTGGTATTCCCAGATAAGAGTCTGACTAGCCCAAGGTCACCCAGCTGACTTCATGGAGGAGTGCAGACTTGAATCAAGAGACCTCCAGATAAGAATCTGACAGTCTAACCACAATCACTCTGCTCATTTCTGTACCCACTCCCCAACTCTCCCTCCCCTTATTCCCATGAATATCATCTCTATAAATGGCAAGTGAAGACCCTGAGGGGGGGAGGGCATTCACATTCCATACTAACTGTGAGTGTGTAGGAGAGAGACTGGAGGGATCACAACTAGGGATATGCACAAATATTCAAAGACATTCAAAATTTGATAAAATTCATCCAAATTTCAACATTTGAATTCAAATTGCATGTCCATAAATTCAAATTTAAACATTTGAAAGAATTAATTGAATTTTTGAATCTATCTGTTCAAATTATTCGGACATTCGTACGTGTATAGGTTCATACACAATGCATACTTGCACATATGCATGTTTCCCACATCCGTACACATTTGTACAGATGCATACGGAATGAAAACTGGTTGCATACAGGATAAATGTGGGATGCATACAGAAGTGTACGGATGCGTACGGGATGCATAACAATCTGTATGGGCACATACGAATGTTGTCGACATTTGTAAGTACAAATTCAAATAGAAAATTTAAACGAATAGATTCGAATTTGCTGAATTTGAATTGAATTTGGTGAAACTCAGATTTTGAAGATTTGAATCAAATTTTCAGATATTCTATTTAAATCAAATCCCAAAAATTGCATTCGGGCACACCCCTAATCACAATATGTGCTTTAGCCCTGGTGTTACAGAGGAGTCTGGTTCCCGAATGGCCCCAGCAGAATAAAGTGGGTTAACCTCCTGGCTGCATAGCCACCAACGACCAATAGAGGGCGCTAGACCAAATCTATAAATACCAGTACCATAATGCCCTTCTACCAGTCATTCCTCGGTCACTGACTTAGCCACACCTTAATTAAGAGAGAGCATTAAGGGAAGTCTAGAAGATTAATTCCTGTGGCAGCTGGGGTATCTGAAGCTCCAGTGCATTGTCATTTTATGCCTCTAAGGCTGTCCTTAGTTTTTCTGTGTCAGTTTTCTCCCAGGTTGGGGCGACAAGGATGTTGCTTTTCCTTAAGAAATTTTTTAAAGAACCTTACTTAAGGGGTTTTTGATCTTGCAGTAGTTTGCTATGGGGAGATAGATATTTCTGTTTCTGTAAAGATTCTGTCTTCACTTAGACTCCCTCCGCCCCCGGTGTAACTTAAGATGCATTGTTAGAGGGGATGGAGGAAAGAGATAAATAAAAGTTATTTTCTACCCTATGTTTTTCCTACTGGTCAGCAAATGGGACAGGTATGCTATCGCCCCTATCACCATCTGCCGACACAGTTTGCACCTTTTGAAAAATCTGCTTTTCCCCTCATTAAAAAAAAAAGTCTTTTTCATAGGCAAAACCACTGGGAACATGAGTATCTGATCAAATTATTCATTTTTGCAAGCGTAAGACTGGCTTGAGTTGACCAAATATTTAGATATGTGAACAACTGCATAGTTTGTTTTGAAGTGAATAGGGATGTGCATGAATAGTCATAATATTCAAAATTCATACAAATTTGGCTGAATTCAGACATTTGTATTCAAATTGAATGTTGGCACATTTGAAGATTGACATTCGCATTTGAATTGAATGTTTCAATACTTTCGTATGAAGCTTCATATGGGATTTGTATGGGATATATGCGGGATACATATGGGATTTGTATAGGATTCGTATCAAATTTGAATCCCACTAGATTTGAAGGGGATCTATTTGAATGAATAAAAATTTTCTTACATTCAGTGCAATACAAACGGAATTTTTAAAAAGACCATTTGTGCACATCCCTAGAAGTGAATAGAATATCCAAAAACTATTTGATCTAATTTTCAAATACATTTTGCACATTGATACCTTTGAGTGAAGGGCAGGATAGAAATATTTTGAAATAAATAAATAAATAATCCACTTCAGCTGTACTGTTGCCAAGGAAACTCCATGGATGGGTCTGAAAGGAGGTTGGTTTGAGGGCATCTTGTTATGTTTAACAGATGATAAAGGATCATTTGATGCCCTCCAAAATTTCACACTTGGACTCATTTTTTTAAAATGCAAAATTAATAAATGCTCACACCAAGTAAGTAAATGCAGCAACAAGAGGTTTCCAACATAGCACAACTGTGATGCATGCATTTAAAACAATATATACTGCAAGCTTTATTTTGTGTAAAGAATTTCATAGACAGCAAGCAGCAGCTGGTGCAGCTGGAAGTGTTCAGAAACAGAAACATTGACTTTACTTAAAGTCCACACAGGCCAGTTTGGTCCAGTGGTTAGGGAGTCAGACTCTTATCTGGGAATACCAGGTTTGATTCTGCACCCCCCCACCCACCAATGAAACCAGCTAGATGATCTTGGGCAAGTCACAGCTCTCTTCTGAGCTCTCACAGCCCACCTACCTCACAGGGTGTTCTATTGTGGGGAGAAGAATAGAAAGCTTTGCCAGCCACTCTGAGTCCCCTTAAATGGGTGAGAGAAGCGGGGTAGAAAAGCCAACTCCTCTTCTTCTTCAAAGCTGCCTTTGATCCAATCCAGTTTCTCCACTGGTTTTTGATAGTTCTGGGTTTATCCACTGTGCCTTCCACGACTGCTACAGTCTACAGCATTGATTCTTAGTGCAGCAGAAGAGACATATGGTTTAATTTTAGAAAATACTGTTAACAGGGCTGGGTGGAAAAGCTCTATATTACAGCTACGAAGGAGACAAGACAGAAAGAAAATGAGAAAATCCATGTACCTATCTTACACATTTACACCACAGACATTCAAAGGGAGAGGGAAGAGTCAGAACAAGAGAACATAAAGGAAGTCCTGCTAGAGCAGGTCACACCCAGCATCCTGTCTCATTCGGTGGACCATCAACTGCTTTTGAGTTTTGAGTGGTGAAAGAGGTTGGGTGTGCCACCTGCACCAAAACACAAAGGCAGTAGAGGGCAGTCTTGGAAGGCTTCACCACAGAACAAACAAACACACTATGGCCACATTCCCACCTGGGAATTTAGTTCTGAATTAAATCCACTTTTTAAAAATCGTCAGTGAGGTCTGTTTATTTTGGGGGGGGATCCCACTCCCACCTTATAATGTAGAATTGTTGGGGGGGGGTCCCCTCTCCGTCCCTCCTCCCCTCCTCACCATCAGAGCCTGACATCATCAATTTTCCAAATGGCAGCCAATCGAAGAAGAAGGGGAGGGCTGAGAGGCAGGAGGAGAGGCTAAGGTCAGGAGGCGGAGGTTAGTGGGAGGGGCTAAGGCCAGGAGGCAGAAGTTAGTGGGAGGGGCTAGGTCCAGGAGGCAGAGGTTAGTGGGTGGGCAAGGGTGAGTAGGAAGTTCAAACCAGAAAGTTTGCTGACAGTAAGATCTGCCTATGCCCAACTACGGCTGATGCGTCAACTGAAGCCTTTTCTGGACCGAGATGACTTGGCCACAGTTATCCATGCTCTGGTAACCTCTAGACTGGACTACTGTAATGTGCTCTACATGGGGCTGACCTTGAAGACAGTTCGGAAGTTGCAGTTAGTGCAGAATGCAGCCGCCAGGTTGCTGACCAGAACAGCTAGCCGGATGCACATCACACTGGTTCAAAAAGGGTTGCATTGGCTGCTAATCCACTACTAAGTCCAATTCAGGTTTTAACTCTGACTTATAAGGCCCTAAATGATGTGGCCCCCAAATATCTAAAGGGATGCTTTCTCCCATACCAACCTGCCCGTGCCTTAAGATCTGGAGGGGAGGCCCTCCTGGTTGTCCCACCACCTTCAACAGTGAAATGGGTGGGCACCCGGGAGAGGGCCTTCTCAGTACTGGCCCCCAGGCTTTGGAATAATCTCCCCCTTGTGGTATGTCAAGCTCCTTTTCTGTACATGTTCAAGAAGGCAGTAAAAATGCACCTCTTTCCCCTGGCCTCCAGCTAAATGTGGTTACTCCCCACCCCACACTTTCAAGTAGTACTGTTTTTAATATATATTTGGTTTGTTTAAACATTCTGGATTTTAAATGTTGTTGTAGATATTACTGTTTTAATATATATTGTTTTGTTTTAATGTGTGGAATTTTTAAAGCATTGTTACCTGCCCTGAGACCTCCAGGTATAGAGCAGGATAGAAACATACATACATACATACATACATACATACATACATACATACATACATACATACATACATACATACATACATACATACATACATACATACATACATACATACATACATACATACATACATACATAAAAATAGTATACTATTGGTGTTAAGGCTGGGCAACTGAGCAAAGCACAACTGAATGCCAGGGACCAGGACTTGGGAGAAAGCTTTACAGACCAAGCCAGGATCAAGAAAGACAAGGAAATACACACTATGAGGTTTTTTCCACTGTCACTAGAAATACCCATGAAGTACCCATTAAGGGGTACAAAAATGCCATTATGTACCCATTAATGGGTACTTATGGGTACTTTTAGGGTGTTTTTCCACTGTCACTAAAAGTACCCGTTAAGTACCCATTAATGGTTATGTAATGGCATTTTTGTACCCATTAATGAGTACGTAATGACATTTTTGTACCCATTAATGGATACTTAATGGGCACTTCTAGTGACAGTGGAAAAACATCCTATAACAACTCTATCCCAAAGAGACTCAATACAGAGGCAACGTATATCCTCTAAATGAATCAGTCAGGTGTAGCTCTTACTCTGAAGGTTGAGGTCCACCTGATGGAGACAGGATATGTTATAAAATGCAGCGATCTCATCTTATTATAAAATACATTATATCTGTTATACTATGTGCTCATTGACTTAGAAACTTTAATTTTAATTTTTTTTATTTTGGGGCAGATGGCCATTCCTGGGGGGTATCTTTAAATAAACAAACAAAAGTCACAACAATCATGCACTCAAGCTCAGGAGACAAGTCTTTGGCCCTTTCTGGACTAGCCTTTATTCCAGATTATATCTCAGAATAGGAGGTCTGCTGTCCACATGCTAGTACAGGCTATGGCAGGGCCTGCCCTGGGCCTGTTGTGGACTGCACCAACTTATGGGTGGTGAACATCAATTCTGGGATATAATCCCAAAACAAGGCTCACTGCAAAAAGAACCCCTGATACCAAACCATCTCTAACTAATATCTAAAATGGCACCTCTTTAAAGTGCTAAAAGCATTGCAATACTTGATGTTCACTCCCTTCGTTCCTTGTTTGTTCAAACTTCTCCCTTCTGAGACATCCATGAATAATTTCACTTTGAGTGGTGATCTTACTATTAATCTTCCAGTAAAATCAAATGGGGCAACCTCAGATAGTTGGGTCAATCATTTGGGACTTGTTTAACTCTCTAGAATTTCCAGCTTGCTCCAGGTTTAATTTTAATGAGCCTTATTCTGTGAACCAAGTACAAAACTAGAAACTTCTTTAATTTTTTTTAGGGTTTTCTTCTTCTTCTTATGATATGAGATCAAACAGCAACCCCATCTTTAGGGCTGGGATCAACATACCTGTTAAAGGCAACAACTATCCCTTTATAATTGTCATTAAAAGGGAACTTTCAATGACATAACTTCAGTTCCTTATTTGTTCCCATCGTTTTCACCACCATCTTTGAAGAGAAAAGTTTTGTGTTTGGAGGACTGATGAGTTGAGGTTAAGAAGAAATGTTGTTAGTTTGTGGATTTTGAAGGTGTGTTTAGCGTTTAGATACAATGAGCAGCAAGTTAGGCTCGTTAATGGACATGCTGTGACTGAACACTGTCTTGTATTTAACCAGCTCATTAGATATAAGGACAGTGGGGAAAAGAGACCTTTAAGTATTTAGGGTAGGGATGTGCACGAATATTCATAACATTAGAAATGTGGCCAAATTTGGACATTTGAACTCAAATAAAATGTTACGATGTCTGTATGCTAACATTCAAATCAATACAATTGTTTCCGGACATTCGTACAAATAGTTCAGCCATTTGTTAAGCTGGGGGAAGGTATCAGATAAGTATCTGTTCATATCAGATCCATATCTGTTTGTATCAGATACATATCAAATGTTCGTACGTATACATATGAATAGATTTGTATCAAATAGAATTTTACCACATTCAAATGCAATCTATTTGTACAAATATGGATTTTCAAACATTTGATTCATTTTGAATCGAATGGGACAAAAAAAACCATACATGCACATCCCTAATTTGGGGCACTGGATGGATAAATCCGTCTGGCTTCTTCTCATTTGAAGGCTTTTCTGTCCTTTGTGCTCAGACACAAATGGGCCAACTGCTGGCAGGGGTGGGTGGTGCCTTGGATAGGAAGTCAGTTGCATGGACAGAGACAGCTATGATGCGTCTGCATTGCTGCCAGGCTTAGCCCAGGATAGATGAAGTCCTCAACCTTGAAGTGCAGACAGCACCTCGCCTCTTATCTCAAAACAGACTGGACTGCGACTGTTAGATTCCTCCAGGAAAGGTGAGTGTGGAAAGAGCTTATGCATCTGCCTGTAGTTTCCTCTATCTTTCTCCAGCCATGTCTGAACTTATTGAAGAAAGCATTCATGGCTATATCTTCAGCTTCCACACAGCCATTTGCAACAACAGAAGGGACCACTAGGAATGTGCACAGATATTCAACACTCAAAATTCATACGAATTCGTAGGAATTTGGGCATTCAGATTCAAATGGAATGTTGACACATAAGAACAGCGGTTCTCAACCTCCCTAATGCCATGACTACTTAATGCAGTTCCTCATGTTGTGGAGATCCCCAGCCATGGGGGGAGGGGAGCGGGGAGGGGGGAGGGGGAGGGAGGGGCGGTGGGAAACTTGTCATGACCCCTCTGAAAGGGTAGTTTGACCCCCAAAGGGGTTGCTACCCACAGGTTGAGAACCACTGCATTAGAAGATTGACATCCGAATTCGAATTGAATGTTTCAATACATTCGTAAAGCTTTATATGGGATTCATTGGTGATTTGTATAATATTCATATGGGATTCATATGCTTTTATGTGATATTTGTATGGGATTGAACATGATATGATATTTGTATGGGATTAGTATTGGATTGAACATTCATATTGGATTTGAACCCTACCCCATCAAAGGAGATCTCTTTGAAAAAATACAAATTTTCTTGCATTCAATTCAATATGAATCAAATTAAATAATTCTGCACATGCAGTGATAGAAGGACCCCCATGACAAGTGCTTTCCATTTCATACATTGTGGGGCACCATGTCAAAGTGGCGGATTTTCCTTCTTTCTTTCCATTGTTACTTTCTTTTGAGCAATGAAGGATGCAGAGTGAAGTGTATAACCAAATTCATCCTTGTTTTATTGTTGAGGAAAGCCTATCAGTGGATACAAATCAAAGGAAGAGTGGCAGATGGCTTTTGCTTCCTAACATGGACAATTTGAATCCCTACACTTGCTTTTCAGGATGTCCAATGAATGACACATTCAGGGACAGGCCAGGTAGTTTTCTGACTGATTACTCGGATGATTTACTTATAATTTCAGACAGTTTGGTGGATCCTGCTAATAAATGTTAGAATCTCCACTTGGGGCTCGGAAAGTCAGTAACAAGGCAAGAGTTGGTTCATAGCATGTATCTCAAATAAACTACTAGGAAGCTTTCCACCCTTGCTCTCACCATTGCTCAAGGTCATTCTAGCAGTATTACTATCTAGATAACAGTTCCCAAGTCCTGACTATCCTGGCTGGGACTAAAGGAAACACAGGATCTGTTAGAAGAAGAGGAGTTGGCGTTTATACCGTGCTTTTCTTAAGGACTCTCAAAGTGGCTGACAAACCTTCCTGTTCTTCTCCCCACAAGAGACACCCTGTGAGGTACTGTGAGAGCTCAGAAGTACTGCTGTGTGACTAGCCCAAGGTCACCCAGCTGGCTTTATAGAAGAGTATGGAGTCAAACCCTGTGACTACGAGATGTGAGTCCAGCATTCTAACCACAAGACCAGACTGGCTGAACACTTAGGCAGGGAAGCAGGCAAGACTGAACTTTAGCATAGGAACAACAAAGACATGCAGTGGCCTTTATAATGTCCAACTAGGCAGTAAGCAAATTCAAGTCTGAATAAAAATGTGTCCACTTTGCCCAATTCTAAACTGGCATCCTTATTTTCCATCAACCTCCATGTCCGTCCACGCACATACTTTCTGCCAGGCTTGTGGGAACCCATTAGGATTTTGATTTAGCAATGTATTGTCCTCCTTTGACTCTTCATCCTCCTTGCTCTTTCACATTGCTCTGTCAAGAAAAATCAGCTAGCGTAGTCCCGATGGTGGTGATAATCCATGTGGCTGAAATGCAGTGCTTTAGTTCACTGACGGATATCAAGTGGGGCCCCTTGCACATAAGTACCAGATGTGTCAACCCACAGTTAACTCTCATTCAAAGAACTAAGGAGATAATAGCCAAAATGGATCAAGTGCCTTTGAGCCCTTGCCTAGCTCTTTAGGCTGAAAAGAAGAAATATGACACTGTTTATCAGTGCTGCTAGTCCTGTAGCAATGAAATGAAATTAGATCTTGGTATGTGTGGAGATGATTTGAGGTAAGGGCAGAACTGTTGACCTTCACTCAGATTATTAGCATGCCAAGCCCACAGCTCTTCTTCCAATTGCAGAGGCAGCCTCTCAGACTGGAGGTGAGGACAGAGGAGATTTCACATCCTTGCCTCCTGAATGGAGAATAATAACTTTCCTTTTATGTCTTATGTAAATGATATAAGGCAAACCAAGGAGAATGAAAATTGAGTAATGGGCAGGCATGATGCCTCTCCAAGGGCTTGATGCCTTGGGTGGCCTGATTCTGTCCTGTAAATTGGAAGACTAAGGCTATTTCCACAAGGACATATTAGCCTGCACTGCATTGGGCCAATCTTGACCCAAATCAAAGCCAAGACTGGAGTGATGGACGGCACTGCATGCATTGCAGATGGCCCAGCCCAGCTTCAGAAGGTGGGAATGAAGTCCCTAGCCTCCAAAGTTCATGACCAAAACTATTTTAGCTGGGTGCCCAGAAATAGGGTCACTTCCAGAAGAGTAGCAAAATGGTACCAGGCTCTTTGTCCTGGGTTACCCACACCACCAGGACAGACACAGTTGACACAGTTCACCAAAGTGGATAATGCTAAGCTTCTTGTACCTAGTTTATTAGATTAGCCATCTCTGTTCCACCATGATGGAACTCTTCAGAGACAGTTGTGGTGGCACTTTCATTCTGTAGGCCACCCCAGTGCCTCATCCCATATGGAGGCAGCATCCCATAGGAGGCATGGCCTTCCAGTAAAATGGTCCACGGTGCAGACATGGCATTCCGGATGGACTGCTAAGCCAATCTACTGGCCCGGAGTGAACATAGCTTGAAATGCTCCAGGTGTATCTTCCCATTTGGTGTGCTCAACACAGTGCTTCAGATGGAATAAAGGCTGAATCCATTGCATCTTCACTCACCTGAGTGCCTTTGAGGGTTGAAGAAGTCAACTGCTAGTGCTCCATCTCCACTTTTGTTGGTAGCAAGTGCCTTCAAAGTGATTGTGGAGACCATTTTCTGGCATGATCACTCATTGAGACACTCCCATTGCAGGGTGGTTTCTTCTGTCCCTGCCCAGAGATGTTGCAGAAAATAGTACCTCCTCACTCTGAAATGAAGCCGAGGAGGGCACTTTTTTATTTGGCACCTCCTTGTACAGAGCTGCCTCCACTCAGAAGTGGAGATGCAGCTGGAGTGTCCCTGAGATCTGATGATCACACACTCCTGTCTGTATTGGGTCTACTGGCAACGTCTGGGGCACTCACAGGGGATCTACGGACAAAGCACAATAAACAACTCAAAGGTTGTTTTTCACCCTAATTTGCCCCTATTGCTTCCATGCATAACAGCAGCAGGGGCAATTTGCAAAACTTACAAAGCTTGAAGCTTCTAAAGTTGGAAGGTGCCGGACATGTGAACAATGTACTTCCCATCTTTGAGGGACAATGTGTTCCCACCCCTCAGATGAGATAGCCAGAGATCAGGACCTTTCTGCATTAGGCCTTTATACTGGACTATATCCTGGAATACAGACCTGTCATCCACATGCTGGTGCAGACTATGGCAAGCCTCACCCTGGACCCACTGTAGTCTGCAGAAGCATGCTGATGAATCAGACCATAATCCATCTAGTCCAGCATCCCATCTCACACAGTGTGCTCCTGGGCATCTCATACAGAAGGCAAAGGCAAAACCTTCACCTGCTCTCAGGTCCCTGCAAATGGCCGTTAGAGGCATCCCGCCTGTCTCTATTCCAGGATATAATCTGAAATAAGGCCCAGTGAAGAAAGGGCCCAAGTTTCAAAACTCCTTCTTATCTCTTCAGTCATCACTATTAGTTAGTTCACAGAACAGCTGGACTAGGTCTTCCTCTTCCTAATAAAAGTCAGGGAGAAACCCTGCAATCAGGAAAGCAAAGCAACATCTGGAGGGCCATTGTTTAAGTACCTCCATCTTATTTTGACTGTCAAGAAGTAAGATTTTTGGGTATCAGAGTGAAACAGGAAGCTGAAGGCATCTTACAGGACCTGAACTGGATCTCACAGGACACTGAACTGGATCAATTACTGCTTTGACCCAGCACAGCATATTTTTATATTCTTAAATTGTATCCATTTATATTTTTATTCTAGCGTATACCTAGAGGCCTCAGGACAGATTGCAAATAAAATGAAGCCTTACTTTATTGCAAGGGCAAGTAAACTTTTGGCAAGCTGCTCAAGTTGAAGGAAGAGAGAAAAGAAGGAAGGAAGGAAGAGAGGGATGAAATCAAGTTCTTAACCCAGATTGCTTATAATAAGTAACAGATGCTGCATAGTGCTTGCAATATCCTTTTCCTTCTGCAATTAGTGGCCAATTATTCAGGCCATTTTAGAGAAAATGATAGTGCTTCCTTAGTTATCAGCTTTTGGCTTTTTAAAGTGGCAATAACTAGGTGTTTTGCTGCTATTTTACAGAGAACATGTAGATCTTCCTGTAATGCAAAATCTCATTCTCTGCACTAGCTTCAGGCTTCTTTATTCCGAAAATGAATAATGCTTTCAGCCTCAGTTGCTAATTAGCATTTTTACTGATATGTAGTAAAACCATTAAAGCTCCATTATGCTCACTCAGTGTACATGAATTTTCATGTTTAAATGACCTCCTGGCTCAGCCGAACATCTCCCTTTCCTTTCCACAGGAAGATGGCATGACCTTTGCCCAGCTTGGCTGAAGGTACAAGTGACCAGCTGAACCAGTGTATTTTCTAATGTTCCAAGGGAACGACAAGCTTCTTACATTGCTAGTCCAGTAGAAAGTGAAACAGGAGATGGCACAACAAGCTGCTGCTTGGCACGCACCAGTGGCGGTGGCAGCAGAGGGGTTTGGAGGGAAGAGAGCAAAGAGGAAAGAAAAAGGTGAGAGAAAGGAGGTGTGAGGGAGGTCTGGAGCTACGTGGCAAAGAGGGAGGAAGCAGACAGACTTTTACAGAGTTAAGTGCAGGATCACTATTGCAGATGAGAGTGAAGAGGCAAAAAGACATGGATGAGGCACTGACCAGCAAGCAAGCAGGCAGGCAAGTAGGCAAGCAGGCAGACTTTTAAGATTGCTGTAAAATCAGACACTTTTGCTACATCCCACTCCCTGATATATGTCTTGTTAAATCTCTCTTCCAATACACTGTTACATCTCCTGATACTTCAGGTTCAATGTTCACCTACTTCCCCTCCCCTTTCAATCAGCCCCATCAGCCGGGGAAAGTGGGGGGTGATAAATCAAGGCTTTCATTGGATCAGGAGAAATGGAGGCAACACCCAGTGTTTTTTTTTAATGCGAGGAGGGAGGGACCACAACTATTGAAAATTCTTTCCAGCCTCTATTCTTCTTGTTGCCATTATAGATCTAGGTTTCCACTCAAATGGTAAAAAAGGGTCTGGCTCTAAAACAATGCACTGTGCATTCCAACTCTTTGCACACACCTTTCGACCATCTGTGACATTAAAAATGGGCAGTTAATGCAAGCTTGAAGCAATAGTGCGGATGTAATTAGTGAAGAAGCAGATCCAGAGTAGGAGGACAGAAGAAGATTAAAGACTATGGCTGCATCACCATTTATAAACGAAGCTGTCCACTGCCTCTTGGCAAGGCATCTCCTGCCTTCATATCTCATGGCCCTTGTGCTCCTCCATTTCTGGCCATGATTGCCAGCAGAGGTGCCATGTTTGCCGGAGGTGGGGGAGATTGCAAAAGCTAAGAACATAGGAAGATCCCTGCTGGATCAGGCCACAGGCCACCCAGACTAGCATCCTGTCTCAAAAGGTGACCCATGCATTGCTTCTGGATGTTCTCAAGTAGAAGACAAAGTCAAAGCCTTCACCTGCTGTAGATTCTCTCCAAATGGCTTTGGAGATGCATCATGCCTGTCTCTCCAGCCCTGGAGGCAGTACCTAGCTATGAATTCTAGTAGCCATTGATAACACCTGTCCTACATGAATTTATAACCTTTCTTAAAGCTATCCAGGCTAGTTGCTGTCACACCACTTCTCATAATAAGTACAGAGAGGTTGAAAGTAATTTAATTAGGCTTAAGGTAAGGTTGTCTTTGTCAAGAATTGGGTGGAGTTGGCCAATGAACCACCCTCCCCAGCTGCCAAAAGGACCAGGGAAAAGTGGCCATGTCGATGCAGTCATAATTTCTTCCATTGTTTAAAAAATGCATTTATAAAATTGTCACCTCCTGTCAACAGGAGGTCTCTAGTCTATTTCTTCCACCCAACCCACTGATTAGGTTTTGCACAAGGCGGGCTTGACAAAGGTCTAAAGTGTCTCACTTCTATCAGAAGACTGGAGGAACCAGTCACTTGAAAGTGTCAAGTGTGTGCAGATGGCCACCATGGGTCAGTGATTTCTCTCTGTTGAGAGCTTTGTAGACGTAAATATTGAGCAGGGACCTCCTGTGGCCTGGATACTTCTTCCCAATGACATCATGGTGCCATGAACCCTGAGATTGATCAAGCAGTTTATGTTCTTTCCCTTAGGCCCTTGATGACATCTGGTGTCCTTTTAGTATAGAGATGGGTAATGTGTTCAGGAGACTGATGATTTTATTGCTTTTTAAGATTCCACTAATCTTGGCAGGGAGAGAGTGAAAATAGATCCTGTATTGAGAGATGAGGAAACATTTATATATGGCCTGATAGGCAGCCTCCCTGATTTTCAGGCTACTGAATGGGACAGCCAAACCCCTTGAATTATAGAGTTCAAAGGAACATCTAGGGTCACCAAGTCCAACCCCCTGCTCAATGCAGGATTTCCTAAACCATCCCAGACAGATGTCTGTCCAGCTATATGGAATGTGCTGCCAGAAGAGGTGGTGACAGCTACCAGTCTAGACGGCTTTAAGGTAGGGTTAGACAAATTTATGGATGACAGATGTATCAATGGCTACTAGAATGAATGCCTAGGTACATCTTTTAGGCTGGGGGGGGGAGCAGGGCACTTCTAAGGCCGTTTGCTGGGATTCTAGAGCGGGAATAGGTTTGTCCTTGTCTCTGCTTGAGATGCCCATGAGCATTTGGTGGGCCACTGTGTGCGAAAGGATGCTGGACTAGATGGGCTGTGGCCTGATCCAGCAGGGTTTCTCTTATGTTCTTATGTTCAGCCTCTGCCTGAAGACCCCTGGTGAAGGAGAGCTCACTACCTCCCATAGCAACCTATTCAATTGACTGTATCACCCTTACTGTTTATATGCCTGTCTTGGATGATTGGCAAAGGGTGGATGCAGTCTTAAGGAACATGCTTTATTGGTTTTATCTGCTGGTCATCTGTTGATTTGTAGGTACAGTGGTGTTAGTACACACTGGGGAATCAGCATCAAAATGGTAGATGGCATTTAGAGCCTTTTCATGCTTGGTTGATCAGAACAGCCACATATTCTCTGGAATATTCTACTCACACGCTGTGGTACTGCCACCTACTTCCCAGAATGGTCCAGAGTGTGTGCGGCCATCTTGGATGCCCCCAGTAAACTCTCAGATGCAATGTTCACACCTCTTTCTGGTGCAATTGTTGCATGGGAGTGGTGTGGAATGGCTGTGACTGTGCAATTACATGCCACGTTGCGATTACCCTAGTAACAGTCTGGTGCACGACAGAAGTTTAAGCCATTACTATGGTGATTAGGGGTATGGACAAATGCAATTTTTGGGATTTGATTTGATTTGAATTGAATATCCAAAGATTCAAACTGATCCAACTGTTTAAAATTTGAATGTATTCATAGGAATATTCAATTTGTATTTGAAGTTACAAATGTCAACAACATTCAAATGTATCCATATGCATCTCTACACATCCGTACGCATCCTGTTTTTATCCCGTATGCATCCCGTTTTTGTTATCCAAATGTCCAAATAATTCATATGCATGATTCGAAAGATTTAAAATTCATTTGAATGTTAAATTCGAATGTATAGACATCCAATTCAAATTTGAATACCTAAATTTGATTGAATTCGATCAAATTTCAAAAGTTTGAATATTTGTGCACATCCCTAATGGTGATCTGGACAGTCTGGGATGGACATTTGTGCACCACACAGAACCCAACCTTAACTAAAAGCTTACCTGAAATGTCCAGCGCTGTGACTATTTGCACCATTTCCAGTGAGAGGGGTCATCTGAAGTGCCGCGCAAGTGCGCTGGCACCTCAGATGACCCCAAACACAAATGTGTGTACACGGAGTGTCATTGCCACTGTGGTGATACCATGCAGTCATACCAGGCTTTGCAATCAAGATGGCAGCACTCTGCCAGTGATCAAACATGCACTCGGTCCCAGATAAGTCTCTGGGCATGCAGGGCTTCATGTAACATGTACTAACATTCCCAAGTGTGAATGCTAATACGTGTTAGTCTGTCACACTTTTCCTGTCCAGTAGACGGGAAGCCAAATGCAAAAACAGCTTGAATCAGGGTGCCAATTCGGGTAACCTAATCCAACCTGCACTCCATCCTTTGCAGACAAAGCATACTAGGAGGAGGAGAAGCCTCCTTTAAATTGCACCAGCATGCAGAAGTAGGTCCATAGATCCCCTTCTGCATTACTGGAGAGGAGCGCATTGATATTTTTTAACTAAAAGTGTTTCCTTGACTTGCATGGATAGACAGTACAATATTTCTTATATGATTAGCATGGAGGATGCAATCTTTGCCTGTGGAAACCCAAAGGGGAGAGGATTGCACACACTTTAGCAGGAATCTGGGTCATATTTCAAAGCTCTTTGGAAACCAAGTAACCTGTGATATGGTGAATAACCTAACGAGGGAAAGATCACTTCTTTGCTTTTGATGAAACGTCTTGTGTTTATTAATATCAGGCTTAATCCAAGGCCTGGACGACTGGGAAAATTCAAGAAGAAAGGAGAGAAGTGGGTCACAAGCAGCTTCTCTGCAAATGCTGACCTTTCTAGAGATAAAATGAAGCAAACTGTGGCAGAGGAAAGTTACAACCATGCTGCACAGCCCCCAAATAACATCAACAAAAATAGGTATAGCTACCAACACAGACACTTTTTTAAGAGTCTGTGTAATACACATTTTGGGCCTCCTTAGCTGCAAGGATTGTGGGGACTCTATGACACATCATTAAAAAGAACCCACCCACCCCCAGTAGTCTTGAACATTAGATGCTGCCTTCTGCATGCCTCCTGTTTTCCAGGGAGGGGCTGCCTGTTCCTTCTGCATGCTTCTGGGTTACTTGATCTTACCAAGAACATAAAGACATAAGAACATAAGAGAAACTCTGCTGGATCAAGGTATAGCTCATCAAGTCCATAAGAACCTAAGAGGAGCCCTTGTGGATCAGGCCACAGCCCATCTAGTCCATAAGAACCTAAGAGGAGCCCTCCTGGATCAGTCCAGCACCCTGTTACGCACAGTGGTCCATCAGTTGTTTCAGGGCATCTCAGGCAGAAGACGAACCCAAAACATTCACCTGCTCTCAATTACCTACAAATGGCCTTGAGACAGTAGCTGGGCATCAATTCTAGTAGCCATTGATACACCTGTCATCCATGAATTTTTCTAGCCCTTTCTTAAAGCTGTCTAGGCTGGTTGCTGTTACCACCTCTTCTGGCAGCAAATTCCATAGGCTTATGGAGCAGTCACCAGAACAGTACACAGTAGTCCAAAGATGGCCTCACCGTAGATTTGTTTATTTTATATATTTAATACATTTATATCCCGCCCTTCACCAAATGGTCCCAGGGTGGATTACAATAAGAATAAAACATATCAAATATTAAAAGATAATTTAAAAAATATCAACCCTGCCCTCCCTTAACAGGACAGCATCCTGAGGAAGCTATTTAAATGACAAAAGCCTGGTTGAAAAGATTTCACCAGGTGCCGAAAACTATATAGGGTAATATATAAATATAATATAAAACTATACAGATGCAACCTTGGTTTTGTCCTACTGATTTTGTTTGATCTTGGAAGTGATACAAAGTGCTTGGATGGAAGGCCACTTCGGAATATTAAGTTTGTAACTAGACTTGAAAGCTAGAAAAGAGGAAACCTAGAACAAAGCAGCGCCAGATCACTTCTGTACAGTTACCAAGAAATGTACAGAAATTTTAATATATATATTTGGGGTGCTGTACTCCCATCATATCTGGCAGAATAATATAATACTTGTGAAGCAATTTCCTTCTGTTTCTTAATGTTAATTACATGTTCCTTCTACTGTAGAAGATACGAAGGAGTCGTAGACTAACTATGTAATTTTAGGCATGTTTATTCAGAAGAAAGCCCTATTATTTCCATCAATTTCAGCTGGGCTTATTTCCAATGGTACAGCCTACAGAATTAATTGGGGAACTTGCCTGCTATCTGTATGCGTATACATGAGGCTATACCAAACTACTTCCTTGTGTTATAATTCAATTTCAAATTTGTGATCTTGCAGGCAGAGGCTTGCCTGAAGAAATTAAATATGCTGCAGTAGGCCTTTGTGGATTTACAAGCTTGCTTTTTCTCTGGAATCAGCGAGATAGATGATGAACCAGAACTACAGGTTCAAGGTAGGAAAATGTTTCAGTGGGGACTGAGATATTCCTATCACCTATAGCTATATGTGTGTCAGGGAACCATTCAGAGTTAAACCTCGGGGTTCTCTCTGATCAAACACGATGGTTGCAAAAGGTTACATTTAGCAAATTTGTCAGAAATGTCAGATGCATCCTGAGTCTAGCAGGCTCTTCTCTCTGGTGGGCACCAAGTCTAGCAGGCTTTTCTGCATGGTGGGTATTAGATTTAACAAGCTCTTCTCACTGGTGGGCATTACACCTAGCAGGCCCTTCCCACTGGTGGGTATCAAGTGTAGCAGGTTCTTCTCACTGGTGGGTCAGCACTTCAGCACTCTTCCCCACAACTGATCTTCAGAGGCATGCAGTAGGGCTCCTGGCATAGTGGTGTGCAAAGGAAAGCAAGGCAAGGCAAGGATTCCCTATTACACTCTGATGGTTGCAAATGATACTTCAAAGCATAGTGAGGCAGAAGGTCTCATTTCCACCACCAGAGTTTAGCTGTGAATCATCTCCTAACATCTCTCCTTCTGCCCCTCTATTCTAGCCAACACTGACATGTTGAATACTACTAGTCCCAGCTACATCTAGTCCATGTCTACATACACCTGGGACAGAGCCAGGACAGGGAACAAAGGTTCAGATGCCCAGTGTGAGAGAGTGGCTGTAGAGGCACCACTGACCAGCATCTCTTGCACGACTGTGCTACTGGTACAGCAGCAGTATGGCGTGAAGGTTGGAATTTCCAGGGAAATATAGTTACATGAATTTCTAGTATTCATTTGTGGTCAAGTCCCCTCCCCCCACCCCAAGTTTGGTGCGTACACTCCTGGGTTTGATGTCGACAGTCCTAGCAATGGGGTGCACCAAGACCATGTTGGTGAAAAAAGCAATCATGTCTCTGACTGCTAAGCAACATATTACTTGCACAAGACCCATGATTCACTTCCCCTTCCTTTCTACCCTACTTTTGTGCCCCTGCTTACTGACAGCAAAGTATCTGACTTATGGGGGAGAGGAAGAACAGCTCATGGCTGGTCTCAACATCTGTGGTATCCAGGGTGTAATCCCAGAGCCCCTAGAACCATTACTGAGTGAGCATCTTTTCTCAATGGCCAGGTTGAGGCAGGCAGGTTTTTACACGGAAGATACACCACCCTCCCTGCAGATCTGGTGCAGGGAATAATCTGGAATAGGGATGTGTGCAGATACGCATAACATTCATTATTCATACAAATCAGACAAATTTGGACATTCGGACACAAACATTTGTACATCAACATTCATGCGAATAGTTTGGACATTCATTAAACTGGGGAGATGGGAAAGCGGCTGCGCCAGTCACATCTGCAATGGATCCCGAGTGCATTTGACATGGGGTGTTTTTCCACCATGCTCCTTTAATCCGGATCTAAGAAGGTCCAGATCTAAGGAATGGGTACATTCCTTAATCTGGTTCTAGTAGATCTGGATTAAGGAAAATACCCAATGTGTTTCCATGGGTGGTCTAGCACCCAATAGCAATGGGTGCTAGCCTCCCTGCCGTGGAAGCACCGGAGCACCCATTTGGAAATCCGGATCTACCCATGAGGGGTCTGCCTGTCACCCCAGGTGTTTTGGGGGACAGGGTGTGCAATCTCCGAAGTGGTTTCGAAATCATTTCAAAGTCACTTCAAAGTCATTTCGAAGTCACTTCAAAGTCATTTCAAAATCACTTCGAAGTCATTTCGAAATCACTTCAAAGTCTGTGCTGATCTTCGAAGTTCACTCTGAAGATCAGCACAGACTTCAAAGATGCTCCGGAGCTATTTTGCACAGACTTCAAAGTGACTTCAAAACGACTTTGAAATGACTTCGAAGCTTAGGTTTTGGGGCTCCTCCCCATGGGTGCTCCCTGCCCCTAGCCTCCTCTAGACCCCATTGCCACACAAGGATGGAAACAGGCTCTCTTTAATCCAGATTTTCTGACTGAAGACCCCATTGTAGACCCCATTAATGGGGTCTACAGAAAATCCAGATTAAAGGCCAAAAAGTTCCCATACGATCCAGATTTCCTGAGGCGTGGTGGAAACAAACTTGTCTCTAATGGGTGCCGTGGTGGAAATGGGGTCATCCGGCTCTCACCCAAATGGGTCCTTAATGGGGTCCAAAGGATGCTAGTGGGAGGGGATGCAGGCCCCCTAAACCTAGGCTCCAAAGTCATTTCAAAGCCACTTCGAAACCACTTTGAAACCACTTCAAAGCCACTTCAAAGTCATTTCGAAGTCATTTCGAAGTCATTTCGAAGTCTGTGCAAAATAGCTCTGGAGTGCCTTTGAAGTCTGTGCTGATCTTCGGAGTGAACTTCAGAGTGACTCCGAAGTGACTCCAAAGTGACTCCAAAGTCATTTCGAAGTTCACTCCGAAGATCAGCACAGACTTCAAAGGCACTCCAGAGCTACTTTGCACAGACTTCGAAAAGACTTTGAAATGACTTTGAAATCAATTTGAAGGAATGTACCCATTCCTTAGATCTGGATCTTCTTAGATCTGGATCTAAGGGCTGCAGTGGAAAAACACCCTAAAGCTCACTGTAGAACAGCCTTAAGTGTCACAGCAACCTGTGTGTAGTTTGTTTTTTTTAAATCAAACTCATATAAGAACCTCTGATTAAAAGTGCAGTTTGACCTGTCATGTTCCCATTCATATATTCTGAGGGCCAAGAAAACAGGCATCTCAAAAAGCAGCCTCCCTGCATACTTCTCTCTCTGTGTTAGGGATATGCATGAATGTATTTTTGACATTTGAATCCGAGTAGATTCAAATGCCAAAAATCTGATTCAGTTAAGATATTTAATATCTGAATGTCATAAAATCCGATTCGAATCCGGATTATTCAAATCCATACATTCAAATGTTAGATTCGTATTTAAAGATACAAATGTCGACATTTGTATCTGTTATATGTATCTGTACAAATTCCGTAAAAATCCATATGCATCCCGTATTATCCCATATGCATCCCGTTTTAATCTCGTATTTTAAGCGCAGGATACTTATATTTTTGTGCAGATTTGTATGCAACAGATACAAATCTACACATTCGAATTATTCAAAAATCCGTGACCGATTTTCAAAAATCCGATTCAAGTTTGAATGTGCAAACATTTGACAGATTCAAATTGGATATTTGAATTTTTGAATATTCATGCACATCCCTACTCTGTGTGGGCATTTTTGCCACGAGATAATGTTCCATGGATAGATAATTCTTAATATTTCCCATTTAAAATGTACACCACCCCACTGCTACATCTCCCCATCTCCCTTCTCCCCTCCCCCTCTTTGCATATATCTTTTGTACAGCTTTGCTTCATCTGTGTGTTGTTTTGCAAGCAATTTTCCATATGATGAAATTATAATGCGGTTCAGTCTGACTTATCTGTAAACATCTTCTTGTCAAAGAACTGCATTGCAACATTCACATAAAATTGTGGATTTCAAAAGGATAATTTTTTTTCAGAAAGTGTACATTTTGGAAATTCACTTTCATAAGCAAGTCAATTTCTTCCTTGTCATTGCACTTGGATTAAAAGCTCCAAGGGCTGAACCTGTGTGTGGGTTTTTCTTCTTCTTTTTCTGGATTCTTCATGTGCACTATATGCAAGAATATATTAGGATTCATCTGACAGTACACAGAAAGAGCCACGTTTGCTCCCTTGTGCTGGGGTGGGCTAGATGTTGGCAGCCTCAAATTCCTAGGTTCATGCTTTCAGATTTCAAAGGATTTGTGACGATGACCACCTGGCTTAGGGACCATTATGGCTCACAGCATCCCTCTGTAATTGCCATGACAGCATGGATCACAGTGGGGATACAGCAACTGTGAGCCAAATGAAGAGGATGGAGCTACTTAAGGATGGGGAAACCCCTCTCTGAAGTTGATGTACCCTGTCCCCTCTCAGAGCATCTTCAAGAAGCCTGAAGGAGTGTGATGATTTAACCCCCCCCCCACACACACACTTAGATTCTTCTCTAGGGATGTGCATGAATATTCATGATTTGTTATTCATATGAATTGGGCTGAATTCAGACACTCATACACTAATCAAATGTTACATTTGTACATTAACATTCGTACAAATCCAAATGTTTCAGAACATTCATACAAATAGTTTATAAATTCATGAAACCGGGGAGTTGGGAAAGCAGCTGCACCAGTCACAACTGCAACAGATCCAGAGTGCATTTGACATGGATCGAGAGCAGATTAAAAGTGGATTCAGGTCAGACTTGATGCCTTCAGAGCAGATTTGTTACAGGGTACAAATCAGAAACGTATCTGATACATATTTGTTTGTTACGGATACGTATCTGATATATATTCATACTGAATATTTGTATGAATTTGTATGAGTACGTTTGTATCAAATAGAATCTTATCACATTCAAAGGGGATCTATTCAAACAAATATGAATTTTTGAACATTCAATTCGCTACGAATCAAATGCCAAAAAAACCATTCTTGCGCATCCCTATTCTTCTCTCCATTGGCCCAAAGATGCCCTTCATGGATGTCTGCACATGGTCTCATTGCTATGCTCTGTTGACATGGCAACTCCTGTCTGGGTGGGACAGGGCGAGCCATTGCCCAAGGACACAATTTTCACCCCCATTGCCTTGGAGATCTCTCTGACCTGATAACCCAGATGTGGGAACGGAGAAAAAATGTGTCTTTCTTTCTTGCTGTCTTTCAGGGTTTTGTACAAGCTTATAGGTGGTTTTTTTCATTGTTTTTTAATGTACTGTGTTGATATATAAATAAAAATAATTCTGTGCCATTGTGGGGAAGATTGGAAACTGCCACTGGGGGCAGGAATGTTTGTGATAATATGTAAAGAAGCTTTAAGTCTAAAGCCCTTTCTGTACTGGTCCTTTTTTTGTATTATATCCCAGAATAGGGGTCTGCCATCCGCATGCTAGTACAGACTATAGCAAGCCTTCGGTGGAACCTGACGTATTCTGCACTAGCATGCAGACAGTAGGCCCCTATTCTGAGATATAGGGCATTTTTGCACATAAGCTCTGTGGAAAACAGCAAGCGCCCTCCCTGACCAAATGGAACCCAACTGAAGTGCAGATGGTCCAGCACTGCCCACACCACCGTAGCTACAGCTGTGGTAACTTCTGGCATATGCTGGGACATTGCTATGGCAATCACAATGCAGTTCAATGCTTTGCCCCCATGCAGTGTTCATACTAGGAAGTTGTATGAATGCCGTGTCAAGGAGTTTACCAATTTTTTACTGCTCCATAACTGATGATTGGGGCAAAGGCACTGTGCAAATGCACCATCCCAGAGCTTGCTGGGTTGTCCTGATCACCTCTGTGCAAAAAGCCCATAACCTGGAATAAGGTCCAGTGAAGAGAGGGCCTAACACTACCATGGTCAATGAATTGAACAACCACAATCTATGAAATTTTAACAAAGGAGCTGACCAGCAACCAAGAGCTTTTTTGCTCAGGGCCATTTTCCATAAAGACATTCATTTCCTCCCAGAAAAGCTGCACTGTTGTGCTAGTGCAGCATGCTGCACAGTTAAATTGCAGGCATGAAACAAATGGCTGAAAGGTACAGATGCCTGCCAAAGACAGAAAGCCAATGTGCAGAACAAGGATGTCTGCAAGTGGCAAAGAAGTTAGACACTATCAATGGAGGATCAAAACTGGAACCAGAAAGAATAACACAGACAGGACATCAGCATTATGTGCAATGGGTATAGGTATTGTGTGCATATGGATAGGGACAAATGTTTTTAAAATTATTTTCCAGCATGCTCCCTGTTCATGGGTGGTGGTGGTTGGAGGGGGTGAATTTATAAGCTCATAAAAATACTTAAAACATATAGAAATGCTGTGTTGTGAGCTCATTACTTTCTATACTGCAGCCTGTCTGCACTGCAGGCCTGTCTGCCACTTGGTAAGTTCTAAGTCAGTGCAGCCTACCTTTTCTAACCTACAGATCAGAGACACACACCTTGACTAAGGTGATACCTCCATGCCCCTTACCATGACTCATCAAAGGGGTTAACTTGCCAAGTCTCCACTTATAGCAGCATGAAGTGGCCTACAAGGAGCATGCTGCTCGAGTGAAGGCTGCAGAGACCTTCCAGTGTACCTTCATATGAAGAAGGTGTGATTTCCTGCTCTTGAGTGTCTTGATTGCAGCATCATTCAGCATGTTCGTGCTCCAAGACAGAAGTGAAGGCATCTACAGAGGCTTCAGACAGGGTTCTTCTGACAAAGTGCTCACCCTTAGGCTCTTCCAACATGGTCTGTATCAGATATGTGAAGACTGCAAACAACACAAAAGAGCATGTATTACAGAGATGACAAGAGCTGCCTCCACACTGGATGAAAAAGCATCATGGTACAGGCTGAAGTTGTCTACATGCTTGCATCACCTTCAGACCTGCATCCTGCATGCAAGAAGTGAGAAGCTCCCCTGGAGACATCTTTCCCATGGTCCAGGAAAAACAACTGTGAAGGTACTTGCTGCTTCTGCATCCTTTAATGGGATCATGTGGAACCTTCAGAGCTGGAGACCTTTATTACCCAGTTTCAAAGAGCATTTTCCCACCATCATTAGATGCAGAAACAAGCGAAGAATTGAGATGAAAGATTTTGAAAGCCTGACCTGTCCTAGACTTACCTGGCACTTCACTATGTGCTGGGTAGGTGCAAATGCTCTGTATAAGTGATGATTGCCACACCACAGCAACAGCCATGCAAGTCAGCCATTCCCATGGTGACTGGGCAATGTTGGGCACAACTGCAGCAGGTTACCCCACCCATCCTTTACTCGGAATAGATGTGAAAGGCGTGTGCCAGAGTATAACAGCCGTGTCCTAGCTGTGACTAGTAGAGTGCATTTTCTGGAATGGAAGTGGCTCCACATGGCGCAGATGGTCCATGCTGGAACATCCTCCAACCTCCCCTATAGGCCTGGTGCAAAAAGCCCCCAAAGTTGTGAGAATGGGAGGTATGAGGCATGCCTTCTCTGACCATGGGGATATAGCCATAATTTATAAAATAAGTTTGAAATGGCTATAGCTTAGATGTGTTGCAAGAAAAAAAAATGAAGACCAATGGACAACAAACATTTAACCAGATACCAAGAGAATGGGAAAGACCAGGAATCTGGGTGGATTAAAGAAGGACAAGGAGTGGAGGAAGAGGAGAATGCCCATAAATTATGGAAAGGAACTTGCCAGATCAAGGTGCTGCAGAAGAAACCTGGGGAGAACTTCATCCAGCAATGAATCAAACATGGATAATGGTGACGGCAATGATACTGACTACATTCCCTCTGTAGAACAGTGTAGCTTGCTGGTTCATGATTCCTAGCTTCTTAGAACATAATGGGCCACATTAAGGCTGTGTCCTTATGTAGCCCTGAGGCCTGGTTCCCAAAGAAATTGAAAAGCTGGCAAGGAGATGGGCCTCAGTTCCCACCTCTGGGATCATTCCTACAAGAGAATAACTGTATTGTTTATGCCTGAAATGGTCTTAAGTGGAAATCAGGCTCAAACATGTACCTCTTTCCCCTTGATGCAACCACATAGCATATGAAAGCTAATCCGTCTTGACAACATGCCTCAAGAACAATCTAGAAGAGGCCTACAAGTAAGTTGCTTCTTCTAGGGGATGAGGCAGCTTGGGTTCCTCACCAAGGAACCTTTAGTGCTTTTTAGAGCCATTTTCTGCAAAGGACATGTGGTTTATGTATAATTTATGTACATATGTGCATATTGTATGTGGATAAATATATGTACAGTGTGTATGTTTGGGCATGAATGTGCGGTATAGTATGTGCAAAGTGTGTAAAAGTGTGCTTGCCGCATACATGTGTCCATGTGAAACAGATGTACATGCCCATGCATGCACATTTACAAATTGTGAGCATATGTGCGTGAAAGAGAAATAAGGAGGTGGCGATGAGAGGTAAGGAGAGAAAAACAGCCCTTAAATAATGCTACTGACAACGGTAAGTGTCTTCATACATTTTACAGCAGTGTTAGCTCATTTATTAATTAGCTGAGTTAATTAAAACATTTTATCCTGTTCATCATTAAGAATCCCAGGGTGGCCCAAAGAGTAATAAAAAGATAACATCATCCCTATGAAGAAAGTAGAATCAATACAACCCATGTAGAATTTCCAAATCCAGAACTGATCTTTAGCTACAAGTCATAATATAAACCTGGGACAAGTGAAATTCAAAGAATAATTGCATTTGATCTACAGATTAGTCTGAAAAAGTCAGAGAGTTCACATTGCATTGAGTTACTGTGCTTCAGAATACAGAAAAATCAAAGAGATGATGAGCTTTCAGAAAAAAGGTTTGTGGTCAATGGGTTTTTGTGGGGTTTTTTTTTACAATTTTGCAAGTTGTAATATAGTGATTAAATTTCAGAGAAAGCAGCAAGTGTTCACAAGCTTCCTACCTGAGTTGCACACCTACATTTCCTAGTGGTAGAAGAGCAGCTTCTGAAAACTCAAGTTCCATAGCTGTGTTTGTCTAGTGGTGACTTGAGATCTATTTTCTCACCCCTTTAGCAATTTTATCTGCCCAATGAGAATGTAATAACGTAAGAAGAGGCCTCCTAGATCAGCCCACAGACTGCCTAGTCTAGGGATGTGCACGAATGTATTTTTTACATTCAAATCCAATTTGAATTGAATTTTCAAAAATTTGATTCAATTTGAATTTCAAAAATCCATCCTATATTTGGCCTTCGGAATTAGGTTTATTGAATTTTCTGGTTACACAGTCCCCTCGATTTGCTTAACACCATGTGAGTGGAAGAGATTCTAACAGAGCCTAATTATTTTTTGTGATGTATGAATCTTTCCAGGACAACATATTCTTCCATCCTAACTCAATTTGTTTGCTGAAAATTCAAATACACTTGTAGTCCATATGGAGGCATGGGGGAAAAAGAAAGAAAATAGGGAGGAATTAGAGAAAAGGATGCCCTCTCCTTTAGCAAATTGCAGCATATTTGTAAATAAATATGGTGTTAAACAAAATGGCTTCTCTCCCGACAGTCACCCTCCCCTCCTGTAGACAGCGACTCAATTTAACATTCTGGATATTCTTCAGATCGCAGCACAGGATATGTACCTACCACTCTAATTAAAGCCCACAGCCATTTATCTCTCTAATTGCAACAATGCCCTCTAGGATCATTTCTTTCCTACTGAACCATTCTTCTTCTTTGCCGGAGCGAGTGAGTTTAAAAGCCCTTGGAGTCGCGCCAAGTCCTAAAGTGACAAATTTAGTGACTATGAGATCACACCAGAAACAAACCTAGCGGATGAAATATAGCAGAGGTCAGAAAGTGTGAGCTTTTTCCCTATCAGCCTCTGGGAGGCATGGTCTGCCATGCTCAGGCATCGGCCGTTGCCTTATCTAGCTTTCCCCATAAATTAGTGGGAGTCATTGGTTAATAAGTGAAGATCGTTCTGTGTTCCCACCCCCGCCCCCCACCGCCAGACACTCACTAACCTCTGTCGCTAGAAAGCTAATGAAAAGCAATGGCTTTGGGGAACCATGCACAGCAGGGAGAGCTACAAATGGAAATAACTAATTTAGCAAGCTTGTCTTCCTAGGCAGCATCCAAGCAGGGCAGCCTAACAGGAGAACTTTTCTTCAGAAGGCTAACCTGGATGAGAACATCTTCTCACCCAGAGCTGGAGGAACTTTGCTGTCCCTTCTTTTTCTACAATTTCCAAATAGGGATGTGCACAAATGCAATTTTTGACATTTGATTCGATTCAAATAGAAAATTCGAATGTCTGAATTCGTACGAATAGAGAAAAAATGAATATATTAAAATTAGAACCGATTTGAATACATTCGTATCTATTCGTAAGTATATTCTATATGAATTTGATGATACGAACGTCGACAACATTCGTACGGATCCCTATGCATTTGTACACATCCCATTTTAACTCCGTACTTATCAGCTAGGATGTGTACGGATACAAATAAGATGGGTAGGATACGTATGTAATACATGGGTGTTTTTCCACGGTCACATAGTACCCATTTTAGCACCCATTAAGGACCCATTTGGGTGAGAGCTGGATGACCCCATTTCCACCACGGCACTCATTAGGGACACCTTTGTTTCCACCGCACCTCGGGAAATCCGGATCATATGGGTACTTTTTGGCCTTTAATGGGGTCTACAATGGGGTCTTCAGCCAGAAAATCTGGATTAAAGGGAGCCTGTTTCCACATTAGTTTGGCAATGGAGTCTAGAAGAGGCTAGGGGGAGGGGCACCCTTGAGGGGGGAGCCCCAAAACCTAAGCTTCGAAGTGATTGCAAAATAGCTCCGGAGCGTCTTTGACGTCTGTGCTGATCTTCGGAGTGAACTTTGAAGTCACTCCGAAGTCATTTCGAAGTTTACTCCAAAGATCAGCACAGACTTCCAGAGCTATTTTGCACAGACTTCAAAGTGACTTCGAAATGACTTCGGAGCCACTTCGGAGATTGCACCCCCTGTCCCCCCAAACACCTGGGGTGACAGGCAGACCCCTCGTGGGTAGATTCAGATTTCCAAATGGGTGCTCTGGTATTTCCATGGCAGGGAGACTAGCACCCATTGCTATTGAGTGCTAGACTACCCATGGAAACACATTGGGTACTTCCCTTAATCTGGATCTACTAGATCCAGATTAAGGGAAGTACCCATTCCCTAGATCCGGATCTTCTTGGATCCGGATTAAAGGAGCCCGGTGGAAAAACACCCCATATGTATCTGTACACATACAAATGTCCAAATGATTCAAATGAATGATTCAAAATAGTCGTATTCATTCAAATATTAAAAAACCAATGTCTGGACATTCAATTTGAATTCGAATGTACAAATTCAGCTGAATTTGGTTGAATAATAAATATTTCAAATATTCTTGCACATCCCTACTTCCAAATCATGTTGCTGGATTTTGTGAAGGCTTGTCATTGTCACATTTAAATAAACAACCAAATCAATAAGGCACCAATGCCCATAATGGGTGTTTTTCCACTGTCACTAGAAGTACCCCTTAAGTACCCATTTGTGGGTACTTAATGGGTACTTCTAGTGACAGTGGAAAAACACCCAGTGTCACAAAGTTCCAGCTTTTGGCACACATCTTCTCTAATCACACAGAGCCTGTTCGTACTTACGGGATCAGGACAGCATGGCATGCTCTGGGATGGCATATTCACATACCATGGTGCTGCCTCCATCCCAGAGCTGCCCAGAAGCCAGTGTGGCTGTCCTGATTGTCTTTAGTGAGAGGTGCTCTTGGTAAACTCCTGAGTGCAATGTTCACACTGCCTCCTAGTGTGAATGCTGCATGGGGAGGGGGAGTCATGGTTGTGGTTTCATAGTTGTATGCCTTCACCTTACATGGAACCGACATGATGCTAACTGGTCTGTAATTGCCTGGATCAACCCTGGATCCTTTTTTGCACATTGGTGTTACATTTGCTACCCTCCAGTCCTCAGGTACAGAGCCTGATGTTAGGGAAAGATTATATATTTTTGCTAGAAGCTCAATGATTTCACATTTGAGTTCCTTAAGGACTCTTGGATGAATACCATCTGGTCCCGGTGAGTTGTTAACATTTCGTTTATTAAAACATGCAAGGAACTCCTCCTTGGTTAGCTCTATCCAGTTTAATTCAGGCCCAGGTACTGGCATGTATCCTCTGTCTTCCTCTGTGAATACAGAAGCAAAGAATTTGTTTAGTCTCTCTGCAATCTCCATGTCTTCTTTAATCATCCCTTTCTGTCCTTTCCTGGTTGAATTCCTACTTCTGATATACTTATAGAAGTTCTTGTTATTTCTCTTGATGTTTTTAGCAATGTGTTCCTCAAAGTCTTTCTTAGCTTTCCTAATGGCCGTCTTGTATTTGTGTTGCCAGTGTCTATGCTCCCTCCTGTTCTCCTCATTTGGACAAGCCTTCCATTTTCTAAATGAACTCTTCTTGTTTTTAATGACTTCATTTACTGCACTTGTGAGCCACATTGGTTTCGTCTTGGACCTAGAAGTCCCCTTTCTTCTTTTAGGAATGCATTCTAGTTGCACTTCCATTATTGTGTTTTTGAGTAGTCTCCATGCATTTTGAAGTGATTGAACTCTTCTTACTTTCCCTTTCAATTTCCTTTTTACTAATTTCCTCATTTTGGGGAAGTTTCCCTTATGAAAGTTTAAGGTTTCTGTGTTAGACTTTATTAAGAACTTACTCCCTGTATTTAAGTTAAAGGTTATTGCATTGTGGTCGCTGTTCCCAATTGGATCAGCCACAGTGACGTTCTTTACAAGGTCCTGACCATTACTTAGGATCAAGTCCAGGACTGCCTTTCCTCTGGTTGGTTCCATGACCATTTGCTCCATGGGACAGTCATTTAGCAGGTCTAGGAATTTTTTCTCTCTTCCCTGTGTTGAACAGGAGTTCACCCAGTCTATGTGAGGATAATTGAAGTCCCCAATTATAACTATCCTATCTTTTTGGGATACCTCCTTTACCTTATTTTCCAATTGTTGATCTCCTTTGGGCATTTGGTTGGGAGGACAATAGCATGTCCCTATTGTTAGGCTTCCTTTTTGGCTTGGTATTCTTAACCATACTGCTTCTGTGGAAGAGTCAGACTCACCTTGACACTCCAGTTCATAAGTTTCTATCTCTTCCTTAATATATAAGGCTACACCACCTCCATGTTGCCCTCCCCTGTCTTTCCTGTATAATTTGTAACCTGGGATGCCTGTATTCCATTGGTTTTTACTGGTCCACCAGGTTTCAGTTGTGCCAATAATATCAATCCTATTATCCATCACCAAGCTTCCTAGCTCCCCTATTTTAGCTTGAAGCTTTCTGCTGCTTGCACATATACATTTGTATTCACTCCTCTGGTCCAAATTCTGCCATCGGAACACCAATTCCAACATTCTGCCAAGGCTGAAATAGGACTTCCAGAGGTCAGAAAAGCACTTCCAGTTCTGAAGTTCCATAGCCTGAGAACCAGAAGGCCTGTTTGTGATTATCCATGGTTTCAGGTAACCACGGTAGGAGATAGAACATATCCCCAGCGAATACAGGGGCCTGACTGTATTCATAACCCATAGAGATTAAAAAAACCTCATATAATTCTGCAATTGCAGATATAAACAAATTGTGGTTATTAAAACTGCCAGTAGCAAGAGTTACAGTGGACTATGTGAGCAGATCTGAGAGGCACTTTGCCCCTAGGCTTCCATTTTTTGAATGGGGCTTCTTTGACCTGAATTAATGCATGGATCTGGAGACCCAGGAACTGGATTAAGAGGCTCCTTAATCCGGATCTAAGGTAAGTGCAGAAAGGGCCTCTAACTTGAGACAAGAACCATTTCTGCAGTTCTTTTTCATTTTTTCCTTCTCCTTTTTTAAAAAAAATAAAGGACATGCATAAAATTCTTCCTAAGTCAGATTTTGTAGACCATATTTTCACTGCAGGCAATTTTTCACTCTATTATTTGTTTTTTCGTTGTAGAAATATAAAGGCTTGAAAGCTCCAAGAGATTATCCAGACTGCTCCAGAGGACTCTTCGGTACCATGGCCACTACAATAATAAACACATCTGTGTGGTTACCCATGTTTTAATTGCTCGTCAAAGTTCTGTCATGTTCACTATGGACCAAAGCGACATCCTTTTCAACTGAGCCCATACAGAGAGATCACTCATGCAACGCCGAACGCCAGAGACTTCCACTTCTCATTTATCCCCATGTTTCGTTTTATTGTTGTTCACAGCTCCAGTGTTGCGTGCAGAAGAATCCCATTTTTGGAGGTAGAATATATAACAAAAGATAGTCATGCAATACTTTCAAACAGCCTTTTGAAAACAGCATGCAATGAGAAAGGATGATATACTTACGTGCTCTTAAAAGCAACTATGCCAGAGTCTCTGCAAAATTGGGATATAGCAGGGGACATTTTAACACAGATAGAGAAAAAGGACCTGAAACGGCAGGAAACCTTAATATAGTTTGCTGAAATGAAAAATATTTATAGTTAGCTATCTACTGGGACAATTCAGTCCACTCTGAAGGTTCCATGACAGTGGATTATAGATACCATTCTGTGACTAGAGTCTTTTGTTAAAGATACACTTATATTCACACTAACTCACCCTCTTTTAAAAAAATCATATTGACTTTTTAAAAGAGCGGGGGGGGGGGGAAGCTAATGGAGGTCTTAGATCTCCACTGGGGCACACTGTAAACAGGTGTGTGATATAAAGATGTCTGCTAGGAGATTTAGCCCAACATCTAGAAGATGTATTTATTTAAAACATTTTTATCCCCACACATTCTTCAAGGCAGACAAAACAAGAAACAAGAACATTTCACCTCCATTTCATAAGGATCATTTTACCAAGAGCATAAGGAAAACCCCTCGAGGTCATTTAGCTTCTTTTTACCATGTTCAGCAGATATTCACGTCGCCCACAATGAAGACCCCAGAGAGGACACAGTCATGAAGACAGTATTGGGGCCCATCCAGATGAGGAATATATGGTATAATGATTCTGGGTCTATGGTGGGATTGCCACAAGTACCTGTGGCAATCCCACAATGGCCTCACCATATCGAGCTGAAAACCTTGACTCTGATGGCATAAAATAGTTCTTTAACTTACCTTTTCGATCATAGAATCATAGAGTTGGAAGGGACTTTTAGTGTCATCGAGTTCAGCCCCCTGATGTAGGTCCAGCCTCTGCTTGAAGACCTCCAGTGAAGGAGAACTCACTACTTCCTGTGGCAACCTATTCCACTGACTGATCACCCTCACTGTCAGGAAGTTTTTCCTAATATCTAATCTTTATTGACTCCCTTGAAGTTTCATACCGTTTCTAGTCCTCCCATCTTGTGCACGTCATCACCCCTATGCATGTGGAGGGACCAAAAAAGACTGTGCATGCATGGTGGTGGCGACTGAACATTTCTGGGTATTTCACACTGTTGACATACCTGGAGTGTGTGTCAATAAATCATGTACAGACAATGCCAGCTATTCCAGAGAAAAGCCCCTCCAGAATACTCACTTCTCTGTAATATTGCCTGTTGGTACAATATTTTCGGTGTGTCTAGAGCCAGCCTGTATTTGCACAGGTGGAAGACAGCACCTGGTAAAGGTCTTAGGAGTGAAATATCTTCATACTGGCAGCAATTCCAGGTATGCAGTACACCTCCAAGGGCCACTAACTATAAGAAGAACCTAAGAGCATAAAAAGTGTCCCTCAGTACTGGAACCATGGCTCATCTACTTCAGCATCTGTTCACCCTGTGGCCAAATGACTGCACAAGGAATCTCATCAGCAGGACATGAATTCACAGCTTGCTGTGTTCCTAATCTTCTAGTGGTTGTTTTCCAGGGGTAGACCAACTCCCATTATAGAGGAACTTTGAGGGTTCTTGCCACTCTGAGGCACTTGTGATGCCATCTTCAAGGTACATGGCACACACATGAGTGACCTACCTTTGGCGCACCCCACACTGCTGCATTTTGAGATGCACAGAAAGTGGTTGACTTCCAGGGCCATTTCTGGCACATCCCAAAGAAGGACTATGCTGTCACTTTGAAACAGAGGGACTGATCATGTCCTTCTTTGAAGACTGCGAGTATTTGAGGCATACAGAAAGAAGACAACATGTAGCCCAGCAGGCACTGCAATCAGCCCAAGCTTTCTTGTATTGAGGAGCGCTATGTATTTTTCAGGATACAAAATTATTAATATTCAATAATCAAGGTTAGGGGACTGATGTGAATGGGTGCAGTTTTTTATTCAAAGAGATGCTAATTGATTTTGATTTGCTCCTAGGAAGTCATTGGAACAGGTGTTGACTGCATCAGCTTGAGAGCCACTTTATATGTGCTTATATGGCCATTTGCAAATGCTGGCCCCACCCTGGTACAATGTTCCCTTGTCCATTTGGATCGAGCAGCCAAACGGCTCCCATGATTTCAAGAATGGTCTTGTCAGAGTGCCCAAAGAATGCTAAACTCCCACATACACATCAGGACATTCTGTTCCCCCACCTCAGAGTAGGAAACAGAGGTTCAAGACAGCATGGGTTGAGGACATAGGCACTCACAAGAAGTTGTAAGTTCTCCATCATTGGAGCTTTTCAAGAAGAAACTGGAGAAGCACTATTTTAATTTCCCACCCATTGCAAAAGCTTATAGTAAATGATACTTGTGCAATCTATGGCACTTACTGAACTTACCTGCTGCAATTTCTGGATCACTTGGCCCAGAATAGCCAGGGCCACTGATCTCATTGCTCAGCCTCAAAGCTCACACATGCTTTGCAGCCATGCCCCCTAGGGACCCTAAGGGCTGCTTTTCAGCTGCATACCATGATGCACCACTGAACCGTACCCCCTAGTAGTCCTGAATATGGAAGGAATGCCGTTTGCACACTTCCCACATTCTGGATCAGGGTCGTTCTGGTCTGCTGGTAGACCTCCTTAAACCATCAACTCTAGTGATTCAGATTAAGGCCTCCTTAATCTTGATCAGGCTTGGTCTAAAGCAGATGGAGCTGTACTAGTCATGAAGAAAGGACCTATGCTTCTGTAACAAGAAAGAGTTTTGTATTATGCGTATTTCCTGCTTGAAGGCTTTCTGGCCGCTCATAGTTGGAGCTTCCACATTCTGTGCACTATTGAGAACAGAGAGCTTACTTCCTGAATCAAGCCATTTATGCTACAAAGTTGGTGGACACTGTCACACCTGGCCAAACTCTTGTGGCCTCTGGACTTGCAGGGTGAGTGGATCTTTCTTGTAGATTTCTTCTAGGGATATTTCTGTAGCTCAGCATGGTAGATGGCTGGACCATCCCCCAGTGGAGAATGCTTGGGGGGGGGCAATTGAGTACTAGGAAGTGCTCTAGTTTTAAGGCCCATATGGCTAGAATATTTCCCAGACTGCACAGTCTCCTGGGCACTGCTCTACTAAGAAGATCCTGTGTTCCTGGGAGGCAGCTATCACAGTCCCAATAGACCATACAGAAGCTGCCTATGAGAATTCCTCCTCCCAAATGATCTTCCAAGGCAAAATCTATGCATTCCAAGTTAGTAATGGTTCATGGAGCACTAATTTTATACAGAAGAGAATCATATTGTAGCTTCTAATCAGTGACAAACAGCAGATGGGGCAGTGAAGATAAGCTGGAGCATCCTGCTGAGCCTCGCTTTCGTCTGCAATGTACCTAAATGCAGTTTGGCAATATTAGAGGAAATCTTCCAGTCAGAGCCACCAATACCACCCAATGGCCTCCACTATGAGTTGCCACTGCCCTTTCTCTTTTGAATCCTGTAGGATCTCACTCTCTCCAACTTTTCTCCCAACTGCTCTGTTTTCCAGCAGGAGACTCATTGGGGATGTGGCTCTGACAGTGTGGACTCACTTGGCCTCAACAAGGAGCTTGATGGCTCCATTCCCACTGCTGAGAATGTGTTGCTCAAATTGCCACATATGCACATGATCAAATATGTCACATTCATGCACAGATTGACTGCATCTGCCCTCCCTTACCTGCCTAGGTGCAAATGGGGAATCTGTCCCAGCATGTCCTAGCCTAAGAAGGTGGACACACGGGGAGGAGTCCCTGCCCCCGGCTGCTGCCATTGGGTCGCAATTGACCCAGGGACAGGCAGCCAGGGTCCGGACAGCGTTCTGTCTCCATGGAGTGCAGTAGCCTCAATTGAGGTGAAACGCCCCATGGAGGCCCCCTGGGCCCACCCTACAACCAGAGCCGCACACCTCCCCATACATGCATGCACCTTAGCTGCTCAGTGCTGCAGACCAGACTGGCAGGCACAGGGGTGGGGCTTGATAGTTTGGTCTGCAGCATTCTGTGCCTGCATGCACCATGGTCTGTGATTGGTCAGCAGTGCATGCCTGCACAGAACGCCTGAGATCCAACCAGGTGTTCTGCACAGGCAAGCACCGCTAACCAATCATAGGCCACAGCACGCGCAGGCACAGAATACCGCAGAACAAACTAGCAAGCCCCATCCCCATGCTTGCCAGTCTGGTCTGCAGTGGCAAGCAGGTAGGTCACACATTCACGTGTCTGTGGGAAGTTGTACAGCCCTGGGTGGGGTGGGGGGTGGGCCCAGGGGGTCTCCCTGGGGAACACTTGCCTTGATTGAGGCACCTGTGCCCTGCAGAAGCTGAAGTTTGGATGGTCCCCTCTTGCCCCAGTGTGCTGGCAGCTGGCGTGGCCTGGATTGGGCTATGGCAGCTGCCAGGGACCCCCTACTTGCCCAACGGCACCCAGGGGAATCACGTCCTCTCCCCAGCTGTGTGATCGCTTACCATTTTGGACTCTCTGGTCCGTTGTGGTGGTCACATGGCTATGTGATGCTCTGCACACAGGCACACGCACCGGTAGACTGACCCCGCACTGAGGTTGGTCTACTGGGTTCAGTCCACATGCCTGCACGCAGAATGGCAAATCACCCTGGCCAGCTGCACAACCACCACATCGGACCAGAGGGTCCAAAAAGTTACATGATCATGTGGGTGGCGTGGGCCCCTTGGTTGGGGGGTTGCCTGGGGGGGGTCATGTGTGCTGCTGCAGTCCAATTGAGAATGGGCAGGCCATCCCGCTCTTGCTCCGCCCCCGACAGGGCCTGCCAGCTGTTGGGCCAGAATCTGCCCAATGGCAGAGGCCGTGGCGGGCCCGTGGCGGGCCAGTCAGGAGAGTGTGAATGCTCTCCCTGCCATACAGCTGTGGAACGACCTATGATGGACTGAAATAGCCTGTGCCAGGTGTAGAGCACGAAATCATGCTCTATACCCAGAATGCAATTAGACCACCCTGGGATGGACTGGGATGGCTCCGGACAGTACCACCCGTCCAGCAGAACGAATGCTCTGTCCCAGGGCTTCCCTAATTGCGTTCCACCAGCCTAGTGCGAATAGGCCTCAGGCCTTGCATTTCTTTAGCAGAGAGGTGTGTAATTGTGAGCAGAAGTGAAACAGGAAATCTTTTAGTTTTGACTAGCCCCCAGATACCTTTGGGTACCAGTTTCAACCCTCAAGATGTAGCAATTTATAATTAAGCCTTGCTGCATTATGCCCCTCAGTAGAGCTCAACTAGACTACAGGGAGATTCACTGAACACCCCAAATTTCAGATTGCCAAGGCACTTGTGAGTGTCTATGTGTTTCAAGTTGATAAATGAATAAATAAACACTTCTTAAATATATTTTTACAGAAGAAAGGATTTTCTTTCTAATCCGAACTATATGTATCACCATGGATACTGTATTCTATTTCCAGAGCAACTCTTTCCCCCTACCAACTAAACAGGCAGTAAAAGAACTGCTGGTGGAGACAGATTTCAAGTCTAAAATTTTAAGCATTAATTAACATATCCTTCTCCCTCCAGATCATTTTGGCCACAAAGATATTATCATTGGGTGTAAGTGGCTTCTCTATATTTAAAGAGACATTCAGGTGGTTCTGCTGGCAAGAGCTTTGCCAGTCATGAAAAAAAAAAAAAAAGGAATGCCTACATCTTCTTTAGATCCCACAATTCACTCCTGCCAGCGGGAGGCATCCTAAGGGGGGTGGCTGAAGTGTGACCCTCCTGGTGATGCTGAACAACTCCAATAATTCATTTCTGTTGGTCAGCCTAAATAGAATTCATGGAAATATTGTCCAGAACCATTAGAGCAGTGGTTCTCAACCTGTGGGTCGTGACCCCTTTGGGTGTCGAACTACCCTTTCAGAGGGGTCGTGAAAAGTCTCCCACTGCTCTTCCCTCCCCCCTCCCAGCTGCCCTTCTCCCATGGTTGGGGGTCTCCACAACATTAGGAACTGCATTAAGGGGTCGCGGCATTAAGAAGGCTGAGAACCGCTGCATTAGAATGAGACTAACTTGGTTCCTTCTGTTGCTGATCTCTCCTCAAGAGGACTGAGGCCACATCTCCATTTACAAACAGAGGCAGCCACTTCTGCTCAAGACAGTGCCTGCTGAATCTCCATTTATGATCAAGCTACCCCATTTTCAGGCCTGAATGGCAGTGAAGCAACAGGCTTGCCCTGTGCAATTTCAGTTCCTGAAGGCATTGCAATCAACCACTAGAAATGGTGTCTCCACACTCTGCCCAATGAGAAGAAGAAGGGTTGACTTTTACACCCCGCTTTTCTCACCCATTTAAAGGGACTCAAAGCGGCTGACAAAGCTTTTCTATTCTTCTCCCCACAACGGAACACCCTGTGAGGTAGGTGGGGCTGTGAAAGCTCAGAAAAGAACTGTGACTAGCCCAAGGTCACCCAGCTGGCTTCATGGGGGAGGGCTGAATCAAACCTGGTATTCCCAGATAAGAGTCCGGCTCCCTAACCACTAGACCAAACTGGAGGTGTAGTTAGGAATATCTGAAAAGCTACAAGGCATGGCTTAGAATACAGGCAGAAATACAAATGGAAATGGGTGGGCAATTTTCATCTTAAGTAGGTGCACTGACCAGCAAATTTTGAAAAGTTTCAGGCATCTGTACCTTGCAATGCCCCAACCATGACAACCTTAGCCTGTGTTTCTCCAAGCACTATCTAAGTGTGATCATCTCTATACTAGTCTTAAAAGGTCCAGGGAAATCCTCCCTTGGGAAACAAAAATCATTGGTTCAAAATTATCTGTGATAGCAACTTCATGGCATTCTACGTGGCATGGGGCATCCCACATCACTCTGGCCTGAAACAGGAAACCTGGGCCTTGGACAGCTGAGCTGATGCTGGTCTACACCAAATGCCATCCACATTCTGGCCCAACTTTGGAGATCAAGAAGGAAAATTCTCACTCTGCAACGTTGCTGGCTGGGCTGTTTTGGCTAGGACCTCAGGAACAGAACACTTCCAATGCCACTTCTGGGTGCTCCATGAAATGATGTCTGATGGCCTGTTGTGTATATCCAGTGTGTTGCCTGCAGATGAGCTGTAGTCCAGGATACCAGCTGGATTGCTGCATGAATTGTTTACAAATTCATTGCAACATATCTGTACTATTGCAACATATCTGTACTGAAGCCCACTCCAACTTCTTCTCCGCTGCAGAAGTAGTTTTCCAGGATGTGCGACATCCTGGTAGGCCATTGCAGAGTGCAGACAGAAGGTCCCAGTAGGTCCCCTGGGCCAGTCTACCAGCCTAGTTCGGACAGTAGGGGTGTGCACGAATGCAATTTTCAGGATTCGATTTGATTCAAATTGAATATCTGAATATCCGAATCTATTCGAATGTTTAAAATTTGAATGTATTCACATTCGATTCAAATGGAATACATTCATATCTATTCATTCAAATATTCAATTCGTATTTGAAGATACGAATGTCGACAACATTCGTATGTGTCCATACACATCAGTACACATTCATACACATCCTATTTTTATCCTGCATGCATCCCAGTTTTGTTCCATACGTATCCATACAATGTGTTCAGATACAAATAGAACGCGTACGGATATGTATACATACGAATGTCTGAATAATTTCTACAAATGATTCAAAAGATTCAAAACTTTGTTCAAATCTTAAATCTGAATGTATAGACATTTTATTCAAATTTGAATGTCTGAATTTGATCAAAGTTCAAATGTTTTGAATATTCATGCATATCCTTAGTGGACAGTGCCTTTGAAACTGTAATTTTGCAAAACGCTAGCAATATTTTCAACTACTGATTATTTATTGAATAGAACTTTGATTTGGAACACATAAGAAATAAAATACTAGTGAAGAGGTCCTCTCCCATCCCTATAGAGCTTTCAGTAGACATTCTTTTCCTAGGAGTTCTATTTTACCCTGAGCAGCTCTGGAAACCACTCTGACATATGCAGAAATAGCCTCATTTTTATTGCATGGCAGAATGATACTCATTCTTTTAATGTAGCACTTTTAATTTTTTTTTTCTCCCTGAAAGTGCAGTCCAGAGATTTGTCTGAATTTGTTATGCATCTTGCTGAATGTGAGGAGCAGAATGGTGGGGGAAATGAAGACCATATTTTAAAATATCTTGGGGATACATGTTTGCATCTCGCATTGTGGAGCTGAGGAATGCGAGGAGTGAAATCCTGAAAAACTGGATCACTGTTATGCTCATGATGAAAATAAATAGCGAACATGCTGAGAATTTTGTTTTCCTTGTTGCTCTGAAGGTATCTTGCAACATAAAAAATAATTCAGCAGCAGGAAAAAGGAAAGGTGTTAAGTTGCTTGGAAATAGAGGCAGTAGGAGGAATTCTAATGTCATTGGATGGATCTGGTGGTTCATAACATACACATGTAAGGACATAAAAGGAGCCCTGGCGGATCAGGCCACAGGCCATCTAGTCCAGCATCCTGGCTCACACAGTCACCCACCAATTGCTTATGGACATTCTCCATCAGAAGACAAAGGCAAAACCTTCACTTGTGAATGGACATTGAAGAAATGATTCCTGTTCCTCCATCCTGGAGGTAGTACCTCAGCATCCATTCTAGCAGACTTTGATACACCTGTGCTCTGTGAATTTGTCTAACCTTTTCTTAAAGTCATCCAGGCTGGGTTGCTGTTGCTAGTAGTAAATTCCAACGATCAGTGATCTTTGGATGAAAAAATAATTCCCTTTGTTAGCCCTAACACTCCTGCCCATCAGCCTTAACAACATGCCATTAACACTTCCACCCAGAGAAACAGCAACAACAACGGAAAAAAGATCTAGGAAGACACCAGTCACTTTTGACTCTTCCAAGAACAAAATCCTCTGAAGATGGATATCACAGCTATATCTGAAAGCTTAGGTGCTCAGAAGAAACCTGGAACATGGCATAAGAGTAAAAATAAAATTCTACAAATAAGATTGAAACTGGCCATGAAAGCCTACATACAAGAGTGGCCTCTGATTCTTCCATTATGCAGGCCAATTAGAGCTGCTCTGATCTGTGTTAACCAAATAGTCTGGAGGTCCAGTACCATCTTAGCTGGTCTCTTATTGCAAGATACATTTGCTCACACCCCGTTAGCCCCTGCCAGATTTTTAGCCCTGACTTTTAAAACATGATCTAATATTAGCTTTACATTTCTGCTTGCTCAGAGTTTGCATAACTGCAGATGTATCTGTTTTATCTAATTGTAACCACTGTATGATGCTATCTCCCTGTGTTGTTATCTGTCTTTGGAACTATGACCATAATAAATGTTTTTGATTTTGATAATGTTGTGTGATAGTCAGTCGGGTGATGGCCTGGTTTCTCTGCTCCCAAAGAGAGAGAGAATGAGAGACAGAGAGGCTCTAGATATGAGTTCTAAAAGCAGGGAAAAGAATAGGAACAATGAAATGCACCTAACACATCTAGCTTTAGAAGACTAGCAAAGACACACGTATTTACTCTGACCGTTGCCTGAGGAAACGATTTCCCTACTTTCAGTCACTGTTATGGTTTTTAGTGGTTTCCTTTACATTGTTTTTAATATTGTATCCCACAGCAATAAAATAGGGATTATGGTGGGATTAAAGTAGGGATTAAGGAGGGGTTATGATGAAGAAAACAAAGGTACAAACTAGATGTGTGCACGAACACATTTTTTGCATTTGCATTTCAGTTTATTTGGATATTTGAATATTCATACTTTTGAAAATCCAATTCGAACTCAAAAATATGAATGTCGGTAACATTTGAAACCAATTTCTGGATTTTTGCACATTTTATTCTGTTTTCATTCCGTATGCGTCCTGTTTTCATCCCGCAATATAAGCACAAATAAACACGATGTGCAGATGTGACATAAATGGATCTATTCAGTCGAACTATTTGAAAATCGGTATCAGATTTTCGAATATCTGAAATTCGTCCAAATGTGTTAATTCAGATTTTCGAAAATCCATTTTGAATTCAAATATCCATATTTACCGGATTCAAATCAGATTTTTGAATTTTCGAATATCTGTGCACATGCCTAGTACAAACACCCTCTCTGTCAATTGTGATTCCAAGATGTAATGCTTTGATCTTTGGATGTGCCATTGCTTCCAGTTTATGTCAAGGAGAATCATCTGTATTTCAAAGCACCTTTGGATGAATGCACTTTAGTCTGTTAAGCTAATCTATAAGGGTCTTCAGCACCAGTGTCCAGGCATAATAAAAGTCATTTATTGCATTTACATTTGCAGAAGACATTCAACTCTTCAATAAATGGCAACAATCCCCAAAGAAAGTGGAGTGTTTCCACACTTACCTTCTCTGGACCACTCCAGCAAGACCTGAGGGATTTTCGCACTGCAACGCGTTCCATGTGGAACGCGTGCAGGCGGGAAGCTTAAGACACTTCCGGGCGCTTTTACCATTCACACACAGGCGCGCCGGAACGGTAAAAGCGCCCGGAACTGTCTTGGCCCGGCAAAGGCCGGCCAGGGGCGGGGATTCGGCCGGCAGCGCTGCCGCCCATTGGGTGAGAGCACCCAAGGGGCGGGCAGCGCTGTCAAGCCACCCGCCCCGCGCTTCGTGCCAGCTCTACGGGCCCAGATCGGGCCCAGATCGGGCCCGCGGGACCTGGCACGAAGATGCCCGGGCACCCGGGCACCCATCATGGGGCCCGGGGCAAGGCCCCTATGGGGCAGGACCCCTTTGAAGATCAGAGCCCCTGGCTCTGATCTCCAAGGGCTCGCCCCGCGCCCCGATCTCGCCCATCTACGGGCTGGAGGCGCCTGGATCTAGGTGCCTCCAGCCCGCAGATGAGTCCCCCGCCCCCCCCAGTCCCCAAAACCCCCACCCCCAACCACCCTCCGGCCCGGATCAGGCCCATCTTCGCTCTGTGGGTGCCTCGATGTAGGCACCCACAGAGCAAAGATCGGCCCGATCCGGGCCGGAGGGTAGTTGGGGTGGGGGTTTTGGGGACTGGGGAGGAGGGCGGCTGATCTGCGGGGTGCTCGCGCTCCGCAGACGGCCGCGATGGGGGCGGGAGGGACCCTTGGGGGACCGGAGCGATGCGCTCCAGTCGACCAAGGCGTTCCTCACCCCCAGCCAGCCCAATATCGGCCTCCTCCCACCCCGGAATGGGGCTGCAGGAAGCCAATCGGGCTGCCGGACCCGGGAAGGAGCCATGTCCCGGCGGCCGTCGGAGGTGACAGATGGGACGCACCGAATCGGGGTTCCCCTGTCCCATCTGCCAGGGTCACTGACCCAGGCAGATGGGAAAGGGGAACCCCAATTCGGTGGGTCCCGTCTACCGGCTTTGCCGCACCGGCGCGATCGCCGGCCCGGCAAGTCGGGCCCTGGGGGCGTGCCGACGGCTGTCAGGGAGAGAAGCGTGCGAACGCTTCTCTCCCGGAACGCGCCGGGGCGGCTCGTACGCGTTGGAACAGATGCAGAGCACTTTAAAGTGCTCTGCATCTGGAACACGTGGAAGACAGCTCCGGACACGAGGCGGCGCAAGCCCCGCTCGGGCAATGCAAATGCCTCGTCCGGAGCTGTCTTCCACGCGTACCGGAAAGGCCTGTGCGAAAAGGCCTCTGGTCAAATCATGGTGGTTTAAAAGCTGAAGGAGGCCAGATATACTGGATCTGCATTTGGAGCACCATTTCAATATAGTCTCAGCACTGGCCCCACATACCACACAATCTTCAGAGCCCTCCTCCACATTTTCCTAAGACCAGGAACTAAAGTTCCTGACCTATGGAGTTCCGTGGCACAATTTGGTGCACTGATAAAATGGGTATCCCATTAAATCAGAAGATAGAGGTGTGTGCTGCATTCATGAGCAAGGTGATCTCAGGTGAATGTTCACCTCACTTCTTGGGCTGAGTATACTAGGTATTCCAACTAGTAAATTTGATCCTCATGTAAGAGGAATGTGGCCATTGTGGATATTTCAGAAAGCATTTGAGACAGCATTTTTCACTCTCAAGATGAGATCAGACATGCTTAATGAGCCACCCTCTGGATGAATTTGAGGCCGTAAGGACTGACACGAAATCCCTAAAATTGCCTTACCCCATCCTGAAGCCAGGAAATAGACGATCCTTCTTCATACTCAGTTTAACACTGAAAGTGAGACTTTCAGTCAGATTGGGCAGGAAGCTACTTAAGCACAGACGAGATAAATGTAGCCTATCACAGCACGAGAACAGGTTAGTGGCCAATCAGTGGTGAGCACTCAGTGTCAGGAGGGTGTTAACAGACTTGAAGGCAGTCAAAGAGCAAAGTATGGAAAAACAAAGTAGACTTATTCTTTTAATTGTTTGAATTAGAGATGTGCACGAATATCCATATAAGAATATAAGAACATAAGAGGAACCCTGCTGGATCAGGCCACAGCCCCTCTAGTCCAGCATCCTGTTGCACATGGTGGCCCACCAAATGCTCATGGGCATCTCAAGGAGAGACAAAGACAAACCTTTTTCTGCCTTCAAATCCCAGCAAATGGCCTTAGAAGCATCCTGCTCCCCCCCCCCAGCCTGAAAGATTTACCTAGGCATTCATTCTAGTGGCCATTGATACATTTGTCATCCATAAATTTGTCTAACCCTACCTTAAAGCCATCTAGACTGGTAGCTGTCACCACCTCTTCTGGCAGCAAATTCCATAAACCGAAGACCCTCTGGGTGAAGAAATACTTCCCCTTGTCGGATCCAACTCTCCTACCCATCAGCTTCATAGAGTGCCCCCTGGTTCTAGTGTTGTATGATAGAATATCATTAATTATTTGTACAAATTTGTCCAAATTCAGACATGCATACACAAATTGAATATTAGGACATTTGTACATTAACATTCCTATAAATATGAATGTCTTGGACATTCAGACAAATAGTTTGGACATTTGTTGAACTGGGGAGGTGTGAAAGTGGCAGCACCAGTCATATCTGCAATGGATCCAGATTACTTTTGACATGGATCGAGAGCAGATTAAAAGTGGATCCAGGTCAAATTTGACGCTTTATGTTCCAAGATACATATAGGATATGTATTTGATTGTATCGGATGCATATTCGTTTCTATCAGATATGTATTTGTTTGTACTGGATATATATTTGTTCATATCGGATATTCGTACAAATTTATATGAATTCATTCTTATCTAATAGAATCCTTCCACATTTGAAAGGGATCTATTCATACAAATACGGATTTTCTAACATTCATTTCATCACGAATCCAATGCCCCCAAACCCATTCATGCCTATCCTTAGTTTCAATGCCTTTTGTGGGCTAACGGGATGACTGAGGAAAGCCCTGTCTGATCGCACCCTCAGTAGCAAGTGAAGGAAACTCCAAAGAGTGGAAGCAGACGCCCAACACAAGTGTGCAACTCAGTAAGTGTTCCATGTGATTCCTAATGAGTCCAGCCTACTGAATCCTTTTCGACAAGAGGATTTGAAAGAGTTCCAGAATATCCTTGCAGCACAACTGCTGGAATATTTTTCTGCTCTAACTCCCCTAACTCCTCCCCTGTCGTCAGCCTGCTCTTTGCCACACTAATTGGTCGGCCGCTAGAATTAATAGAGTAGATTACCTATTAATTAGCGCAGGAGCTCTTTATGCACAAATGAAGCTTACGTGGGATTCTGGATCATGATGAATATGCCCCCTCGTGCCTCTCTTATGATTTACCATACAGATTTCTGCTCTTGAACCCATCATTATTACCTCTTTGTTCTTCGTTTTAGTGTATTTATAGATTTTCTTGCCTTTCATTCCTTTAAAAATGTCAATGATATTTTGAGAATATTCACATAATGGGAAATGACATGAATTCACAATAAATGTGCAACATTGGGTGTGAAAGTGTTTTTAAAACTGCTGGAATGAAATAGCAAGCACAATTAAGGAACAGATTTAAATAAATAATGGCTCTGGCAGCAATTCATCATGCCCTTCACAATTAAAAACTAATTATTTGACTAAATAACCATTATAATGGACTGTATTCTTTTTTAAGAAAAATCATTTCACCAAGGAAATTGGGTTGGAACATTTATGTTAAGAAGACTCTCGTGTCCTTTCTAATTTCTCTCCCTCCCTACCCCCCCAGTGGAGATTAACATGGTAATTTTAGCCATAGCAGCTTTTTATACTGCAGTGTTCTTCACATAAATGGGGAAAAAAGGGACTTTACACAGAAGGAACTAAAACAATGACTTTAATGAAGCCATAGGATGCAGGCATCTTGAGTACTGCAGGGTAATCCGGTTTCACACAGTTAGTGCTTCGAGGCACGTAGGTGAAACAATGAGTTGAACAAAATAAGTTCCTCCGAGCTGAGGCATTTGCTGAAAATTAAATCATTAATCTCGTTTACAAAATGGCAACGTAAGACTGAGCACTGCGATTGGATAATGAGCTTTCTTTCCACCTGAGCATGCACGTGTGCAAGGGAGACGCTTGTGACAAATTTGCACCCTCAGAGTTAGAGGAAAGAAATGCATTAGGAATTTTCAGCTAGGTGGATGCGTTCACTGAATCTTCCAGCAGCAGCTTTCTTAATGCAGTAGTGGAAGAGGAAGAGTTGGCTTTTATACTCCACTTTCCTTAAGGGGACTCATAGCGGTTGAGAAACCTTCTGTTCTTTTCCGCACAACAGGTACACTGTGAAATTGGTGGGGCTGTGAGAGTTAGAACATAAGAACATAAGAGAGGCCCTGCTGGATCAGGCCACAGCCCATCCAGTCCAGCATCCCATCGCACACAGTGCCCCAGCAAATGGCATTAGAAGCATCCTGCTTCTGCCCCCCCCCCCCAGCCTGAAAGATGGTCACCCATCTGGCTTCCTGTAAGAGCATGGAATCTGACAGGGAGACTACCAGAGAAGAGTCTGATGTTCTAACCACAGGACCAATCTGGCTCACAGTAGCTGGAATATCCAATGTAGTTACAGCAGTCTTAGCTAATGCACATCTTCCCCTTCCTCTTCAGTTTTTGGTTAAACACTTGAAGGGAGAACCTTTTTTTCTCCCCAGACAATCTGCTCCAATGTGAAACATCTAATAATTAGAAAATAACACTTGGGGGCATCCCCATGCTGAAAAAGGTGCTAGGCGATTGTGAGGTCGCCTCAGAAGCACCCACATACAAAGCCCTAATACATGGCACATGGGAGTCAATACGTGCTTAAAAAAAAAAAAACACTTCACAAGTGTTTTCCATGCAAAATAGGAGGTTAACATATATTGCCCAGGGGCCATGCAGACACTTCCCAGGTTATTAGAGCAGAAAAAGTTTTAAAAAAACAGATGCGGAGCTGTGAAGGGTCTCGCATCTGCGTTTAAAAACCTTTCCCCTGCTCTTTACAGCCTCTCTATCGACCTGGCAGTTGCCCAGCGGGGTTATGCCTTTAACTCTGGCAGCCAATGAAAGGGACTGTGTTGTGTTTGTGAAGGTGAAACCTTTCCCTGTCATCCTGCAGCTGGCGGGATTGGCTATGGTGACGTGGACCCTGCTTCCTATCAAGGGAGAGGGGGTGTGGAGAAAAAGATGCGGGTTCACTAAGGCTTGCATGGGGGCAAGCACGTGTGTTTTCAGTCCACATTGCACAAAACCACATGGGGATTCTTTATTACATGCTACCACGCAGATTTTTTTCACACGTGTCCAAAGCGCATCAGCCAGCTTACATGCGGACACACCCTTTGAGGGCTATTTTAAATCTGGATTGAGTTCTTGTTAGTTAATCCAAATATAGCCATCCCCATGCACCTTTTTTACTCCTGGTTTTGGGACTATTTTTTAAATGTAAAAAACAGGGGTTTTAAATCCACCCCCCCGTGCAAATCCTGCCTGCAATAAAAGCAGACAAACAGAAGTTTTAAAAATAAATTCTAGCTGCAAATACTTTCTTTTTCACAGAGAAGGGAAGGCATTTTCACACCTCTCCATTTTGTGATTACAAATGTATCAATTCAAGCATTTCTAAGCTTCTGTCCTTTTCAAAAGATACATGTTTCCAGCTAAAATCTTTTAAAAGCTCCTTCAAATAAAAGCAAAGTAAAAGGCCCTTCTCCCCCGTTTCTTCCTTTTTTTTCTACTGTGCGGAGCTTTTGTGAGCATAGCAAGGGAGGAGCTTTACATCTGTAACAAACTTAAGCTTTCAGATATAGCTGTGATATCCATCTTCAGAGGTCTTTGCTCTTCACCAAGTCAAGGGTAAGTATTGCAGCTATATCCAAAAGCTTAGCTTCTCAGGAGAAGAAACCTGAGGCCTTTTAGCATTACGGCTGAATGGTTGCAATGCAGTTTGGCTAAGACAGTCCGGGACAGTTTCCCCATCTGCACATAGACAGGTAGGAACGCGTTTATACGTGTTCCTACCTGCCTACGTGCAAATGGGGAAACTGTCCCAGACTGTTTTATCCTGGAAAGGCCGGACAGGGCTGGGACGCTCCTCCCAGACCTGCCTGTCATTGGGTGAGAATACCCAGGGGCGGGCAGATCTGTAAGGGGCCTTCCCCTGGTTCCTGCATGTTGTAGGGGACCCGATTGGTGCCCTACAACTGGCAGGAACCCACCTGGGCACCTACCCACCCACCCCAGGGCCCAGGGAGGAGCGCAAGCTCATACACCTACCTGCTGCCTGTGCTGGGTCCAAATGACCTGGCTCAGGCAGCGCTGCACAGCCTCTGATTGGCCAGCCAGCCCATGTGAGCTGGCTGGCCAATCAGAGGCTGTGTGGCAGCACCTGAGCTGGATCATTCAGCCCAGCACAGGCAGCAGATAGGTACACGTGCGTGCATTCCCAGGTCCCAGGGTAGGTGCCCAGGGTACGGGTGTCCTGAGGGCCCTCTGCAGGGCTCAGCCACCTGAATCCAGGTGGCTGAACCCCACAGAGGCTGGCGATGTGCCCCGATGGGCCAGGGGATGTGGGACCCACCAGTAGACCAGGACCACGTGGCCCCAGTCTACTGATGGGTCCCACATCCCCCAGCCCATAGACAGGCAGCAGTCTGACCTCCCCCCGCCCTGGAAAGAGGTGAGGTAAGGCCGAACTGGGTGTTTCCCCCTCTGCTTCAGTTCCAATGGGACTGAAGCAGCTGGGAGCGAGCCACCCTACCCCCCCACGTGCGCGGTCACTTACCTTGCCGGCTCCGGGGTTGCCATCAGCTGCAGTCTGCGCAGGTGCACACGCTCCTAGTAGACAGGACCCATGCAGTCAGTCTGGGTCCCGTCTACCAGATTCTGCACGCCTATGCAGACTGCAGCAGATGGCAACCCCGGGGCCGGCAAGGTAAGCGACTGCATGGCCCCACCACATGTTCAGCTGGACTGCCGGGGACGTTTTGAACACGTCTAGGACACGCTGGGATGCTTGTGGTAGTCAGGAGCAGATCTGGCCACCCCAAGCATGCGAATGTAGCATCCCTGCGTGTCCTAGATGCGTTCGAGACCCCCTCGTGTGAAAAGGTCTCTGGAACACACCATAACAGACCAAGAACTTCTACAAGTGAGATTGAATCTGGCTGTGAAAGCCTACATGCATCCATTGTTATATTATTGCTTGCTATAATGGGTTTTAATATGTGTATTTATACTAGAATTACTACCAAATACATTTATATCTTTAAGACCCAGATTTTCTTTTGAAATATAGCTCCCATGGTTCCTTGTCATTGGTCAGACTGCCGGGACCCAATAGGACTTGCAGTTCACCAATGTCTGGGAAGTCTCAGCTTAATAAGGTCTGTTCTAAACAGTTCTGATGTTCTATATTACAAGCTATATCTGCTTGAATTCCTTCTTCTACACAATTGAAAGCCTGAAGAGACACAAAACCAAATGGCTCCCGCCATCCCAGAAGCTCCCCCAACATTCACTAATAGTGGTGCAGTAAATTGTGCACCACACATATCCAAATCCTTACCTTTCCTGACCACCGGAGAGGCCATTCACACCTCTTCCAGGTGCTGGGGGTTATGTGATGTGCCACCTGGGAAGCTACTACTTGTGCATGGCATATCACTGTTATCCCATTGATGGTGGTACCCAGACACACAACTGGACTCAAGTGAGTGTCTAGGCACAGGGTGTGTGTGTTGGTTTGACATTCCGAATGCTAGTACACACTTGGGGAAGTGCACTATTCGTGTCTCCCAGACAGGACAGGAAGTACAGAAAGGCCTGTTGGTTCTCCTGTGACAAAGGGCAAACTTACCCGTTGGCTCCACTGAATACGCTGTTTGTTCCATTTCTGCAACTTGACACCTTTCAAGCAATGGCACCTGAGCATCTATCCATCCCCACAACTGGCTGCAGCCAAGTGCTCCATTCTTTATATATTCATCACATAGAATTAATATTCTTTTCTTTGACTTTGAATGCGTGCAGGAAGCCTAAGCTATTAATGCTTAGAGAGCTCTTGCCGGAGTTTGTGAAATATTATATGACCTGCTTGATCACAACTTTAATTAGATGCAACTTCCCAGCTGTTCAGCCACTCTGGGATGCTAAAACTGATGCTGGCATAACTAAACCCAGGTAAGGTGATCCCTGCTCAGAAATGTCCTTTCAAGAATGAAAGTTTTTGAAAGTCAGTGGGGAGCACTTCATTTGAATTATACTTCCTGAATTCCCCAGAAGAATCCAGAATAGAATGCGCAAAGACATCTACTTAAGGATGCAGACTCATGCATATGCTTACAGTGGTGGAGTTTTGAGTAATCTTGTCTATAACAGCTCAAGCTTACTGGTTTAGAGGGATCAGAACTATTTCCCACTCCGCACCAAAAGAAAAATGGGGGTGGGTGGGAAATGAGATGTTTTTGTTGAGTGAACTGTGAATGGAAATAAAACGCTAAGATTATTAATAATGCAGCCATCTCTTTCTCTACATGGTTTCTAACAGCATAGTTTCACCATTTTATGTCTGCCAAACTGTGAAACGTCTTAATTTACATGGCCTAATTGATTCTTCTAAAGAAGATCCCACAATTGCCTCTGAAGAACATAAGAACATAAGGGGAACCCTGCTGGATCATGCCACAGCCCATCCAGTTCCAGCATACTGTCTCAGACAATGGCCCACCAATTGCTTCTGGGCATCTCAAGCAGAAGACAAAGGCAAAAACTCCACCTGCTCTTGATTCCCTGCAATTAGTCTTTAGGGCATCTTTCTCCAACCTGGAGATGGTATCCAGGTATATATTCTATAGAAGAACCTAAGAGGAGCCCTGCTGGATTAGGTCACAGCCCATCCAGCCCAGCATCCTGTCTCGTACAATGGCCCAGCAATTGCTTTTGGGCATCTCAAGCAGAAGACAAAGGCAAACCCTCACCTGCTCTCAACTCCCTACAAGTGGTGACTTTAGAGGTGAAGATTTTGCTTTTGTCTTGTTTTGCCAACCTGACACTCCAATAACATACTAAAATAAGGTCTGGTATTACGATTCCACTCGATGCATGATTATTAATATGATCTTTCTGCACCATATGGTAACCCATCTTGCTACATCCCTGGTCTAAGTTATTCTGCCTTCAACCTAAGCTCTACTTCAGGGTGATAATAATCTGTAAATTGTGATAAATGGGGCACCAGGGTCCTAAGGTTCTGACTGGGTGCCCTGAACGGAGTGCCATTGATGACATACCATTTCTATTTAGGGATGTGCATGAATGAATCCACACTTCGAAATCTGAATGAATTTTTGAATTTGTAAATTTTTGCATTGAAACCAAAGTGCAGATGCTTGAACAGCCTGAATTTCAAATGAAACAATGTTCCTGGCTCACAAATATGAAAAAATCTATTGAATTTTTGCATTTTTGCAGTGTTTTACTGGTGAAAATACACTTTTTTTCATTGGAAAATAGCCATGAACATGTTCAACCACAAATGAGAAGGTTTGACTGTTTAAACAAGCCATTTGGAGATGGAATAAGTTTTCAGACATTCAGATTGAGAAACAAATGTGAATTTTTCATTTGTGCACATCTCTCTTCCTGTCTGTTTGCCACAGACAGCAAGTCCAGTGGCAAGAAATTTTGGGACTTATAGTGAAACTCCATTCCTTAGTCATCACATTCCATCATTAAATATATGTTAGGAAAATACACCTAATGGGTGCTTCCGCACAGGCCTTTCAACACCCATTAAGCACACATTTGGAATCCCATCTCCGCATATGCGTTGCTGTTTAGGACACTGCCGGTGAGGCGCGTCTGCACAGCAACATGCATTCGGCACACTTTCAGGAGACCGCGTCCGCATTGTCAGACCTATTGAGCACACTTCCGGTGAGGTGCGTCCGCACCTATCCGTGCCTAAAGTGTGCTTAATGGGTGTTAAAATGACACCACATATGATGTGGTCTTAATGTGTATTAAACTGTGCAAACACATCCCTCCCCCAGCCCTCCATGATTGGAGCCGAGCATGGTGAGCCGGGGCACTCCTACCTCACGGCTCGCCATTGCCCCAGAAGTGGCGGATCACCAATTCTGGAGCTAGGTTGAGCTTCTCCGAAGCCCTCCCTAGCCCACCCGGGGGAGACTGAGCAAAATCCGGATTTATTTAGGCAAATGTGGAAGCAGCCTTTGTGTTCTCTCTCATCAAAATGCAACCCCATCAAGGTAGCGTATCCCCTGGAACATCTCCACATCTTGAGAAGGTGGGGAGGCCATTTCATAATAGATTTCTGTTTTTCTAACTTACCATATGAAAAATAGGGCAGGGTTCCTGTTACTTTAGTATGCACACAGAAGAGAGATTTTCAACAGACATAGTTTGTAGGGATGTGGACGAATATCCATAACATTTCTCAGACATTTGTATGCAAATAGAATGTTGTGATATTTGTATACTAACATTCGTACAAATACAAATGTTTTGGAACATTCATATGAATAGTTCAGACATTCGTTAAACTGGGGAGGTGGAAAGCGGCTGCACCAGTCTCATCTGCAATGGATACAGAGTGCATTTGAAATGGATTGAGAGCAGATTAAAAGTAGATTCAGGCTGGACTTGATGCTTTCAGAGAGGATGTATTACAAATATGTACTGGACACGATTCGGATACTGTGGTGACCCACTAGCCCGGTGATGGCCAACCTATGACACGCGTGTCACAGGTGACACGCCAAGCCCTTTTGGGTGACAGACATGGTCATCCTGGCAACTGGACGTGTATTCTTGCTTGTTCTTGAAGTGTATGAAATACCAACTTCCAATTGAAAATTTAGCAACAAAAGGCACTAATGTAAAGAATTATTTGTTTTTACTTTTAATAAAATACATATGTCAAAAATATAGCTTTTTACTAGAACTACAAGTATCACAAAATTATGGATATTTCTAGATGTGACACAGCACCCGAGTTAAGCTACGTTTTCTTGCAAATTTTGACACACCGAGCTCAAAAGGTTCGCCATCACTGCACTAGCCAATGCCTTCCTGCCACTTAGTATTTGTCCTAGAATTTTCCTGATTCTAATACCTTGGTCCAGAATTGGCAGGTGTCTGCTACATACTTCCCCTTCTTGTTCCTTGAATACAAACAAGAAGCTTCTTCTTCAGCTCTCTGCTGGAACTTCGCAAATATGTTTCTTGCCCTCTTAAAGACATAGCGCTCCCTTACTAGATACTTCCTTAATATTTCAAGCCAAAACAAGCTCTCAGACCCTCTTTAAGAAGAACAGAATACTAGTTGCTTTATTGTTACAACACTTATGACTAGGCACAGTCTAGCACTTCAATACTGATAAACAGAATGTAATTGTCAGGCCTTTAAGAACGTTTCTATTAACTAATATAGATTCACAATGAGACACCAACTCAGGACTCCCTAACTGAACTTCCCTCAGGTAAGTAGTTACGTGAGCCCGTTTCTCCCTGCCCACCCTCAGTGAGTTAACTCAGGAAAGAACCACAACCCCCTGCTGGACAGCCTTATATAGTCTCTCCTCAGAATGCTGGCATGCCCTGATTGGCTCTCCCTAAGGGTAAACTTTCCCCCTCCCTTGGAGCTACAGCCAGCAATCCCACTAGCCACCTTCCAGCATACTTACTGGGACTAAACTGCTTAATATAATCTTACCTTATAAACTCAGTCATCACAGATACGTATTCATTTGTATCCAATACGTATTGAATATTGGTATGAATACATACGAATCGATTTGTATAGAATTCTACCATGTTCTTTTTTTTTAATTCTACCATGTTCAGATGTGATCTGTTCATTCATATCAGTTACGTATTCATTTGTATCAGATACGTATCGAATATTCGTATAAATACATATGAATTGATTTGTATAGAATTCTACCATGTTCAAATGTAATCTATTCATTCGTATGAGTTACGAATCAAATGTTCATATGAATACATACGAATAGATTTGTATAGAATAGAATTCTACCATGTTCAAATGTGATCTATTCATTTATATCAGATACGTATCGAATATTCATATGAATACATACAAATTTGTACAGAATAGAATTCTATCATGTTCAAATGTGATCATTCGTATCAGATATGTATTGAATATTCGTATGAGTACATATGAATAAATTTGTATAGAATAGAATTCTACCATGTTCAAATGTGATCTATTCATTTATATCAGATACGTATCGAATATTCATATGAATACATACAAATTTGTACAGAATAGAATTCTATCATGTTCAAATGTGATCATTCGTATCAGATATGTATTGAATATTCGTATGAGTACATATGAATAAATTTGTATAGAATAGAATTCTACCATGTTCAAATGTGATAAATTTTTATGAATATGGGTTTTCAAATGAATTGAATGTCAAAAATGCATTGGTAGTTTGTGCTGCAAGCAATACCTTCTGAAATTCCCTCTGCTATGCAATGAATAAAGGAGCAAGAATGCTGCCCTCCTTCTTGCATGATAGCCCTCGTTTTCCTTTGTGCTGGAGCAACTAAGCCAAAACAAAACAACCCTTGTGTGTATGATGATAGAGCAAAACTTCTGCCTGAGCTTTCAGTTTTTTCTGAAGCGCCACAGGTTGCCTTCCAAAGTGCTTTGTAAGGGAGGAAAAGACTGTTCCTGATGTGTGCACAAAGGAATCGCCTGTGTGTAACAATGCCACCTGCTGTTGCCTCCTCTTAACCGTATGATTGCACGAAGCAGACAGAAAACACATCCAGTTTTTATGATGCCATGCTTTGAAGGGTAATAATTATTAGGGAGAAAGGTCATGATTGAGACCACCGCCCTCCTGCCTTCATCTCACCCCCCACCATTGGGTGATTTTTGTTCAGAGACCATCGGCCGGCTTCCCTTCTCTTCCACCCCCTTTGCCTGTTCTGGGACGACCTCTGTGGTTTGCTCCTTCTCCCATCCCTTATAACATTTCTCAGCTACTATTGGGAAGCTATTATAACACATCCAGCTTTCGGCATAAATCATTTATCAAGAAAGTGAGATTTGTTTCCTCCTGCTGCATTAAAAATACATGCCTGCCATACTTGCTGATGAAGAAGTTTGGCTCAAGAGCCCCTTGGGGCCAACTTCACCCTACAGGAAGGGGTTGCTGAGACCAAAGGTGCAGGGTGAGGGGCAGGATTGTGAACACTCCACAGTTCTGCCCTAGAATTCAGTATTCTCAGAGTCTTGACTTGGGGCCTTTTTGTACTTACTGATGGTCCAGTCCAGCATGGAGTCCAGTCCTCTTTCCAAATGATAGAATGGAAGAAAGAGACCCCTCCCCCTACCTAGGCCAATCCACCCACTTTGGGGTGCAGTGAGGCCCCATTTGACCAGACAAAATGGCTGCCTTTACTGGGACACAGCTAAACCTTCTTTTTACAGGTTTACTGGCATTCCAAGATGGATAACACAGGGAGATTGGGGGCTTTATTCGGAAGGGATTGTAAGGTACTCTTCCTCTGCACCCTGGGTTCTGAAACTCTGGGAGCTTGACTAGGATGAGCATCCAATGAAAGTAAAGATTAGGGATGTGCACGAATGTTCTAAACATTCAAAATTCGATCGAATCCAATTGAATGGGGACATTCAAACTCGAATAAAATGTCTACACATTCAAGTTTAAACATTTGAACGAATTTTGAATGTTCCAAAACATGCGTTCAAATGATTCGAAACATTCAAATGTACAGATACATATGTACAGATATGAATCTACAGATACGTATCTGTATGCATCTCATATATATCTGTACGCATTTGCATACAAAATGCATACAGATATGTATGACACATACAAATGTTGTCGGCATCCGTATATTCAAATACAAACATTGTCAGCATTCCTATCTTCAGATACAAATCTAACATTCAAATGAATAGATTGGAATGTATTTGATTTGAATCGGATTTTGTAGCATTCAGATTCTAAGCATTCAAATTGAATTCTTATGCATTCGTGCACATCCCTAGTAGAGATCAAAATTCATGGAGAGACATGTTTGGGTAAAACCACCCAATCTTTATTCAAGCCACACTTATATGGGGACGAAAGAGGTGCATGTGAGTATCTGTCAGCTCTTTCTTACAAGAGGTGCCAAAGATGTGTCAATAAATATAGATGTAATGGAGCCTCAACCCACTTGTTTTTCCTCAAGATGTTTTCCCTCAGGTACAGACCATGGGATGTGGTCTCAAATATCTGCAGGACGTCTGGCTATCAACAGTCATGGTTTTTCTAAATTCCTCTTGGGGCCTTGGCGCTAGCCGAGCTAGACTGGTCCAGGAAGATATATGAAAGGGCACATACCTGAGTCCCTAGTCTCAGCCATTAAATCTGCTATGTAATTTACACTCTGGTGCAAGGGCCGTCAGCCTCAGATAGGATGCAGAGGTTGGAAGATAACCATCTCCACATCCGTTGCCCAAATGACCAGGGCCTTGGCCTATGCAATCGCTTGTTCAGTGCCATCCAAATGCCTCACTCAGTCTGGAAGCGCTTTCTGGTTACCGCATGTCACAGTATTATACCAGCCCTCAGCATGGATCAGTCATGCATATGCTACCTGGTTATGTAGAGAACCTGGGGACATGCTATATTAGACACTTAGTAAACTGTTTGGCCTTCCCTAAAGCCCGAGATTGAGAATAAGGATAATGACTATCCAATCCATTTGGACTCAGCCTTAGAAGAGGGCATGTCTAAACAGCCTTGAGGGACCTTTCTGCACTTCCCGTTCCATCTGGACGAACAGGGGACTTCCGCTGGCCTGCACTAGCATTCACATTTGCAAGTGCTAGTGCTAGCGCATGCCATCTTCCCCCCCCCCCCATGTCTGCAGAACTAATGGAAGTTGAGATGCATGTCTGGGCACCACCATCTTCATCTTGGTAGCTATGGATGCCATGACTGGGACAATGGTGATACATTATGCACACACCCTAGTGTCTCAGGTCACTTGATGTGCCAATGTACTTGCATGGCCACTCATGTGACCCCCAGCACCAGAAGAGTTGAGAATGCTCTCTCCGCTGCCCAGGGCAGGTAAGCTTGTGGACACATGTAGCACACAATTTCATGTATCACCACTAATGGACGCTGGTGTAGCTTCTGGGATAGCAGGAGACATTTCTGGTGTGGAAACACCTCCTGCAACTTCAGACAGGGCTTCCAGGAAGCTACCCCAGTGTACACTAGCAGGCCAAGTGTGAAAGGGCCTTAGGAGACTACGAAATAAGAGTCTGACACTCTAACCACAAGACCAGACCAAACTTGCTTAGTATGCTGATGCTATCAGGGCAAAGCTGCAGAACCATGCATGGCTGTGTTACCCTATACAAAACTTGAGGAATTTATAACAGAAATAGAAATATAATGATGGTTTTAGGCCGAGCATGAAGTAACTATTCCTTTGTCATCACTAGAAAAGACATTTCCCCCTGCTGATTTTCCAGACAGGTCAATTTTCTTCACTTCTTAATTTTGGAAAACAAGATTTTGAGTTGCCCCTTTCTCTTAATGGTTTTAGTCAGCCCCGAACACAACAAATTCTTGGGATGGCTGAAAATTGAATTCCCAAGAAGAGAGAGCACAATCCCACACTTTGCTGGAGACCTGCGGGCATTGATTTTAGATATCCTTGCCTGCTTACAAATGGTTCCAGCAAAATTAACTCGAGAATGGTGTTTGAAAACGTGGAATTACTTTCACATTTTGGGTGCCTGTTATTAACCACTGTTTCCAGGAGATCAATCCCTTAATTATATTGTACTTTAGTTCATGGGATGGCTCTGGGTAACAATAAGGCACTTGGGTTATTTGCTCAGGTTCCCTTTGGGGTAGGGGGGTAGAATAAAGGCTAAAGGCTTCCTTTTGCAAGAAGCTGCTATTCTAGACACAAATCCATAAGAGAATGTGGGTAATACAGAGAAGGGGGAAAACTGGAAGGGAAATTCACAGCTGAAGGAATGCTATCCTTCTGTTTTCATGATGACCTATCCATCTCAGCCCTAACTATTATCTTTCTTATTTCATTAGAACATTCATTCATTCATTCATTCAAATTCCTTGCACCAGGTTGCACTGGGAGTTTATCAAATTCTGGGTGCGATATATTACCTTGATAGAACTCCAGGATTTGTTCTGGACCAAATCAGAGATGTCATGATTGCACTTGGTATCTTGCCCACAGTGTAATATCCCAGGTACATCTTATTTCTGCAAGCAACTTCAAGTTCCTGAAGTTACACAAAATGGCCAACACCTAGATATGGGAATACTGGCTTGATCCAAAAGAAGACTGATGTGGTTCAGGATGCTGTCTGCTAGTGTGAACTGCTTCTAGCTTAGTCAATGATATGGATTTATGGATTGTTGCAACATACCTTTTCCAGACTGCTGCTACATTGCCTCATTTGGAAAAATCCACCCACCCACCCATGCATGCATCCATGCATCCATCCATGCATCCATCCATCCATCCATCCATCCATCCATCCATCCATCCATCCATCCATCCATCCATCCATCCTTTGGCAGCTTATGTACACTTGCTGCCACACTCTAGAGCATGAGGTAGTAAGACTGGTCCAAGAATGCACATGGAGAAAGAAATGGAACATTCAGTCAAGCAGCTCCCTTCAGATGACTGAAAACAGCAATCATGTAGAACAGATTAAAGTTGGCCTGACGTGCAAGGAACAGGACAAGAGTTTGGACAGGAGACCCATTCAGATGAGGGCCTCTTGAATGCATGTAGGACACCCTGGGATGGAACATTTGTTCTGCTGGGCTGGCGGCTCCATTTGGGTTAGGGCATCCTACACACGTTCTAGGGGTAGAGCATGAAAATTACACACTAAACCTGGCCCAGGACATTCCCTGCCATCCTGGGCCGTCACACAGCTGTATGGGAGGGAGAGCATTCGCACACGGTCTCTGGAATAGTTGTGGACCCCACCCCCCACTGTTGTTATTGGGCCAAAAATGGTTCAACAACTGGCAGGCCTGCTCAATTAACTTACCTTGCTGGGCCTGGGGTGCCCTCGAGAGTGATCTGCTGCTCTCTGCGCAGGCGCGTACTCCAGTAGACCGATCCCATGCTGACAAGTCAGGTGAGCATGGGGCCGAGCTACCAGGAGTGCATGTGCCCGTGCAGACTGTGGCACATTGCTCTCCAGGCTGCGTGAAGAGCACCCTGGGCCCTACAAGGTAAGTTGTGGTGGGGGGGCGTGGTTTGAACCCTGGGTGCCACTGGGAACCTAGGGGTTCCCTGCTGGCCACTACAGTCCAGTCAGGACTGCAGAAGTTGACAGGACATTGGGGCACCCTCAGCTCAGTCTGCCTCCACTCCTTTTGAGGTGATGGCCTCGACCGGGGTGAGGTGCTGCTCCATGCAGTAGACTGGGCCCACGTGGACATCTGCCAGCCAAGTGGGTAGGATCTTCGGCCCCTGCAGGGGCTCAGCCACCTAGATCTAGGTGGCTGAGCACCTGCATATACTCCCTGTGACACCCCCACTGGGGTCCAGGGCCTACCTGGGACGTGTGTTTGTGCACACAACTTACCTGGTCACCACCAGGTTCAAAATCGCATCAAACTGGACGTTCTGTACAGGCACGGGTAATTGGCCAATCAGAGCTGGCAGCACTCGGAGATACACAACGCTGCGCGCCTCCAATTATGCCCTCACCTGGGGTGGGGGATGCCCAGGGTGGGTCCCTGTGGGCTCTAGGTGACCGAATCACCTACAGCCCGTAGGGACCCAAGGAAGGAACAAGACTGACCTGCCTGCCGCTGGGTCAAATTCAACCCAATGGTAGCAGGCATGGGAGGAGAGTCCCGCCCCCATGCCGGCCTCTTTGAGCTAGGCCACACAGGGACGGATTCCCCTTTTGCACCTAGGCTGGAAGGAATGCATCCCCATGCGTCCCTTACCTGCCTGGATGCAAAAGTGGAACCCGTCCCCTCGTGTCCTAGCCTTCGTTCAATACAGCCATTTGGCTGTAGTGTGAAAAGACCTAGAGCTTCCAGCCCCAAAGCCAGATTATGACCTTGTCTCCACTTACTTTGCAGTCACCCACAGGGAAGGCTTCAGGCATTGTGTCTCCACCCTTTGCTAACAAGATGCACTTACCAAAGAGTGGGACACCCTCCAGGAGTGAGAATGAGAAATCTCACTCTCCCCCAAAGTGCCCCATCCACCTCTTGAATACTGACATCTTTAGATGTGGATGCAGAGAAGTTCTGGTGATGTGGGGAACAAGGTGCTTCCATGCAGGTAGATGTGACATATATGTATGCTCCTGCACCTGCTGCTTGCAGTCCCTCCCACCCCCTAAAAGGCACCCCATAGACCCCTATAGTGTTTTCCAACTAGACACACTGTTGAGTGTAATCCAATCAAGAGACACTAAAGTCTTCAATACGTTTCCTACCTACCGTTTATTCTGCAAAAACCATCACCATTGCAAGAATCAGAGATGTTTTATTTTCGTAGGAAATGGTGCGGGTGGTGAGCTTCTGTGATTGATCATGGCAGAAAATTGTTTGTGTTCATTCTTCAAAACACATCAGGCTATTCAAACACAAAGATTGTGAAACTGCCTCCAAATCCCAGTAGGTTCCAATTGGGTGGTTCGAAATTATGATACATATTTCAATCACAAGCCAACAGTCTCTGAACTCAAGGAAGGAAGGAAGGAAGGAAGGAAGGAAGGAAGGAAGGAAGGAAGGAAGGGAGGGAGGGAGGGAGGGAGGGAGGGAGGGAGGGAGGGAGGGAAGGAGGGAGGGAGGGAGGGAGAGAGAGAGAGAGAGAGAAAGAAAGAAAGAAAGAAAGAAAGAAAGAAAGAAAGAAAGAAAGAAAGAAAGAAAGAAAGAAAGAAAGAAAGAAAGAAAGAAAGAAAGAAAAAGACAGCTTCAGTAAATACTTGCAGTGGGTAGCAGTGATAGAACCTGTTTAAGAAGAGACCTGGGTGGTCATGAAGGGGTGATGTTTATTGTCTTAGGCATACATTGCTTTCTGGTGAATTCTCACTGTTCATTCCCAAGGTTTCTGAAGCCAAATATGTCATTACAAAACCGTAAAGCTTATTGAACTGTGTTAACTGGTTTAAGGGTGCTGAAGGTCCAACTGCCAAAGAGTTATTTCTCAGACAAGACTCCAGAGATTTCATATATTTAGATGTGTTACTTTAGAGGAGACCTTGGGAAATGGCATCCAGAAACTGTAGACCTTTCCAAAAGACAGACTCTCTCATTAATGTCAGCCAAGTGATTTCTGGCTCCATCATTTAACACAAACCCTTTGCATAAGTCTCCTTTCCGTTTTTCAGATTGCCTATAAAGATCTAGCGGGCACAGACCAAAAGCAAAGGGGAGAAATAAAATAAAGAACCACAGGAGCTCAGGCCAGAGGCTGGTGGAAAAGAAGAAAAAAACTGGATGGAGATGAGATGCTGAATGCATCCCATGTCCTGGGGGGGAGGGAAGATCTAAATGGCACCCTTTGCATAATTTGTGCTTTTGCATGGAGATGCTCCAGTTTATTTGATAGTTCTGCCTCTTTGCATAGCATTTTCTCCCTCTGCTGGCTGGTGAAAACATCAATGTTTCAATGTAACCCATGCAAACAGCAAAAATTCTGCAAAGCTTCTTATAGATTCAGAATTCCAGGGAGAAGTACAGAGTATGCCGGCCGAGAAATTAGGCCAATTAGCCTCATAAATTGATATACTGTTCCAGCCAGGCTGATGTATTATACAGTAAGAGAAGGCTTGCTATAGACTGAAATAAATGCACACCTACTCACATATTTTAAAAAAATTATTCTTCTTCTGCGCCAGTTTGGTCTAGTGGTTAGGGAGCTGGTCTCTGATAGAAAAGCCAACTCTTCTTCTTCTTCTATTGCAGAATTATGGAATCCTCCCCACCCCCAATTTCTTTATCCATATCCCTGCTGTGGTCTAACAGTTGAGCTGGACTCTTATCTGGGAATAACAGGTTAGATTCTGCCCTCCTCAATGAAGCCAGCTGGGTGACCTTGGGCTAGTTACAGCTCTCTTCTGAGCTCTCACAGTCCCACCTACCTCAAAGGGTGCCTGTTGTGGGGAGAAGAACAGAAAGTTTGTCAGCTGCTTTGAGTCCCCTTAAATGGGTTAGAAAAGCAGGGTGTAAAAGCCCACTCTTCTTCTTCCTTAAAGAGATTCAGAACTGGAACTGAGTCCCTATTTTGGACTGCCACACTGATCAACCATTAGCGCACCTCTAGTGAGGGTGGGCACACTTATAGGCTGTAGCAGCCTAGTGGACATGTATATGCTCTTCTCCAGAGCTACACTTATTGCTGACTGGAGGCTTAAGTTTGAATTGGGCTCAGGAGCAAATGTTCCCAGGCACCAAAAGTTCCATGCCAGCTTGGAAGCTGGCAGCTAGAGCCGGGTTGTGTGAAGCCTTGGACCAGGCTATTGTTAGCCCATTCCAGCATGGACCATAAGTAAGGGCCTGGTCACACACAAGTTTTAGGATGACCTGAGTCATCCAGCAGGACATGTGATTTAAGCTAATCTGAATTCCAAGCTGGCCTACAGCCGTTACACCACCCTAAAATGTAACCCTCTTTAAACAGCACTCACACGGACTGGCTTCCACTTTCTCATGTATGAGTGGTGGGACAGCCTAAAGAAGGCAGAACTGTGCTGTGATGGGTGGCGCCCAGTATTTCCTTTGGCCAATTAGCACACACAGAGTTTATGAGGCACCTCCCCTTCAGCCAATCAGCATGCACGGAGTTCATGAGGCACCTCCCTCTCTCCTCAGTTTAGGGGTATGATTCCTCTCTCTAGCATCTTTACACACATTTATTTTTACAATTTTAAAAAAAATTGCAAGGAGAAGGGAAGCATATAAAAAAAGGAAAGGTGTGTGTGGAGATGGGGGAGCAGGCTTAAAAAAGAACTGCAAACACACACCCTCACGTACTTTGAGTGACATGAATGGCATCCAATAGGAAAAGAGATGTGATGCAGCTAAAGGAGTGGGGAGCTAAGGGCTCCATGGAGGAATGCCAGGCCAAACTCTGCAGAAATGTGTGACCAACACAGCTCAAGGAGGAGACAGCCTCTATTGATCCATGCCTGACCAGCACTAGTACAGATTCAATTCGCATTCATTAATAGGCTGACCTGATTGGGACTCTTGTGACCATGGCCTAAGAAAACAAACAAAAAACAAAAACAAAAACCAGATGGTCCCTTCCAACTCTATGATTCTATGATTAAAAGAACCAAAACATCTCAAATTAATGTAAGCACATAAAAAGGAAAAGTTACAATAATCACTACATGCCATGTTTCAAATTTCTGGTTGCAATAGTCCTAGTAATAAGTCACTTCAGTTAGTTAACAGTACTTTCAAGCTGTGGAGATTAAATGGAAACAGTATAAAAATTAATTGCACTTATTTGCTTTCTGTAGGTTCTGTATCTAAATGTTCTTCTCTTCCCTCCTGGTTAATGCCTGGTTGTGTTCCTTATCTTCTGGACACAGATGGTCAGGCAAAGGAGAAGAAGAAGAAGAGAAGGTCTGACAGGGGGAAGTATTTCTTCACCCAGAGGGTCATCGGCTTATGGAATGTGCTGCCGGAAGAGGTGGTGACAGCTACCAGTCTGGATGGCTTTAAGGTAGGGTTGGACAAATTTATGGATGACAGATGTATCAATGGCTACTAGAACAAATGCCTAGATGCATCTTTCAGGCTGAGGGGTGGAGGAACTGGGACACTTCTAAGGCCATCTGCTGGGACTCGAGAGCAGGAGAAGGTTTGTCCTTGTCTCTGCTCGAGATGCCCATGAGCATTTGGTGGGCCACTGTGTGCGACAGGATGCTGGACTAGATGGGCTGTGGCCTGATCCAGCAGGGTTTCTCTTATGTTCTTATGTTCTTACACTTAAACTAGTTAGCAGCAGGGTGTGGTTATGAGGACAATTAGACAAAATAGAGAAATTTAATTATGCAATTTTCTTCTGTAATACCTTGCTTGTGTGAGTTAAAATGTTAGAAAGTTAATGTTGGAGTGCCAGAGTGAAAACCAGCAGCATAGAAGTGGTAGATAAAGCTTGCTAACAGGCTAGAGAATAATCTTACAGCTAAAAGCTGCTTGGGCCCCTTTCTCTGTCTTGTTATTCTTGCTAGATACTCCTCTTCCTTCGAGGTAAAATGCCTGTTTGCTTATGTCAGAAAATCCTTATCTTTGGAAACTTATGTTTTCAAGTACAGAATGACTGTAATGGAGGTCACACTGTACTTTTGTGAACAATCACAACTGCACCCCTGCAGGTAAATTAAATAAATATTTCTGATCCTTTCCTGCAACAATCCAGTCTCATGCTCCATTGTTGAGGACCCTCCTGGGTCACCTGATGCCTTCAAAGCCACTGCATTATGAAAAAGAGACTGCTACGTTAGCAGACATTCTAGAAATGCTACTCATGTTGGGATCTCAGCAGAAGTTTTAAGAAAATGCCAGAGCAGTTTTGGTGCTTAGAGGCATAAGGCAGCAGAGAGAGAGACCTCAGAGTCAGTTTTCCTCAATAGTAAAATAATTTTAATAATAATCAGCATTAAAAGGATTAAAATAAATGGCCAAAATCAAGAGGCACTGTGTACAATGCTTCAAAAGAAGCCAAAGCATAAGCAAAAATAGATTCCCGGCACAATGCTTTAGTCAGAGAAGGGGCAGTACAGGTAAAAGTATCTGTTTGAAAGCACACTTCCTTGGCAATTTAGAGATATAGAGGAGATAAAGGAAGAACGGAACCTATTCTAAGGATATCCATGTTCTTTCTAGTGCAGTTGGCTCTCACCTATGCACATTTCTTCAGAGCAGGATCAGAGAACACATGGCAGCAGGTACTAGACTGGAGATCATGCAGTGAAGGTCCAGGTCTCTCTCTCTCCAAGGCAGAAGAGACTTCGTGTATGATTGGAGGAGCTAAAGGTCGGGGCTATCCAGCAGGGGCAGATGGCTGGCAGGAACAAGAAGCTAGCTATGGCTTGCTGAAGCAGGAGAATGGCAGGCTCTGATATCTGGACAGGACTGTCTACTGATTTCAGCAGGGCAGCAGAGTGGGAGTGATGGGGAAATGACAATAAAATCCCTGAGATCAAAGAACTGCTTTTATTCTCCCAGAATGTTAGGGGTGAATCAGTCAGATCTGAAGTGGGAAAATTTGAATCTGGGAAGGGGAAGAGCCAGATTGTTTCAAGGGGGTCCCAACGGCTGAACTTTTCACCTGGCTTGATGAGTCAAGTTTTGAAATAAGCAGCTGTTTCCACCTGGACATCTTGGCAAACAAAAAGCTGCCTGGGTGCTAATGATTTTCCACTGAGATGCTAGATAGCTATATACTGATCTGATCTTTCGTGTTTACATGCAAAACTCAAGGAGTAAACTCAAAGAGGAATCCTTTGTTTGTCTGTTATAGCATTTCCAGGAAGATCTGTTCCAAATTCTCCTGAAAGCATACTTTATAGAAGCATTATTTCTATTTGACAAGCCTGGTTTGGAATTATGATATTACCTGCCTGTAATTCTTCACGCCCAGCTTTATGTCCATTAATAAATGCCAAGTGTAAGAACAATAAGCAAGCAAGCAAGCAAGCAAGAGTTAGTTCTGGGCCTGTTCACAATTAATTGCATGGAATGATATAACTATACCATTCCACTGCAGTTCAGTTCAAGAACAGATGGCCACAAAATTTGAGAAAAATTGAGATATCTTAATGTGATATTATTGTTTTGTTGTGTGTTATATTATTTTAAAAAAAAATTAAAAAGGAACAGATGGCCATCTGTGTTTGCAATGTGAGCACTGGTGTATCCCCCCAACTTTACCACCAGTGCTCACAGTGTGGACAATCCATCCCAGATCATCCAAATTGCCATGACAATAGCCATGACAACTTTTAACGTATGCCTGGCCATTGCCATGATGGTCACAACACACATGCTGCCATGTTCACATGCAACCTTCACAATGGGGGAATTTTAAATGGGCATTCACCAGGAGCTCACCGGAAGCACCTGGTCAAGTGGAGTCGAAGCAAGAACTTCTCCACAGTTTCAGAGGACCTGGGATGCAAACAGGCCCTTCTTCTGTTGTTTATTTGCTTCTACAGAGCAAATGGCTGGCAACCCTTACAAACTTTTATTTTGAAAAGATAACAAAGTTGAACAGAGGAAGTAGGCAAACAAGGTAGTAATTATAGAGAACATGTTGATCTCCTTGACTTGTTTTCTATCTCAATAGATTAATAGTCCTCTCTTATGAATTATGGTGGAGCATATGCTCCTGCTGACCCAGCAATTCATTGACTGTGCATGCTTGACAGAGTGTCCAAAATAGCTTCCAGTACTATTAACGCATCACGTCGAGAAGAGACACGTTAATGTGTTTTTAATGTGTTGTTCCTATATGGTTCTGTTAGAACCTAAGATATGTTCTCCAAGTCGGTTGAGCGGAGGGTGGGGAAATGGAATGTGCTTTTATTTTTGCAAGCATAAAATCACCTTCTTTCTCTAAGCACTTGAAAAAGAAAAAGTGAGATATTTACTTGCATATCAGAGTAAATCTTTAGTTTGAAAACAACTTACCTGGAAAGTAGATTAGATTAAAGGCATATTTGCACTTACCTTTGCTATTCTGCTACCGGGTGGTTCACCCTGGCGAGGAACTAGGCTGCCTGCATTGGGATGTCCTGCTTCACAACAGCCTCTACACTGGTTTTGAACGTAGTGGCAACTTTTGAGCAGGTGATGGGGCCCTTTGAACACTTCAAAGGGCAGGAATGAAAGTCTTGGGGTCTCCATTTCAGAGGCATAGCTTGTTGTGCCACTGAAATGGGTTCCTTCTGATACACTGGACCACAGAGATGTGCCATCTAGGAATGTGCACAAATATTGCTAATATTTGATGACAAATTCGTACAAATTCAGACATTCGTATATGAATGGAATGTTACGGCATTTGTATATTGACATCTGTACAAATACGAATGTTTTGGAACATTCATACAAAGGTCGAGAACATTCGTGAAACATTCGTGTGGGAAAGTGGCTGCACCAGTAACATCTGCCCTGGAAGCAGAGTGAATTCAACATGGTTTGAGAGCGGATTCAAACTGGATTCAGGATGGATTTGACGCTATCAGAGCAGATAGGTTATGAGATACATATTGGATACGTATGGATAGGTATCAGATTGGATATTCATATAAATTCATATGACTACATTAATACGGAATAGAATCCTACCACCTTCGAATGAATATGAATTTTCTTACATTCGATTCAATAGGAATCAAATGCAAAAAACCCATTCGTGCACCTCTCTAGTGCTGTCTGCATGCCTCTGTGGTCAGATATCCCACCCAGTAGGGATGGGTGAATAACATTCATCATGTGTGCAATCTGTAAATATTAGTACGAATTCAAATATTCGCAAGTGAATTCAATGTATCTGCCTTTTGCTGGAGATTTGTAGAAATCCAGCCACCTGTAAATCCAGTTGCCACTGCCATTGCACCCCCTTTGGAGACTCAACTAGGCCTTTTGAAGGTGTGTGTGGGCTACTGTTTTACTTGGGAGGGAATCTGGGTACTTTAAGGCCCTGTTCCCATTACAAGCTTAAAACAGTTTTCCTAAACCGAAATAAAAGAACCGGATGCAAACACGAATTTTCCTGATCCCATTACTTTCACCTTTAATCACGTTCAATACTGATTCTGAAAGCACTTGAAAACTTCATTTGGGAAAGCGTATCTTTTTCTCCCCGCCCACTTCCAGTCATGGTGCCCACCCCCTCTCTCTGATTGGGCCTCCTCCTGCTGCAAAATTTTTGACGTGACAAGGGTGGGGAGTTCCTAGAGTACTATTGGTGGAGGGAAACCCTAAACACGCATTCTCATCCCACTAAAATGGTACTGTTCCCACAGTAAGAAATGTAAACCATTTAAAATGCAAGAACAGGAGCGAGACCTGTTGAAATGAGTGTTTTATTTACAACACTTTGGGGCAATTTAACATGCGGAAAGTGTGTTAAGCCAACCTGACGTGGGGACTGGTGAGGATTGAAACCATTTCCAAACATTTTAAGTTTGTAATGGGAACAGGCTGTAAGAGTTGATGAATATATGTAGTATTGACAGTTGAGAAACTAATACTGAAGATCATGTGCCTCTTTAAGAAATTGTAACCAATAAAGCATTTTACATCATTTCTCTTTAAAAGTCCCAGAGTGCCGTGTGTGTGTTGAGGTAAGAGATCTCATTATGGTTACTGTACCTTTAAGAGTAAAAGGAAGAGAACACATAGGCCAGGTTTTGGCTAACGCGAGAAGCCTTTGCAGTTGATATTTAGCAACGAAAAGGGAGAGTTCATTGGTGTGTGGTGCCTGCTGACCCACGGCTGCTGTAAATGGAGCCGGGGCTGAGTGGCCTCGAGCAGCAGAGGGTTGGGCAAGGAATGCACCATGACAGCAGGTCCCTATTCCAGAATAAGACCCAGTGCAGAAAGGCCCATATAAGTCTCTTTCTTTCTTTTTCTAATTAAAGAAGGACTGTGAATAACTTAAAAATAAACTTTGATTGTTCTGTTGTTTTAGCACATGCCTTCAGAAAGCTAAATTTAAAGATCGTCACATTGTAGCACATAAAAAAATCAAATATATATATATATATATATATATATACACACAAACACACACACACATACAAAGACATATCTCATTTGTGTATATATGCATTAATATGTATTTCATAATTTGTCTTATTTTTGTAGCTCTGTTCTTCATGTTCCTCCTCAACAGATTGCTGATGCAAGTGGGGATTTTTTTCCCTCCTCCTCCTGCCAAGCGAAGCCTTCTGCTCCACGATGATTTCAAATCTTTACATTTCATTTCAAGTTAATATTGGTAACTGTTGTCCTTTACTATGTTTAGACTGAAGCAAAGTAGGTTTCAATGATCGGCTTCCCAAGTGTTTCTTAAATATTTTTCCTTTCTTGAGTCTTCTTTCTTTTGCAGACGGGTCTCCGTATGCTTGGCAAGATTGGCGTTACAGTTTCTCCAGGCACTTCCATTAGCCCTTCAGAAAGTTAAGAGGTTGTTATTGTGGAAGAAGAACTTGGCATCAAACATTCTGGCAGCAAAACATCTGCTCAGAGTGGGTGTGCTTAGGAACAGACCACCCACAGGCATCTGCCCTGCCAGACTGTCTAGAATAAATGAAAGAACTTCAAAACAAGGTGGAGACCTGACAGAGAATGTGGCATCCTTTTGAAACCCCATGTCAGAGGATGGATTGTACAGCAACTGAGGTAGGGATATCTGGAGACAGTAATGCTCTGGATGAGGGACAATAAATTGAAACTGGGTCCAGAGAGGGGGGAAGTGCTGTATGTCTCAGGGTCTCAGGTCTGTGAAATTGGGAGGCACCCTGTCCTTGATGGCCCTGTCTTTTGCTGCCAGAAGAAGTGGTAACAGCAACCAGGCTAGATGGCTTTAAGAAAGAGTTAGACAGATTTATGGATGACAAATGTATCAATGCCTACTAGAATTGATGCCTACGTACATCTTTCAGGCTGTGGGGACAAGCAGGATGCCTCTAAGGCCATTTGCTGGAATTTGAGAGCAGGAGAAGGTTTGCTCTTGTCTCTGCTTGAGATGACCAACTGGTGGGCCACTGTATGGGACAGGTTGCTGGACTAGATGGGCTGTAGCATGATCCAGCAGGGATCCTCTATTTGCTTGCTTGCTTGCTTGCCTGCCTGCCTGCCTGCATTTTTATCCTGTCCTATACCCAAGGGTATCAGGGCAGGATACAACATATAAAATTAACACATTAAAACCAATAACATATTAAACATATTAAAACCATGACAGTGCCTGAATGTGGGGAGGAAAATACTGTTACTTTACTTAACCAAAGGCCAGGGTAAAGAGGTGCATCTTCACAGCTTAGCTAAACACATAGGGTGCTTCCGCACAGGCGCAAAGTAATCCAGATCTCCTGCACCCGGATTTAGTAAAACCGGGTTCCAGAACACCCGGTTTTACTAAATCCGGATCCCCAGTAGATCTACCCCCCTCCCTGTCCCTCCTCACACACAGCAGGGGGGTGAAACAGATCCAGATTGGAGGTGGGGGCTGTGCGGATCTACCCCCCTCCCCATCCCTCCGCACATGCGGCAGGAGGGCGAAACAGATCCGGATTGGAGGTGGGTGCTGTGCAAACGCACAGCACCCGCCTCCCATCCGTGCCCCGGGGCCCTCCCCCGGCCCACCGTGATTGGCTCCCTGGAGCCAAGCATGGCGAGCTGGGGTACCTCGCTACCACGGCTCGCCCTCAGCCCAGAAGCAGCGGATCGCTGCTTCTGCAGCCAGGGTGAGCTTCCCTAAAGCCCACCCTAGCCCACCCAGGGGAGAGCCCATGGAATCCCCTCCTTACCTGTTCAGTGTCGCCTCGATTCTGAGAGGAGGAACGCAGGATGCAGCGCGCCTGCGTCCTGCACGCCTCCTGAATGGCCGGGGCTGCTGCTGGCAGCCCCTGCCCTCAGCAGGCATTCTGCGCAGGCACGCTGCCCTGACTAGACGGCGCGCCTGTGCAGAACACCTCCTGAGGGCAGGGGCTGCCAGCAGCAGCCCCGGCCATTCAGGAGGCATGCAGGACGCAGGCGCGCTGCATCCTGCGTTCCTCCTCTCAGGATCGGGGCGACGCTGAACAGGTAAGGAGGGGAGTCCATGCGCTCCCCCCCCCCAGGTGGGCTAGGGTGGGCTTTAGGGAAGTTCACCCTGGCTCCAGAAGCGGCGATCCACTGCTTCTGGGGCGAGGGCGAGCCGAAAGGTAGGAGTCCCCCAGCTCGCCATTCTTGGCTCCGAGCTCCTAAATGGATGCATTTTCACAGCGCAAGACCCATTAAGCCAACATCATATGTGGCGTGCAAGTAACACCCATTTAGCACACATTAGTCATGGATAGGTGCGGATGCACCTAACCGGATATGTGCTAAATGGACCCACAAATGTGGACACGCCACCGCGAAAGTGTTACTAATCCGTGTTGCTGTGTGGACACACCTCACCGGATGTGTCCGAAACAGCAACGCGTGTGCCGAGGCGCGTCGCCAGATGTGTACTTAATGGGTGTTAAAGGGCCTGTGCCGAAGCACCCATAGAGTGAAGGTGCCCGACGCACCTCAGGAGGGAGGCTATTCCACCATCTGGGAGCCACCACTGAAAAGGCCCTATCCTGTGTGTCCACACTTTTTGCTACTGTGAGTGGCAGTACAATCTGGAGGGCCTCCCCTCTAGATCTTATGTTCTTATGATGGACTTGTAATGTCCTGGAAAGGACAGGTGTAAAATTGGATGGCCTAGTTTCCAGCTACTGCTGACTCATCACTGTAACCCTTTTTGGAAACTGATGACCTGGCCATAGTAATCATAATTCTCTGATACCTGCCAGATTGGACTATTGTAATGCCCATGAAGATAGTTTGAAAGCTGCAAGTGATGCAGAATGTAGGAGTTAGGCTGTTGACCAGAACAACTGACTGGATCCCGGTATTCAAAGAGCTGCACTGGCTGCCAATTCCAACCCAATTCAAAGTTTTAAGTTTAATCTAGAAGACCCAAAAAGGCTTGGATCCCAAATATCTAAAGGAACACTTTCTCCTATATCGACTTGCCTGTGCCATAAGATCTGCAGGTCACCAGTTTGCACCATCACAATGGGCGCCATGGAGTACATGGAGTCTACGTTCCACATTGTGTGGACAGAGTATGCTAGGAGAGGATAGAGCCTCTTGGAATCTGCACTACCATGAGAAAGGGAGGCCTCTATTTTTCTGTATATGTACAGTCCATAACATGCAATTTTCATTTATCCTCCAAAGTATTTAATAGAAGAGATAATGAATTTCTGGGCATGTCTGCACTCATCTTGTTCAGCATGGGACTAATGTACATCTGGATCAGCTCTCGAATCTGGATTAGTAGTAGATCAGATAAATCCATGCTAGTGCCATCCAATTTAGATCTACAAAAGGACATCTGCACATAGAACGGATTTTGGGAGAATGGTGGTGTAGATTCTCAAGTGACAGGCACAGAGGAGACGCAAGTGTAAAGTGCTTCTATGTTGATTTCAGGGCTTCCGTGGCCACTGTCTCCAATGTCTCTTTGCACTTCACAGTCACCTCCACATCCTTTGTGAATGTTGTCAGGGTGCCTTTCCAGCTGATTGCGCCTTGCCACACCCTTGGTGCCCTAATGCAGCATTTGAGCAACAACACATATGATGAGTTGTGTTGCAGTTTGGGTGGTACTTTCAGCATTAATACACTTGCTCCAATACAGATCTGTGCTGTGCTGAGATGTTGGCATTGCATTGCTTCTTACCATACATTTGCTCCCGTCTAACTTACTCAATGTAGATGGTACAGTCTCCTATGGATCCAGATCTAGCTAATATGGATTCACTAATATGGATTAAGCAAGGTAAGTGCAGCCTATAGTCTACATGACTACTAAAAATAAAACAAAGCATCATCTGTCAATCATAAGCCCCTATGATGGGTGTGGCCTCCTGGTACACCATTCTGTAGTGTCGACAATGGATCCCCTGGGCCTGTCTATCAACCTAGTGTAGACATAACCTACTGGAGACTACAATATAAATTTGGAATGGCATGAAAGGTTTTTAATCCAGTTTCTAGTGATTTTTCAGGAATTCAACTTTAAACACATTTTCATTTGTGTAGCTTCTGTGAATGATTTTAATATAAGCAGCTGAATAATTAATACAGATATATAGATATATATGAAAGCCATGCACACAGAATAGGGGGGAAATGAAAAATTCATGATTAAAACAGCTTCCCCCCCCCAAGTTCACATTTAATACAAATAATTACATTTCTTCATCTAGTTGGAAAAAAATGGCAACCATTGTTGATGACACAATATGAAAAAATGCCCTTTGTTATCGTTAATTTTTGTTCATGTAAACCAGGCATCAGTATTCTAATACTTGCAAATAGCATTCCATAAATTACAAGAATGTGTCAAATTACTTTGACCTTTTCCAATATTGTAAGATTTGGTTGGCTGAGCATTCTATTTATAGCCATGACACTAAACCGATGAGAAGAAGGAAATGGCCACATTTTAATGTGAATTTGGAATATGAAGAAAGCCTATTGATGGCTTTGTCCTATATTTTGTGCAGCGTACAGCATTTGGTATTAGATTCCTGATAAATCATTGGGATGACAAAAGATATAATGACAAGATTAGAAACTTGTAAAGCAAGAGTAAAAAAAGTGTAGTGATTTCCCCCCCTAATGATAAAAGTTCTAGGTTGCCAAAGGATCTGATTCTAAGTGACTCTCATTACAGTACTAAATGTCTAATCTCATTTTCTTCATTAAAAAGATTGTTCCATTTTTAATTGTTGATATTATCAAGACTGGATAAAAATACTTTTAAAACCGAGCTACATAGAAGCTGCAGCCCTCATCCTCAAAAACCTAAGTGAAGGAGTAATAATATCACATAAGAATAAATATCTTCACAGATACTCTGATTTGTTTCATAGGATGCTGAAATCAAAGACAGTCAGCTTCAAATTAAACTTACAAAAACAGACAAACAGCAAAGCTGACATTATCTCATCCAGATTTAAGCAGTACCAGGCCATCTAGAGTGCTAATTATTCTTTGGTCTTTAATCTTACCATCATCCATTTTTGGAACTGTAACAAAAACCCCAAGAACAAACTGCAAAAATAATTGAACTCGCACAAGTAGTTTTAGGCCTTTTCACACTTGAGACCTTTCTGCATTTACCTTGTTAGTTTGCCATGAACTAGGGCTGGTACACTCTAGGGACAGGAGGACCATTAGCATTTGCTGAGAGGAATGCTTACCGAAAGTATCCCTTACTGGCCAGCCCGTGCTGATGCCGTGATAGCGATGAAAGCTGCAAAAGCTACAAGAGCCACAAGAGCCAGGAGTCCTGCCTCCTTACTGCCTTGATTTGCGACTGTGACACACTGGCAGGCCAATGCAAAGGGGTGGGACTGACCCCAGTGATGTATTGGGGGGGTGTGCCCCACCGCCTCCTGGACTGATCCTCGGCCAGCCTACTGCTGCAATGCCGGCCCATGGGGACCTTTATGATCACAGCAGCAGCTGGCAATTGACCAGCACCGGCAATGCGACTGCGCCTGTGCAAGATGCTGGCAGTCAACCAGTACTGGCAACATGGCCACACCTGTGCAAGATGCTGGCGATCAACCAGCACTGGCAACACACCCATGCCTGTGCAGATGATGCACTCCTCACCCACTGCAGGCATTGAGCTGGAAGACGTGTGGATGGTCGCGCCCCTGGATGCTGCAGGTAAGCCTTAGGTAAAGGTTGGTAAAGGTGTGGAGCATTTAGTTCACCTCTAGTGAGGCGGGCAGGCTTCTAGACTGTAGCAGCCTATACGACATGTATATGCTCTTCACCAGAGCTGCACTAATTGTTGACCATAGGCCTAAGTGTTCAGGAAATGTCTGCAGTGTGATCTTCCTGGACCAGTTTACTCACAAGTAGGATGGTGGTAAATGTCTACCATTGCATCATTCCATGCAGCCATTTTGGGCTGCCTAGAATGGTATATGTTCTGTTCTGTTTTGTTTTTTAAATTTATTTAAGCTTTACTATCTGGAAATAATCCAGAATGCATCTACTTAACCCTTTGAGAGCGAGTTAACTCCTTCCTATGTTTTTTTTAATGCTCCAGAGAATTAAATTACCGTATTTTCTGGCGTATAAGACGACCCCCAACTTTCCAGTTAAAATATAGAGTTTGGGATATACTCGCCATATAAGAAGACAACACCCGGCGTATAAGACAACCCCCGACTTGTGAGATTTTCCTGGGTTAAAAAGTAGTCTTATACATCAGAAAATACAGTATTCACATCAAAGTTGCAACTAACAAAGGATTAATGGATCCCTGTGTGACTTAAGCACTAGGCACACATACTTTATGCCTTACATTACAAAGAAATTTGCTTGAATTTCACATCAAGAAAGAACAGACCAGATATAGATAACATGTGTCCAGGGTGTTTTCCTGACACACCAAAGGAAGTAGCATGGAAATGATTGTTCTGTCCTTTATCACACCGCATCCGAATCCCCCATTTGCCATTTTAAATCATTGGTCTGCACAAGCTATCAGTATCTGAGAGCTCTCCTCTGTTTTACTTTTATCTGGCCCTGTGCAAAAACTGTCCTCCTTATCCAGTGCACTAGTAGACACATGCAGCTCTGCTCCTGTGCAAAAGTCATCCTATGCAAATTTGCTTCTGGGAAGAAATGTTCCTGTGCCTGTCTATTTTAATCCCACTGGACTGTTTTTCGCCTTCTCAATACCTGCAGCTGTAGTGAGGTGTGCTTTGTTGGAATCAGTTCAGGCAGCAGTGTAGCCATGCATTTCCCAAAATTCCCAGCTTTAAGAGTGCTGTGCAGGCAAAGGCAGGTCTCTGCCAAACTACAGACAACTCTAGACTGTTATATTGGTTTTATGATTGGCATCTCATCCGCATATAGGCTACAGGTACAGGGAACAACCAGGAAACCTGAAATCGTTGTACCATTCCAGAAGCAAAAGACCCCAAATATAACATTTTAAACATAAGCTTCCATTGCAGTGAAGTCAAGGGAAAATATTATAAAACAGTTGTTTTTGCCAGAGCAGAGGCTTCAAAAAATTTGCATCTGAAGGACAACCCAGCCAGAAAATAATCCTCTCAACTCTGAAATTACAGCTGTTGATAACCCTGCAGGGAAAGGAAAGGCACAGGATAACAAAACTATTTGGCCACCATGACCAACCTTTATTTTACAGTAAATATCAGGGAGATCTTCATCAGGAGTGCTGAACAGAATTGATGGACTTAGATTGAACTAAGTAAATCATGAAGGTAAATCATGCCTCACAAATTTGTTGGAATTCTTTGAGAGTGTCAATAAACACGTGGATAAAGGTGAACCAGTAGACATTGTCTATCTGGACTTTCAGAAGGCTTTTGACAAAGTCCCACATCAAAGGCTACTGAGTAAACTCACCAGCCATGGAATAAAAGGACAGGTTCTGTCCTGGATTTGTGACTGGCTTAAGGGCAGAAAGCAGAGAGTAGTAGTAAACGGCAATTTCTCAGGGTGGAAAGAAGTAAAAAGTGGGGTCCCTCAAGGCTCAGTACTGGGACCAATGCTTTTTAATTTATTCATCAATGATCTAGAAAAAGGGGTACATAGTAAAATAGCAAAGTTTGCTGATGATACTAAATTATTTAGGGTAGTAAAATCTGAAAGAGATTGCCAAGAGCTCCAGAGGGATCTCTTAGCATTGGGTGAGTGGGCAACCAAGTGGCAAATGTGCTTTAATCTTAACAAGTGTAAAGTAATGCACATTGGGGCCAAGAATCCAAATTACGTCTATAAACTGATGGGGTCTGAGCTTTCTGCAACACGCCAGGAAAGGGATCTCGGGGTTTTGGTGGACAGTTCAATGAAGGTGTCAACCCAGTGTGCGGCAGCAGCAAAAAAAGCAAATTCAATGCTGGGAATAATTAGGAAGGGAATAGAAAATAAGTCAGCAAGTGTCATTTTGCCCCTTTATAAATCTATAGTGAGGCCACATTTGGAATACTGTGTACAATTCTGGTCACCACACCTCAAAAAGGATATTGTGGAACTAGAGAAGGTGCAGAGAAGGGCAACCAGAATGATTAAGGGTCTGGAACACCTCCCTTACGAAACCAGGCTGCAACGTCTAGGCCTCTTCAGTCTGGAGAGACGGCATTTGAGAGGGGACCTGATTGAAGTATATAAAATTATGCACGGCATAGAAAAGGTGGATAGAGAAAATTTCTTTTCTCTATCGCACAACACTAGAACCAGGGGGCACTCTATGAAGCTGATGGGTAGGAGCGTAAGGTCTGACAGGGGAAAGTATTTCTTCACACAGAGGGTCATCGGCCTATGGAATGTGCTGCCAGAAGAGGTGGTGACAGCTACCAGTCTGGATGGCTTTAAGGTAGGGTTAGACAAATTTATGGATGACAGATGTATCAATGGCTACTAGAACGAATGCCTAGGTGCATCTTTCAGGCTGAGGGGGGGGGGAGGAAATGGGGCGCTTCTAGGGCCATCTGCTGGGACTCGAGAGCAGGAGAAGGTTTGTCCTTGTCTCTGCTTGAGATGCCCATGAGCATTTGGTGGGCCACTGTGTGCGACAGGATGCTGGACTAGATGGGCTGTGGCCTGATCCAGCAAGGCTTCTCTTATGTTCTTATGTTCTTATGTTCTAACTATTGTTTGTAACTTGACTGGGTTATTAGATGTTTCTGTGCTTGATCCTGTAGTCACCAATTAGTCAACAATCTGGGCAGGTGCGTCTGCACTTGCAGGAGGCATTTACAGCCTACAGATGCCCCCTGTCACTGCCCAGAAATTAATTAATTGCAGGTTGATTTTGTGCAACACAACCTAAAGTTTGCCTATCATGACTGGGAATTTACCTGTGGTGATGATCTGTACCTTTTATGGTGTGAGAGGTCAACTGAGTTGCTGTGCAAGTGTGCTGGCAACTGAAGGGACTCTTGATATGACTGCACATGTGCAGAACATTAGCACTGCCATAGCAATGGCAATGGCACACATGCAGTCATGGAACAAAGATGGCAGTACCCAGCAGGGGATTGGATACACGACTGGACCCAGGTAAGTCTCTGATCACATGGGGGCTAGATTATGGTGTACTAACACTAGTAATGTAAGTACAATGCACCTTTCCCATCCAGTGCATGTGATAGCAACTGCAGAAACACCCATTGTCTGAAGTGGATGTCAAATTATCCACACCACTGTTTATCATGAGTGGTCTCCACAACTAAAAACAAAACAAAGTGTGCATCCCATGCCAAAAATACTCTGATGTTAAGCTTGTTTTGCCTCAGAGCATTCCCATAAACAGCTTTACTGCAGGCTACATCAGGTGCAAAGGAGGAAAATCTGTGGCAGAAAAAAACCCCTTTCCAACAGTACTACATCTGACTTAGGGGGCAACTGGAGCATGGGGACGCATTTAAAGCATTTGTCTTGAGTGCCTGATAGCGGCTGTCAGGTGGGGATAGGGCTTCCTGTTCCTGCTGTGCACGCTGCGATCAGCAGCCATTCGGGGATTTATTTAAAGTGTCTTTTTGGCCACATCTATTACACCCCCTCCTCTGATGCTGATCCAAGGACACAGGTTGTCTCTTCATGAAAGCAAAATCCCTTTTCATCTTTCTTGCTCTTTAATGTATGTGTGTGTGAAAATAGATGTTTCCTCCTCCCTCCAAGAAACAATCACCATGTCCCTGCAGCCCATCAGCTCTGCAGCTTTCAGATCCAGCACTCCCTCCATTCACATAACGGCAACTGTTTTAGCGCACAAGCAGACCAGCGATCTCTCCCTTTCACTTCAAAGGCTTCATTATTAGGAGGGGGAGAGAGATTCTGTGCTTGCTATCAGGGAAAAGTGATGCTAATTATCATAACAATGGAGATTGTTTCTTGGAGGGAGGGTAAGGGAGAGATTGCTGGTCTGCTTGTGCGCTAAAACAGCTGCCATTACATGAATGGAGGGAGGGCTGGATCTGAAAGCTGCAGGGCTGACGGGCTTCAGGGAGATGGTGGAGGGAAGGCAAGGGGTGATCTGCTTTTAGTTATGCTTGTAACTGTGGTGGCCAAGGAAAGGAATGATCTGTGTTGTGTTCGTGGAAGTGCAATTGAGGTGTTTGCTTGTCATTGCTGCAGCAGGCGGAGGTGGGGAGAAAAAGAAGCGGGTTCACAAAAAGCAGCTTGCATGGGGTCAAGCAAGTACGATTTGAATCCGCATTGCCCCAAACCACATGGGGCTGCTTTATTGCGAGTTACAACGCGGATTTTTATTGATCGCATCTCAAGCGAAGCAACCAGCTTCCATGGGGGCGTGCCCAAAAAGACAGAACACTGTGTCATCTTCATCCAGCTTCTATAAGTCTGCAAGATGGGTACAGCTTAAAATAAAATTAAAGAAAAGCATTGGAAACAGTAGCACACTTCCTGTGCAGGAAAAAGTATTTTGTAGAAAATGTGGACTGGAAGGAAAATACTACCTGTTGGACATAAGATCTCACAATCTGGTGTCATTTCTCTTCTCAGCAGAAACTGGTGCAATGTGAGCTAAACTTTCTATGTAGCTACTCCCTTAGTTGCAGACAATTTTCAAATGCTGCTCAGCTGTAGCAGTCAAGGGAAAGTATATACATCTATCTACCAAGACTGATGTTCTATTGCTTTTGCACCACTTATAACTATTGGGAGGAAATCGAGCCCCAGAATGTAAAGATGTCATTCTCCCGCCCTACACCTGTATAAGGGTAATAATAACTCCCAAACCAGGTGACTCATTCAAATACTCAGTTTTCATGCAATCTACTGAAGAGTGTTTTAAGACTCCATCAAGGTCACAAGACTCATAGGGCTATAATGTGAAAAATGTACCTGGGTGCCTCTTCATAAAACTGAAAAATGCTTATACAAATCATGGGAATCAACTCAAGCACTCAAGCTACTTTTTCTCAGGTCACATTGTCCATTTTGCTCCTGCTATCTATCTGACTGGCAGGTACTTTCCAGGTTGTTAGCCACAGACCTTCCATACATCTGCTAACTCAGAAGGCAGAGGATTGAACCTGGGAATGCAAATAAATTGTTTCTTTTATCACAACCCCCCTATCTTACTCTCTGCTTCTCTCAATAGTAGAAATCAGATGATCCATCTTGCCTGAAGGAAATTGAGGAGAAACACCCAGCAGGAGATCTGCCCCATTAGCTCCCAGAAGTGGCCCTTCCATACCTAATGATGAGTAGAGTTTGTTTTATCTGTAATATACTATCATAGGAGGACCAACAGAGTTACTTACCAAGAAGACAAGACCATCTTGATCAATAATTCCAAGATCTTGGGAATGTAATAAGAGGGAAATGTGAAAGGACTGATGGTCTACTTTCCTAGGCTGTGTAGGGGTGTCCACGAATGAATTTTTGTCATTTGATTTGTAGCAAATTGAATGTTAGAAAATCTGTATTCGTACGAATACTTCACATTTGAATGTGGTAAAATCCTATTCAATACAAATCTATTTGTACGTATTCATACAAATATTCAATACTTATCAGATACAAATGAATACGTATCAGATATGGACAAATACGTATCTGATATGAATTAATATGTATCCGATACATGTCCAAATCAAACAAATACATATCTGATATGAAGAAATGTGTTATCTGATACAAATGCATACATAACCAATACATACATTAAGGCTGTTACCCGCCCAGAGACCTTTGGATATGGGGCAGGATAGAAATGTAAATAAATAAATAAAATATCTGATGCAAATGAATATATGTCTGATACAAACAAATATGTATCCAATACATATCCATAACATATTTTCACTCTGAAAACATCAAATCCAACCTGAATCCACTTTTAATTCACTGTGGATCCATGTCGAATGCAATCTGGATCCATTGTGGGTGTGACTGGTGCTCCGTTTTTCCACAGTCACAATCTAACAAGTGTTTGAACTATTCACACGAATGTCCGGAAACATTCGTATTCATATGAATGTTAGTGTATGAGAATCATAACACACTGTTTGTGTCCAAATGTCCGAATTCATCTGAATTTGTACAGTGCAGCCCCTAAGCCTATTCAGCATTGACCAATGATAAAGTATCATAGAGTTTCAGGCAAGGAAGAAAATGCTAGAATATCCCATGTGAATCTCTTGTCATTTTGAGAGATTGATAGAGAGGAAGTCTGTCAGTGGGGATATGGAAAACTGTGGTTCAATATTGGTACTTCAGTGTGGGGATTTCTGTTACATTTGTTTTGTTTCTCAGAAGCGCCTTTGCAGGAGACAATAGGGATCTGCACAAATTATTCATCAGGTTCACAATTTGTATGAGTTCAAAATTTTGTATTCAAATCAAATATTGCCAAATTTGAAGAGTAACAATCATATACAAAGTGAAAGCTTTTGTGCATCCATTTGATACTTTGTTATATTCACAAAGGTGGGGAGGTGGCAAAGTGGCTGCCCAGTCACTTGTGCAGTGGATACAGAGCAGATTCAAAGTGGATTCAAAATGGAATTGGAGGGGATTCAGAGGCGCCACTGGTGGCAGGGATCTGAAGCAGATTCGAATGGCATTTGAAGAGCATTCTCAGCAGACTTGAATCCTACCATATTTGAAGTGCCTCTGTTTGCACAAAAGCAAATCTCCTTCACATTTGCTTTGATGCGAAGTGAACACGAAAAAAAATACCCATGCACATCCCTAGAAGGCAAAGGTTGCAACCATTAGGAGCTGGATAGGGTGGCAGCTCTGGCAGTTTGCCTGAAAGTAGGAAAGAGTAAGAACATAAGAACATAAGAGGAGCCCTTCTGCATCAGACCACAGTCCATTCCATTCCATTCCATTTTTATTTGTATACCGCCTTTCCAAAAACAAAATTTTGCCCAAGGCGGTTTACAACAAACAGAAAAAAATACAAAGAATACACAAATCAATACAAGTAAAAAAAACAATCTCAGTAAATAAAAGATCAGTCTCAGTAAATACAAAGTACAAAGTCAATACAAATTAATACATCATACATTCAATGAGTACACTAATACATTAAATAAATATAAAATTATATATAAATGGTATAATATACTATGAAAATTACATAAAACATTGGGGGAGGGTAAAAAGGCAACAATACTGGTTCCTCCTCCTTTCCCCTCTCCACGCTCAGTCTTATTTCTATCTGCAGCCACCAACCAGTGCTGGCCGGGATGATCCTCCCGCTTCTAACCAGCCTTAATGCCAAGCAGGGAGGAACTGCACAAGCACACAGCAGTGGGTCTGGCAGTGATGGTTCTTCCGCATCCTCTCACCAACTTGGAGTTTGGCCTTTTATCTTGGTGGAGGGAGGCCCAGGTGGTAGACAGACGCGCAGTCCAGCCCCGGCAGATGTTTCTTCCCTTCACCTCAGCGTTCGGCCTTTTATCTTGGTGGAGGGAGGCCCAGGTGGTAGACACACGCGCAGTTCAGCCCCGGCAGATGTTTCTTCCCTTCACCTCAGCGTTCGGCCTTTTATCTTGGTGGAGGGAGGCCCAGGTGGTAGACACACGCGCAGTCCAGCCCCGGCAGATGTTTCTTCCCTTCACCTCAGCGTTCGGCCTTTTATCTTGGTGGAGGGAGGCCCAGGTGGTAGACACACGCGCAGTCCAGCCCCGGCAGATGTTTCTTCCCTTCACCTCAGCGTTCGGCCTTTTATCTTAGTGGAGGGAGGCCCAGGTGGTAGACACACGCGCAGTCCAGCCCCGGCAGATGTTTCTTCCCTTCACCTCAGCGTTCGGCCTTTTATCTTGGTGGAGGGAGGCCCAGGTGGTAGACACACGCGCAGTCCAGCCCCGGCAGATGTTTCTTCCCTTCACCTCAGCGTTCGGCCTTTTATCTTGGTGGAGGGAGGCCCAGGTGGTAGACACACGCGCAGTCCAGCCCCGGCAGATGTTTCTTCCCTTCACCTCAGCATTCGGCCTTTTATCTTGGTGGAGGGAGGCCCAGGTGGTAGACACACGCGCAGTCCAGCCCCGGCAGATGTTTCTTCACCTCAGTGTTCGGCCTTTTATCTTGGTGGAGGGAGGCCCAGGTGGTAGACACACGCGCAGTCCAGCCCCGGCAGATGTTTCTTCCCTTCACCTCAGCGTTCGGCCTTTTATCTTGGTGGAGGGAGGCCCAGGTGGTAGACACACGCGCAGTTCAGCCCTGTCTAGCACAGTGATCCACAATTTATTTCTGGATGTTCTCAAGCAGAAGACAAAGGCAAAAACATCACCTGCTCACTGCAATTGATCTTTAGAAGCATCCGGCCTGTCTCTCCAACCTGGAGACTGTACCTAGGCATCCATTCTCATAGTCCATTCTCATAGTCACATGGTTGGGACACTCCCCTCCAATGCCATATGGAAGAACTTTGTATCCAGAATATGCCATGCAGTGCAAACTCTCAGGCTAAAGACTGGATGTTTGCCCCAATGCCAGGCTGTATTCATGGGAGATGGCCCAGGACTCTGGGTTTTTCGATCAGTATGGGGGCAAACCTCATCCTCCCTCCCCATGCAGAATAAGCCATCTGGGAGAGATTCGGAATAGCTTTTTCTGCTCTAAGGTTGAGTTGTCCTGTGTGGCCAAAGGATGGGAGGTGGCCACATGTAGTGTTCAACCATTTGCCCACCCTGCTCCTCCTCCAACTCTATGTTAGCCATTTGGAAGAAATCAGAGGGTGGTTTTTTTTCTGATTCAGCAGGATTATCTTATGGAAAGCATCTCCTTGTTGGATCTTCTAAATGTATTGACTGAAATTTTGGGACAAATTGGTACTTTATTGGCTCTGTTATGCTTGTTGCAGAGTTCATACAAAGGAACGAAAAGAGGAGTGGGTCAGCTTGATGTAATGGATGGTTGTGGTTAAATTTATGAGTCCTTTGGGCCTTTAAATCCAGATTTTTTGTGGACCTGTTTAAAGGTGTCCACAATCTGGTCTTCAGCAGTGAAGACTGGATTAGTGGATATGCACCTGCAACACTTACCTGCCAATGGGGTCTGGGGGGGCTAGCAGGAGTGGAGCTGTGCACGCAGGTGGCAATGGATCCACCCTGGCACTTGCAGGTACAAAGTCTTGCAAAGGCTCCATAGCTGCGAGTGGCATCCCTGCCCTGGGTGCCGGCAACAGCGGATTGTGGCTACCTGCTTTGCCTGGCAAGCACAATTGTCACCCCAATGCCCCTGCTGCCACCACTGCCTCTGACTCCCACCTCTTCTTCCCCAGCACTGAAGCAGCCTCCTGGGAGGGGGCTGGCAGTGGTTGGCAGTGATGGCAATAGTAGTGGCTGTATTGACAGCTGCAGCTGCAATTGCCTCCTCCACCACCTCCGCCATGCCCCCGATGCCTCTGCCACCTCTACCACCCCACAGCGGCATTGCGGTGTGTGGCAGAGGTGGCAGAGGAGGCAATTGCAGCTGCAGCTGTCACTGCAGCTGCCACCTTTGCCACCATGATGGTGAGAAAATTGAGGAGATGCTCATGACCATCAGTCGAATTGGGCAGCTGCAATCTGCCACCTCCTGCCCATGAAGTCGCAGGACCACAGGACTCCCTCCTGGAGCCTGATCTGGCCCTCAGGAGGCATCATGTGGTGTCTGCATGGTGCCCTGGTTAGCACCCATTCCAGTCGGGTGCTAGTGGGTTCATGTGGATGTATGGGGTTAGAGATCCTGGGGAGGACCCCATCTCAAAGATCTGGAGCTTCTAGATCCAGATCTTTGAGGCTCCATACAAAAATGAGTTAGAGATATTCTCCCTGTCTCTCTAACCCAGAGATGGTACCTTAGGCACTCGTTCTAGTAGCCTTTGATACACCTGTCCTCCTTGAATTTGTCTAATATTTCTTAAAGCTATCCAGGCTGGTTGCTGTCACCAACTCTTCTGGTAGTAAACATGCCATCTCAAGAAGATATTTTGGGAGTCCCACCTTGGCAAGTGATTCAAGAGTCATCTAGATCTTACCCTGTTTTGTTCATCTCTTGTTCATGAAAATGAAGCAAAATATAAGGTGTTATTTTTGATGCTACAATTGTGATGAGCTTCTGACTGTTGCTTTTTATTCCTCTTTCAAACATGTGGCTTTTATTACCCCTCAGACCTGTGACTCTGCAGTGTATGAATTATTCCAAAAGGAACATCCCTATGGCAAACAAACAAACTGAATGATTTAACAAAATGAACAAATTAGAAACTGGACCTCTTCTGTACTATGTAAGTCTTCCAAGACTGACAGAGTGTAATTATCTCACATTGCAATTAACTTTGTTAACACCAGCATAATTATTTTTTCATTGGCAGGAGGATGCAATCAGATAATAGCACAGAGCAAAGAATGAGAAACTCTTTACAGCTTGGAGTGGTTGTGTGTATAAAGCCTTGGGCTTTGAGACAACGCTTGTGTTGCATGTACCAGATTGTAAGTAGGTGGTCCTTTCTGGAAACAACTCCTCATCAGAACTGTTCAGCAGGTGGAGAGTTAACACATTTGAACAGCGAATATGGTACATTGGAAAACATTTCTCCATATGCAAGCTTCCCACATATAAAAATGTTTTGAAATAGTGGTCCTTCCCTTCCCACTTCCTCTGGAGAGATCCAGATTTATGAAGGTGTGGGTCCACCTCTTTCGTTGCATCTCCACTTATGAAAAGACTCATTACCTGTTTCCATTATGGCAGCAGTAGGTGAGCCAGTTTGGTCTAGTGGTTAGGGAGCCAGACTCCTAACTGGGAACACCAGGTTTGATTCCGCCCACCCCTATGAAGCCAGCTGGGTGACCTTGGGCTAGTCACAACTCACTTCGGAGCTCGCACAGCCCCAGCTACCTCGGAGGGTGTTCTGTTGTGAGGAGAAGAATAGAAGGCTTTGTCAGCCACCTTGAGTCCCCTTAAATGAGTGAGAAAAGTGGGGTAGAAAAGGCAAGAGAAATTAGATCGTTTTAGACCAATTAGCCTCAAACTGGAATAACAGCACAGCTACTCACATATTTAAAGAAAGTTATGAGAATTCTTCTTCTTCTTCTTCTTCTTCCAGCAATGGTAAAGCACTAGTTCTGCAGGACATGATTTTGTGCCCTGAACAGAGATGCCACAATCAACCACTGGAAATGATGCTCTGTGCTCTAATGGAGTCTTGGAGGCATCTTTTTCAGCAGCAGATCATGCTGCCTTTACTTGAAATGAAGAAGTAGTATAGAAATGCAATAAATTAAGCATGACCAGAGGCTGGGACTGTGATGTTAAACAAAGAACCATGCTTTCAAACCAGGTAATACAAGACTTTTTTTTTAATCTACTATGTAATGTCAAAGCCTTGTGATCAGGGACATCTAATGAAAAGGTCTGTACATTGGCATACAAATTTGCCAAAGAGTGTTGTGTTTTTGAGGACTGAAAACTTGCAAGCTTAGCCCTTTACAGCACTGAGCAGGTTAGAGATTAGGCTGACTGCCCTCTATTTTCCAGGCAGTTTGCTCTACCACTGAGCTACAACCACCCTTTACAATGCCATTTTTGTGCCATAGCCTGGCCCAATGCAGATGAGGTATTCTACTGGGGGTCATGGGCTATGAGGTATTCTACTGGGGGTCATAGCCTGGCCCAATGCAGATGAGGTATTCTACTGGGGGTCATGGGCTATAGGCAGACTGGTCCACAGTGCAAATGAAGCAGTCCGGGGTGTCCCCGAGCCAGTCTACCAGCCCAGTGTAGACATACAGTATTTGTCCAGGGATGGCTAGTGCCAGAAGGCAAAATATGGGGTGCTGTAACACACCCGTTAGCTCAGCACTTGAGTCTAACTTCCCTTTCTCCCTCATGCATATCTTAGTTTATGATGGGCTAATGTGTGTGTCACTCAGGCTGCGTTGAGACACAATGAAAGGGGTACCTCAGAGGCACCTCAGAGAGACAGTGTGACACTTGTGTTCCCAAGTAGGGATGTGCATTAATATTTGTAACATTTGCTATTTGTGTGGAATTCATACACGAATCAAATGTTACAATATTCATACATTGACCATCGTACGAATAAGAATGTTTCGGACATTCGTACAAATAGTTCAGACATTTGTTAACCTGGGACGTGGGAAAGCATCTGTGCCAGACATCTGCAACAGATTCAGAGTGCTTTTGACATGGACTGAGAGCACATTAAAAGTGGATTCAGGTCAGATTTGACGCTTTCAGAGCGGATTTGTCATGGGATATGTATTGGATACATATCTTGGATACATATCAGATATGTATTATTTTATATCCAATAAATATTTCTTCATATAGGATGTTCATACGAATTCGTACAAATATGTACATACCGAATAGAATTTTACCACGTTCAAAAGTGTCTATTCAAATGAATACAGATTTTTGAATAATTGACTGGTTATGAGTCAAATGTTAAAAAATACATTCGTGCACACCCTTATTCCCGAGGTCTTCTCTAGTCCACCTTTTCCAGCACAGAATGTTCAGGAGAGGGGAAGGGTCAGACTGGTGTGTAGACAACCTTGTCATGAAGCCTTCTCAGAGAGACAGTGTGTGGCCCTCATGTTTATGAGAGGGGGAGGGGCAGATTGGTATGTGAACAATCCCATTCAAAATCTTCTTTGAGGCACCTCAGAGGTGCCTTTATTTTGCCTGTGTCTGATCACACCTCAGTTTTGTGGGATCAGTTCTTGTATTGATTTGAATACATTTGCAGGGTTAGGGTGTTGAACACCCACTATTGCTATAAGTGATAGATTGATGTCTGGGAGGTGTTACTCTCATTTAGCTACCTGGTTCTCAGCTCCACCAATTCCAGCAGGCAGGAGGCACCCATACTCTAGTGCCTTAATTAGGGGTTTGTTGATTGTTTCTTGTAATTATGAAGCAAAATGAGAAAAAAAATATTGAGAAAAGGAACAGCTGATAAGCCTCCCTCTCCCTCTCTCATTCTCTCTCTGGAACTCATGCAGAGTTATTACTCTTTACTTTTAAACAACAACAAAAATGTTACTTTCCATAATTTCTCATTAAAGCATTTATTACCACTGCAAAATTAACTGTTAAGTATGATAAATAGGTTGGAATATGGAGCACCCTCTTTAATACAGTTCCTCTTAAATCAATAAATAAATAAATTAGAGAAAGGTTTCTTAAGAGTATTGCATAATCATACATATTTCAGAAACTTAGGTTTGAGTTAATTAATTAGGCATTTTTAGAAGCTAAATGCAATACATGTGTGCATTCTGTACACCATGTTTATTTTAGATTACTCCCTAATGAAGAAGCATTGTTGGTTGCAATGAAGTATTCTACTGATGCTGAATAATAAATGCAGATGGTCCAACAGCAAACACTTTAAAGTTCTATGGATTCCAAAGGAAAAGATCTGTGAACAGGTAGTATTGCTGACGCCTATTAGTGTTCATTCTAGCCTAAGCAAAGAGAATATATGAAGCCATTCTGCATTTCTTTTTCTTGGGATTTATTCCACATGTGTCTCTCACCTGATTGTGTTGGTTCATCAGTGATGAGTGGATCATCAGTAGGTTAGGGATGTGGACAAATATCTACAGGCATTCAAAATCTGATCAAATGTGCCAAATTTCAACATTTGAACTCGAATAGAATATCCCGAAATTCGGATGTAAACATTCAAATTGAATTTTGAACTTTAGATCTATTTGTTTGAATTATCCAGACATTGGTATATGTATGGGTCCGTACACAATGTGTACTTGAAAACCAGCATCTTTCCCACATCTGTACGCATTTGTACTATGCGTATGGGATGAGAAAGGGTTGCATACAGGATAACTACGGGATGTATACAGATGTGTATGGATGTGGGGAAGATGCATACATGCACATAACAATGTTGTCAACATTCATTTGTGTAGATTCACATTTGCTGCAGAAGTGACTAGGCAGCCACTGTCCAACCTCCCCAGGTTCCACAACTCCAAATCAATCATCTGGAGTGAAGAACAGGGCAGGGTAAGGTGGAGTATGGGAGTGGCTACTTGCATTCCCATGGCCCCATCCTGACCTACTGTTGAAGTGAGAGAACCTTTGTTCTCTGGTCTGATGTTGCAGGACTGGAGGCACTTGTTTGTGAAAAACTAGTTTAAAGCAGAGTTCTCTAGCCTCCAGTGTTGTGCAGCCAGTCTATTCCTTGGGATGCCCAAATGGACCATGTGGAAGCTACCTCAGGTACCATCTACACCTCACGAGCCGTCTACACAAGCATATAAGGCACCTCTCCCCCAAAACCAAGATGTGTGAGAGTTTACCTGTTACCTGTGCCTAGCCTGCTCCTGGAAGTGGTATCAGTTCCCAGGAAAAACTCCAAGTCCATTTCCAGCACTTCATGTAGCAGCTGTGGACAGAGACTTGGATGCTAAGGACCTTTAATTCCTGGCCTCAAAATTAGTATGGCTTTGGGCTCACAGGCCAAATGGGTGGCCCTCCACCCTACTCTTTGCCTGAAGAATTACACCATCCTTTTGTCTAGGAGTTGGTGGGGTGGGAGATGTCATTTTTGGAGTGAGCAGCAAAGAAGTGCTAGAATAAATGAGGCACATCAACGGAGAGTTCATTTCTTGTTTGTAATGAATGCATTTGAGCAGCAATATTGTTGGCTACATCTCTTTCCCCAAGCCTGTGTTCAATTAGCCACTAGGATTTCCTCATCTAAATTGCTTTAGGGAACTGGTAATCTCTTTAGAAGGAGTTAGGCAAGTTAAGCAAGATTTATGTGAGTAACAAACAGAGAAGCTGGTATTTATCAAAAAAAGAAAAAGAAAAGAAACCCACATCCATTTGTTGAGCACAGCAGTTGTAACAGAAGGAACAAAGAAAAAAATGCTGCAGAGGTGGACAAATGAAACTAGATAAATCAATACTTGGGTGGTAAATGAAGAAGAAGAAGAAGAAGAAAAGAAGAAGAAAAGAAGAAGAGAGAAGAAGAAGAAAAAGAAGAAGAAGAGAGAAGAAGAAGAAGAAGAAGAAGAGAAGAAGAAGAAGAAGAAGAAGAAAGAAGAAGAAGAGAGAAGAAGAAGAAGGAAGAGAAGAAGAGAAGAAGAAGAAGAAGAAGAAGAGAAGAAGAAGAAGAAGAAGAAGAAGAAGAAGAAGAAGAAGAAGAAGAAGAAGAAGAAGAAGAAGAAGAAGAAGAAGAAGAAGAAGAAGAAGAAGAAGAAGAAGAAGAAGAAGAAGAAGAAGAAGAAAAGAAGAAGAAGAAGAGAGAAGAAGAAGAAGAAGAAGAAGAAGAAGAGAAGAAAAGAAGAAGAAGAGAAGAAGAAGAAGAAGAGAAGGAAGAAAGAAGAAGAAGAAGAAGAAGAAGAGAAGAGAAGAAGAAGAAGAAGAAGAGTAGTTAGTTTTTCTGCTCCACTTTTCTCACCCATTTAAGGGGACTCAAAGTGGCTGACAAAGCTTTTCTATTCTTCTCCCCACAACAGACCCCTTATGAAGTAGGTAGGTCTGTGAGAGCTCAGGAGAGAGCTGTGACGAGCCAAGGTCACCTAGCTGTCTTCGTGGAGGAGTGTGGGATCAAACCCTCTATTCCCAGATAAAAGTCCAGCTCCCTAACCACTAGACCAAACTGGCTCATGTTTAAACTCATG